>JAAGEH010000037.1:3258755-3536271 GCA_011751065.1 Lasiurus cinereus
GGGAAAAAAGAGAAACAAATGTAATAATCTGAATAATAAAGATTTAACTAAAAAAAAAAAGAAAATTAATTTCCATTTGTAATGCTAACAGCAAGACACCCATGAGAAACACACATGGTGTCAAAATAAGCCAAAGGAAAAGCGGGTAGACAAAAATAGGAAGGACCCCAAATCAATCTTATAGAAAATATTCCTTTATTAATTTTTGGTTGAGAATATGTTTATATACTTTCAGAAAACAAGACAAGTGGACTCCTGCAACAGAGAGGAACTGACAGGTCTGCGCCAACCACGAAGGCAAGAGGAGAAACAGTCCACAGATGGAAGATGCTGAGGATGCCTTGCCATGAGAGCAGTTAGCAGTTGAGCATCGCTACTGGATGCCCAGGACCAAACCAGAGAGGTTCGGACTGGCATTGCCACCATTTGTCAACTATCCAGATACCATTGATGACATGTACACATAAGGAACTGTTTGACATTGAAACTGGGACTCAATCATTTTTCTTTTGCTCTGGTAGGTTTATTTCTAACCTACAGGGGCAATATGTTTTTAAAGACAAGAATTGGGGGTTCAGGGGGAGGCGAAGGAAACAGACGCAGAGGCAATAAGCAATGAATAGACTGTCGTGCTACAGTGGGAAGGCAGGGGAAGTTGGGGAGGAGGGGGCCTATAGGAGATCAACCGAAGGACTTGTATGCATGTGTGTAGGCATAGCCAGTGGATACAGGGCAATGGGGGAGGGTTGGGGGGGAGACGGATGAGGGCATGTACTGGGGGGGTGGGGAGGGCAATAGGGGAAAAATAAAATAAAATTAAAACACATCTACCTATATTACAGTGACCACAGTTCTGTAAAATCATCACCCTTAAATGAAAAAGGCAGACTAACTCTGTCCAAGAAGGATAGGGAAATGGTATTTGATTAATAAATATCCCACCTCACAATACCTAATATGTACCAGACATGTGTGAAATAGTGATTTTACTTACATCATATTGTTTAATTTTCACAGAAACTTTGTAGGATTGGCATTGTTATACTTATTTAACAAATGAGAAAAGTATACCTCAAACTGGTGATAGAATTGACTCAAAATAATTTAACTTGTAAATGTCTGAGCTGGGATTTGTACCCAGGTATGATGGCAAAACCATTAAATTATTAGGTCTAAGTTACCCACACTCAGTTAAAAAAAAAGTATAAGCCCATTATCATCTTTAATGTTCTCCTGGATAGAAATCATAAATTTCCTTGATAGCCCATTCCACTGTTTTTCCATTTTAAGATTTTTTTCCAATGTCTTATATAAACACATTTGAAAGTTCTTATTTTCAAATATTTAGAAAAATTCAAAGCATAAAACATAAATCTCTGACAATACTACTGCTTAAAAATAACTACTATTAGCCTATACTTATATTTCTGAGTATTTAAATATGTTTCTTGATAAAAATCCTCAGCAAAGAGGCAATAGAGAGATCATACCTCAACATAATAAAAGCCTTATATGACAAACCTATAGCCAACATCATAGTCAATAAGCAAAAACTAAAACCATTTCACTTAAGAATATGAATGAGACAGGGATGCCCATTTTCTCTACTCCTGTTTGACATAGTATTGGAAGTGCTAGTATAGCAATTAGACAAGAAGTAATAAAATATATCCAAATTGGAAAAGAAGAAGTAAAACTGCCATTGTTCTCAGATGACATGATACTTTACATAGAAAACTCTAAAGACTCCATAAAAATTATTAATTCAGCAATGTAGCAGGATACAAAATTAACACCAAAAAATCTATGACATTTCTATACATCAATATGAACTTACTAAAAGACTAAAAAAGCAAATTCATTTACCATTGCACACACAAAAAAGTAAGATATCTAGGAACAAACTTAACTAAGGAAGTAAAAGACCTATTCTCAGAAAACTACAGGACACTGAAAAAAGAGATAGAGTAAGACAAAAGGAGTTGAATTGGTAGAATCAAAATCATTGAAATGTCCATATTGCCCAAAGCAATCTATAGATTCAAAGCACTCCCAATTAAAATACCAATAGAATATTTCACGAACCTAGAACAAACTCTCTAAAAATTCATCTGGAATAGAAAAAGACCCTGAATAGGTGCAGCAATCCTGAGAAAGAAAAACAAAGTAGGTGGGATTTCAATACCAGCTATCAAGTGGTATTACAAAGCCAATGTTCTCAAAACTGCCTGGTATTGGCACAAGAACAGACATATAGACCAATGAAATAGAATAGAGAACCCAGTAAGTGAACTAAAACAACTACTTTTAAAAATATATATATATTATTGAATTTTTACAGAAAGGAAGGGAGAAGGACAGAGAGTTAGAAACATTGATGAGAGAGAGACACCAATCAGCCCTCTCCTGCACGCCCGCCACAGGGGATCTGCCCGCAAACAGGACACATGCCCCTGACTGGAATCGAACCTGAGACCCTCCAGTCCGCAGGCCTACACTCTCTCCACTGAGTCAAACCGGCCTCCGTTAAACCAACTACTTTTGAATATATATGTTAATCATTAAGTATCTATTATGGGGGGCTCGCTCCTGCACTTAAGTACCAGCAGGTTCATCATTGCATTCTTTTTTTTCTTTTTATTAATTTTTTAAACATATCCCCCCTTTCCCCCCTCCCTCCCAGGCATACTCCAACCCCCCAGTGTCTATGTTCATTGGTTATGCTTATATGCATGCATACAAGTCCTTTGATTGATCTCTTATCTACCTCACCTAACTTTAATCTTCCTGCTGTAATTTCACAGTCTGTCTGAAGCTTTACCGTCTCTGTATCTATCCTTTTGTTCATCAGTTTATAATGTTCTTTATTATCCCCCAATGAGTGCGATCATGTGATGCTTCTCCTTCATTGACTGGCGTATTTCACTAAGCATAAGGTTCTCCAGTTCCAACCAGGTTGCTGCAAATGGTAAGAATTCCTTCTTTTTAATGGCAGCATAGAATTCCATTGTGTAGATGTGCCACAGTTTTCTGATCTGCTGACGGGCACCTAGGCTGTTTCCAAATTGTGGCTATTATAAATTGTGCTGCTATGAACATAGGGGTGCACAAATCCCTTCTGATTGGTGTTTGTAATTTCTTAGGATAAATTCCTAAGAGTGGTATTACAGGGTCAAATGGGAGATCCACTTTTAGTTTTTTGAGGAAACTCCATACTGTTCTCCACAGTGGCTGCACCAGTCTGCATTCTCACCAACAGTGCACAAGGGTTCCTTTTTCTCCGCATCCTCGCCAACACTTGTCGTTTGTTGATTTGTTGATGATTGCCATTATGACAGGTGTAAGATGGTATCGCATTGTCATTTTGATTTGCATATCTCGGATGATTAATGACTTTGAACAAGTTTTCATGTGTCTCTTGTCCTTCCTTCTGTCGTCTTTTGAAAAGGTTCTATTTAGGTCCATTGCCCATTTTTTTATTGGATCCTTCATCTTCCTTTTACTAAGTTGTATAAGTTGGCTGTAGATTTTGGAGATTAAACTTTTATCAGTGATAACATTTGCAAATATGTTCTTCCATACAGTGGGCTTTCTTGTTGTTTTGTTGATGGTTTCTTTTGCTGTGCAAAAGCTTTTTATTTTGATGTAGTCCCATTTGTTTATTTTTTCTTTGGCTTCCATTGCCTTTGGAGCAGTATCAGTGAAGAAGTTCTTTCGGCATATATCTGAGATTATGCTGCCTGTGGATTCCTCTAGTATTTTTATGGTTTCCTTTCTAATGTTTAAGTCCTGTATCCATTTTGAGTTTATTTTTGTATTTGGTGTAAGTTGGTGGTCCAGTTTCAATTTTTTTGCATATATCTGTCCAATTTTCTCAACACCATTTATTGAAGAGGCTATCTTGGCTCCATTGAATGTTCATGCCTCCTTTGTCAAATATTAATTGAGCATAGTGGTTTGGGTGGATATCTGGGTTCTCTATTCTATTCCATTGGTCTATATGTCTGTTCTCGTGCCAGTACCAGGCTGTTTTGAGAACAGTTGCTTTGTAGTATAGCTTGAAGTCTGGTATTGAGATCCCACCTACTTTATTCTTCCTTCTCAGAATTGCTGTAGCTATCCGTGGTCTTTTTTTGTTCCAGATGAATCTAGGAAGAATTCTTTGTAGGTGTGTGAAATATGTCGTTGGTATTTTAATGGGTACTGCGTTGAATCTGTAGATTGCTTTGTGTAGTATGGACATTTTAATGATGTTGATTCTCCCAATCCATGAGCATGGTATGCTCTTCCATCTGTTAACATCTTTCTCTATCTCTTTTTTCAGTGTCCTGTAGTTTTCTGCATGAAGGTCTTTTACCTCTTTAGTTAGGTTTATTCCTAGGTATATTAATTTTTTTGGTGTGATGGTAAATGGGATTACTTTTTCAGTTTCTCTTTCTATAATTTCACTATTAGTGTATAGAAATGCCACAGATTTCTTAGCATTAATTTTGTATCCTGCTACATTGCCGAATTCATTAATTAAGTCAATTAGTTTTGGAATGGAGTCCTTTGGGTTTTTTATGTAAAATATCATGTCATCTGCAAATAAGGACAGCTTTACTTCTTCTTTTCCAATTTGGATGCCTTTTATTTCTTCTTGTGGTCTAATTGCAATGGCTAATACTTCCAGTACTATATCGAACAGGAGAGGTGACAGTGGGCATCCCTGTCTTGTTCCTGTTCTTAGGGGAAATGATTTTAGTTTGTGCCCATTGAGTATGATGTTAGCTGTGGGTTTATCATATATGGCTTTTATGATGTTGAGGTATGATCCTTCTATTCTCACTTTGCTGAGAGCTTTTATCAAGAAAGGGTGTTGGATTTTGTCAAACGCTTTTTCTGCATCAATTGATATGACTATGTGATTTTTATCTCTCAATTTGTTTATGTGATGTATCACATTTATTGATTTGCGGATATTGTACCATCCATGCATATCTGGGATTAATCCTGCTTGGTCATGGTGTATGATCTTTCCGATGTACTGCTGGATCCGGTTTGCTAGAATTTTGTTGAGGATTTTGGCATCTATGTTCATGAGAGATATTGGCCTATAATTCTCTTTCATTGTGTTGTCTTTATCTGGTTTTGTTATTAGGGTGATGATGGCCTCATAGAAGGTGTTTGGAAGTGTTTCTTCTTCTTGAATGTTTTTGAATAGTCTGAGGAGGATAGGTTTTAATTCTTCCTTGAATGTTTGGTAAAACTCTCCTGTGTAGCCATCTGGACCCGGGCTTTTGTTTGCTGGAAGCGTTTTGATGACTGCTTCAATTTCTTCCATAGATATTGGACTATTGAGATGTTTGGTTTCCTCCTCATTGAGTTTTGGGAGGTTATATTTTTCTACGAAAATGTCCATTTCTTGCAGGTTGTCCAATTTGTTGGAATAGAGTTGTTCATAGTATTTTTTAACAATCCTTTGTATTTCCACAGGGTCTGTTGTTATTTCTCCTCTTTCATTTCTGATTTTGTTTATTTGGGTCTTCTCTCTTTGCTTCTTGGTGACCCTGGCTAGGGGTCCATCAATCTTCTTTATCCTTTCAAAGAACCAGCTCTTTGTTTTGTTGATCTTTTGAATTGTTTCTTTGGTCTCCAAATTGTTTATCTCCGCTCTGATCTTCACTATTTCCTTCCTTCTGAGTACACTGGGCTTTTCTTGTTGCTCTCGTTCTATCTCTTTGAGTTGTAGGTTTAGATAATTTATTACCATTGTTTCCTTTTTTTTGCAGTAGGCTTGTAGGACTATGAACTTCCCTCTTAAGACTGCTTTCACTGTGTCCCATAAATTTTGTATTTTTGTGTTGTCATTGTCATTTGTTGCCATGATGTTTTTTATTTCTGCCATGATCTCTTTGGTTACACAGTCGTTGTTTAATAGCATGCTGTTTTGTTTCCATTTGTTTGATTTCTTTCTATTGTTTTTGTTATAGTTGATTTCCAGTTTTATGCCACTGTGGTATGTGAAAATGCTTGCTATCTTCTTGAATTTGAAAAGACTTTTCTTATAACCCAACATATGATCTATCTTTGAAAATGACCCATGTGCACTGGAGAAGAATGTATATTCTGTGGTTTTGGGGTGAAATGTTCTGAAGATGTCAATTAATTCCATCTGGTCTAGTGAGTCATTTAGGATTGATGTTTCTTTGCTGATTTTGTGTTTAGAGGATTTGTCCAATGGTGAGAGTGGGGTATTAATGTTTCCTACTATGATTGTATTGCTGTCAATCTCTCCTTAATATCCTCCAAGAGTTTTTTTATGTATATAGGTGCTCCTATATTGGGTGCATATATGTTTACCAGAGTTATTTCTTCTTGTTGGACTGTTCCCTTTAGTATTATGAAGTGGCCTTCTTTATCTCTTGTTATGTCCTTCACTTTGAGATCTAAGTTGTCAGATATAAGTATTTCAACCCCAGATTTTTTTTCATTTCCATTTGCCTGAAATACCATGTTCCATCCCTTCACCCTCAATGTGTGTGCATCTCTTTTCCTAAGGTGGGTTTCTTGCAGACAGAAGATATATAGATCATGTTTTCTTATCCAATCGGTTACCCTATGTCTTTTGATTGGAGCATTTAATCCGTTTACATTTGATGATATTATTGATAAGTTCTTATCTGTTGCCATTTTTAATCCTCACTCCCGAGTTCCTTCTTCGCTTCATTTTTCTTTTTATTACAGCAGACCTTTTAACATTTCTTGCATTGCTGGTTTGGTGGTAATATATTCCCTTAGTCCTTTTTTGTCTGTGAAGCTTAGGTTTCACCTTCAATTTTGATTGAGAGTCTTGCAGGGTCCAGTATTCCTGTATTCAGACCCTTCCTTTGCATGACTTTGTATATTTCATTTTATTCCCTTCTGGCCTGTCGAGTTTCTGTTGAGAAGTCAGTAGCTAATCTTATGGGGGTTCTTTGTAGGTAACTTTCTGTTTCTCCTTTTTGCTTTTAAGATTCTTACTTTGTCATCGGTGTTTGCCAATTTAATTATTATGTGCCTCTGTGTCCGTTTGTTGGGGTTCATTTTGTTTGGGACTCTGTGAGCTTCTTGGATTTGTGTGGGTTTTTCTTTTCTATATTGGGGAAATTTTCTGTCATTATTTCTTTAAACACCTTCTCTAATCCTTGTTCAGTTTCCACTCTTTCTGGAACCCCAATTATGCTGATGTTGTTTTGTTTCATGTTATCCCAAAGTTCCCTTAGACTCTCCTCTTGCTTTTTAACTTTTTTTTCTAGAAGCTGCTGTACTTGGGTGTTTTTTCCTACCGTTTCTTCTAGCTCACTGATGCGGTCCTTTGCTTCTTCTAGTCTACTTTTGATGCTTTCTATTGAGTTCTTTATAGCAGTGATGTCATTTTTCATTTCTTCTTGATTATTCTGCACCTCCTCTAGGTTCTTCTGCATTTCTTCTTGCTGCTTCTTCATCTCCTGTTGCATATTCTTCATTTCCTCTTGGCTCTTACTCATATTGTCAAATTTGTCTTCCATTCTTTTCAACCACATTATGATCATTTCTCTGAACTCTTTCTCTGGTAGGCTTATTTCTGGTTCTATTTCGTTTACTTCCTTTTCTGGTGAAACCTGCCTTTCTGTTTTATGTGGGCTGTTTCTTTTTCTGCCCATGGTCTTTCTTCTCCGGGGGTCTGGTTATGTAGTTCTCTCTCCTACATTGATTGAAAGGCACAAACTACAACACGACCAGGTACAGCACACAAGGCTCTCAGTAGAAATGTATTCAAGATGTTAATAATCACAAATAAAGTGACCACCAATGAAGGACAAATTAGGGGTAAATAGAGAAAGAAGAAGAGGAAAATAAGGAAAAAAGAAAAGAAAGAAATTTCAAAATCAAATTGGGAGAGTGAGAAAAAAAAAGATAAATAAATGAACATTAAAATAAAATAAAATAAAATAAAAAAAGAAAAAGGAGAAGAAGGAGAAGGAAAGAGGAAGTGAAAAAAGTCAGAGAGAAAAGAAAGTGTATAAGAGAGAAAAGAGGAAGAAAATATAGATGTCAGGAGACAACTCCAATAGAACAGTCACTAATCCCAATAAAGGCCTGCAACCAGTACCTATAGGTTAAAGCAAATTGCAAATAGCAACTGGTATCGAGGGAGGTGAGGGAAAAGAGAGGTAGAAAACAAAGCAAGCAAAAACCAAAATAAAACAAGTAGAATAAACTAAAACAATCTCACAAAAAATTTTCAAAAAATCGATATAATCACTTTTCAGGCAAATAGCAACAAAAGGACATAGAGAAAAAACAACTTTTTGGCTAGTGAAGAGAAGATGAGAGAGGTTTGCGTGGACTTGTAGTAGGGGATTTGAAATTAGATATATAAATGAGGTGAAATTTTAACCAGGTAAAGAGAAAAATAGGGAGAATCTAAAGTTGGAAAAGGGAATGAGATACAAGACAACAAAATGATGAAAGTTAGGAGGAAAGTGTTGGCATAAAGGTAGAGTTGATTGGAGTAAAATTATGCTAAAGGAAAGATGAAAATAGAATGTAGAACTCTAATCCTGAAATAAAATAAAGAGAAAACAAAATGACACTTGTTTTTTTTATTTTTCCAAAACGGTCAAGTACTAGTAGTTATTAATAATACTAGTTTAAAACAAAAATGTAATAATTATAAAGTAAAATCAATTGAGGTGGAAAGAAAAAAATATTCTTTTAATTAAAATATGTGAAAATGAAAAATAAAAAATTTAAAATTTAAAAAAAAGAAAAAAGGAAAAATTAAAAAAAGAAGAAAAATAGAATGGTCCTTCACTTCCACTATTATTCTGCTTGGCACTTCTGTTTCCCAGTAAGGAAGGTATTGCAGTTCCCTGTTTTCCCCTCTTGGTGTTTTAATCTCTTTATTCTTTTGTGACTATGCGAGAGTCAATTTGTGTGTCATCTACTGGGTGGCAGTGTTTCGGAATTGATCTCTGAGACAAAGCACAGGACCTCTCTAGGCTGTGCTCAGATCCTGCTACTCTTTGGTTCTCAACGCCAGTTTGTGGGGGTTTTGCAGCTGGGACACTGTAATAACTCCCAAGCTGTCCCTCTGCCCCAGAAAAAAAAAAAAAAACGAGTCGTTTTCCAGAGCTCACCTCTGTCAGCAGCTCAGAGGGTCTGCCTTCACACTCAGGGATCACGTCCTGACCACCTCTGCGGACCTCTCCAGAGGCAGCTTTCCTGCAGCCTGGCTCTCACAGTGTGCTCATCTTTGTTGTGCGGGGGTAGGAGACCTCACCCTGACCCAGGCGAAATCTGACCCTTCTGCCCTCCGCGTGGATCTCTGAATCCGCCGCCTGCGCTTCCGTGCAGCCTGGGAAGCCGTGCTCTGGGTCCCCGGCTGCTCTGTGGGTGCCTCCGTCAGCCTCAGCTTTCAGACCTAGGCAGACATCCACCTCCCTCTTATCTTAGGCGCAATCTGACCTTTCCGTGTGCTCTGTGGATCTCTGATTCCACCGTGTGTCTGCGCCGATTGGAGAGCAGAGTTCTGGGTCCCCAGGTCCCTGGCTGCTCGATGGGTGCCCAGCCGAAGGCTTCAGCCCGCCGCAGACATCCACCGCCCACTGCAAGATGGCTCGGGCTCTGAGTTCGCGCTGGTGGCTCTGGCCGACAAAAACCCCGTGTCAGTGGGGCTGCCTGGCCGGGAGAGCCCCTTCCAGCAGTTCTCCTCCTTCTCCTGAAGGGTAACTGGCTCTTAGCTTGCCAACAAGCACTCCCAATGCAACTCTCAGCCGCTCTCTCTCCCTCTGCCCAGCGATAAAGCTCCAGACGCATCTCTCTATTCTGCCGCCATTTTCTCCTCTCAAATGTTTTTTTGAGAACACCCATCATTGCATTCTACTACCCATTCATGCTCAAGTGCAGTAGATGATTTTACAAAATTGTTGTGATGCACTAGAAACTGGATATCAATTTAGGTCTCAAACACTATTATCTAGCAATAAAATATTTACAGTTGTGCAAGAGCAAGAATTCCATTTTCATAACCAAATAACAACAAGATAAATCTTTTTGTGTGTTGGATAACTTACATATTTGGACTGCTGGAAAAACTTTTTAAATTATGAACATTATAAATAAAAGAATAAATAACTATTTTATAATATTCTTTCTTTTTCTGGCTTTCCCTGTGAAAAGGAAACTGGAGGGCTTGCAATTTATTTCAGTATCTGGTTAAAACTGTCGTCCTAGTTCCCCACTCTGACTGACTTGGGCGAAGCTGCAGAGCCTAACTCCAAAGCCTCTCCATAGAAGACTTGGGTGGAGCTGCAGGGACCCTCAGGGGCCCACCACAGGGGGAGATATAGAGGGCAGAGCCTCCCCACCAGTACAGTTCAGGCTTTGGATCCAGAATTTCCCTGGATTAGCAGATCTGCCAAATAAAGGTTAAACTTTCCTCCTCAGAATTCTGGCTGATCTTTCTGCCATGCAATCTGCTACAGCACTGGTTCTCACTTTAAATATTTAATAAATTTCATACTATCTGAAAAATAGCATTAGATCAACTTCAGTTATCTTTACAAGACGAAAAGTAGTATAAAATTCATTCTAAACCAGTTAGGAAGACAGGTAAATTATTGTATATACTATTCAAAGAGATGATATTATTGGATGTTCTTATAAAATTAAGATTTGTGTATGGTATAAGTTGGTGGTCTAGTTTCATTTTTTTTGCATGTATCTGTCCAATTTTACCAACACCATTTATTGAAGAGACTGTCTTGACTCCATTGTATATTCATGTGCTCTTTGTCAAATATTAATTGAGCATAATGGTTTGGGTCAATATCTGGATTCTCTTTTCTATTCCATTGGTCTATATGTCTGTTCTTGTGTCAGTACCAGGCTGTTTTGAGAACAGTGGCTTTGTAATATAGCCTGAAATGTGGTATTGAGATCCCATCTACTTTGTTCTTCTTTCTCAGAATTGCTGTGGTTATTCGGGGACCTTTTTATTCCAAATGAATTTTTGTAGAGTTGTTTGTAGGTCTGTGAAATATGCCATTGGTATTTTAATGGGGATTGCATTGCATCTGTAGATTGCTTTGGATAGTATGGACATTTGATGATGTTGATCTTACTAATCCATGAAGAAGGAATGTTCTTCTATCTGTTTATGTCTTTATCTCTTTTTTTTTCAGTAGTCCTGTAGTTTACCACATAAAGGTTTTTTTTACCTCCTTTAGTTAAGTTTATTTCTAGGTATCTTAATTTTTTTTGGTGTGATCATAAATGGATTGCTTTTTTAGTCTCTCTTTTTTAAGTTTATTATTGGTATATAGAGATGCCATAGATTTCTTGGCATTAATTATGTATTCTGCTACAGTGCCAAATTCATTTATTAAGCCTAATATTTTTTTGATGGTGTCTTTAGGGTTTTCTATATACAGTATCATGTCATCTGCAAATAAGGACAGTTCTACTTCTTTTCCAAGTGGGATGCCTTTTATTTCTTTTTTTTTTAATCAGATAGCAATGGCTAGTACTGCTAGTACTATGTCAAACAGAGTGGTGAGAGTGGGCATCCCTGTCCTGTTCCTATTCTTAAGGGAAATGGTTTTAATTTCTGAGCATTAAGTATGATGTTGGCTATAGGTTTGTCACATATGGTGTTATTAGGTAGAGGCATTATCCTTCTATTTGATCTTGCTGAGACTTTTTTCAAGAAAGGGTGTTGTATTTTTTCAAATGCTTTTTCTGCAGCAATTAATACGACTATGTGATTTTTATCTCTCAGTTTGTTTATGTGATGTATCCCATTTATTGATTTCTGGATATTGTACCATCCTTGCATCCCCAGGGTAAATCATACTTGGTCATGGTGTATGATTTTTCTGATGCACTGCTGACAATTTTTTGCTAGAATTTTGTTGAGGATTTTGGCATATATATTCATTAGGGATTTTGGCCTGTAATTCTCTTTCAATGTGTAGTCTTTATCTGGTTTTGGTATTATGGCGATGTTGGCTTCATAGAAGGAGCTTGGAAGTGTTCCTTCCTCTTGAATTTTTTGGAATAGTCTGAGGAGGATAGGTTTCAGTTATTCTTTTTATGTTTGGTAAAACTCCCCTGAGAAGCCATCTGATCACAGGCTTTTGTTTGCTGGAAGCTTTTTGATGACTGCTTCAATTTATTCCATAGTTATTGGCCTATTGAGATTTTAGAATCTTCCTAATTGAGTTATGGAATGTTGTATTTTTCTAGTAATATGTCCATTTCCTCCAGGTTGTCTAGTTTGTTAAATTTGTCCATAGTATTTTTTAACAATCCTTTGTATTTCTGTGGGATCTGTTGTTATTTCACCTCTTTCATTTGTGATTTTATTTGTTTGGGTCTACTCTTTGCTTCTTGGTGGACCTTGCTAGAAGTTAATCATTCTTGTTTATTCTTTCAAGAACCAGTTCTTGGTATAATTCATCTTTTGTATTGTGTTTTTGGATCTCCATGTCATTTATTTCTGCTCTGATTTTTATTACCTCATTTCTTTTGCTCACTCTGGGCTTTTCTTGTTGCTCTCTTTCTAATTCTTTGAGTTGTAGAGTTAGATGATTAACTACCATGTTTTCTTGTTTTATGAGGTAGGCCTGTAGAACTATAAACATCCCTATCTGGGCTGCTTTCATTGTATCCCATAGATTTTGGATTGTTGTGTTTTTATTGTCATTAGTTTCCAGGATGTTTTTAATTTATTCTTTGATATCTTTTGTAACCCAATTATTGTTTAATAGCATTCTATTCAGCTTCCAAGTGTTTGAATTTTTGGGTTGTTTTTATTGTAGTTTATTTCTAGTATTATGCCATTGTGGTCTGAATTCAATCTTCTTGAATTTGAGGACACTATGCTTTTGACCCAATATGTGGTCTATTTTTGAAAATGTCCCATTTGTACTTGAGAAGAACATGTATTATATTGTTTTTGGGGTGAAATGTTCCGAAGATGTCAGTTAAGTCCATCTGATCTAGTGAGTCATTTAGGATTGCTGTTTCTTTTTTTTAAAATATATTTTATTGATATTTTACAAAGAAAAAGGGAAAGGAATAGAAACATCAATGAGAGAGAAACATCAATCAGCTGCCTTCTGCACACCCGCTACTCGGGATATACCCGCAACCAAGGTGTATGCCCTTGACAGGAATTGACCCTGGGACCTTTCAGTCTGTAGGCTGACACACTATCCACTGAGGCAAACCAGTCAGGGCTGATTGCTGTTTCTTTGCTGATTTTTATCCAGTGATGTCAGTGGTATATTAAAGTCCTCTATTCTGATTATATTGTTGACAATCTCTCTCTTGATATCTTACAAAGGATTGTTAAAATTTTTTATGTATTTGGGTGCTCCTGCATTGTGTGCATATATGATTATCAGGGTTATATCCTCTTGTTATATCAGTTGCTTTAGTATTATGAAGTGACCTTCCTTATCTCTTGTTATGGTCTATTTTGAGGTCTATTTTGTCAGATATAAGTATTGTTACCCTCATTTTTTTTTCATTTCCATTTGCCTGAAATATATTTTTCTATCCCTCCACTTTCAGTCTGTGAGATTCCCTTGTTCTGAGGGGGTCTCTGATAGACGGCATATATATGGGTAACTTTTTTTTTTATCCATTCAACCACTTGATGTCTTTTGATTGGAGCATTTAGTCCGTTTACATTTAAAGTTATTGTTGGAAGGTACTTGTTTATAGCCATTTTTATTTTTTTGTGCCTGTGTTCCTTCTTATCTTTTTATTTTTTTCTTATTTATACCAGTCCTTTTAGCATTTCTTGGATTGCTAGCTTGGTAGTGTTAAACATCCTTAGCCTTTTTTTTTTTTTTTGTCTGTGAAGCTCCTTATTTCCCTTTCAATTTTGAATGATACCCTTGCTGAATAGAGTGTTCTTGGATTCAGTCCCTTGCTTTGCATCACTTTGTAAATTTCCTTCCATTCTTTTCTGGCCTGATGTGTTTCTGTTGAAAAATCATTTGATAATCTAATGGGATAATCTCTTGTACATAACTTTCTGTCTCTCTTGCAGCATTTAAGATTTTATCTTTGTCCTGAACTTTGCCATCTTAATTATGATGTGTCTTGGTGTGGATGTTTTCGGGGTTTTTTTGTTCGTGACTCTCTCTGCTTATGTAACTTTTTCTTCCCCACATTGGGGAAGTCTTCTGATATTATTTCTTCAAATAGGTTTACTAACCCTTGTTCCTGTTCCTATTGTTCTGGCACCCCTATTATGCTTCATTTCTTATTGTGCCAAAGCTCCCTTAAGCTCTCCTCCTGTCTTTTTTTTTCTTTCTCTCTAACTGTAGCTCAATTTGGTTGTGTTTTGCTTCCCTGTCTTCTAATTTGCTAATTGGGTCCTCTGCTTTTCTTAGTCTACTGTTGAAACTTTCCATTGTGTTTTTTACTGCATCTATATTACTCTTCATTTCTTCTTGAATCTTTAGTAAATTGTTGATTTTTTTATCCATTTGGTTTATGAACTATATGACTCTTATTTTGACTTTGTTTTCTAACATATCACATTCCTCTGTTTAACTTAGCTGCATGTATGGTGATCCCTCCTTTTCTTTCCTTTGGTGGTTTCTTTGTCTAGCCATTTTTTTATCTCACCGACTCATCTAGATGTTGAGTTGTGCAGAGGCTGCTTCTTGGGTGGCAGTGTCTCCTCGCATTGCAGTTGCTCCTCAGGCAGTCAGGGCAGTGGCTGCTCCTCAGTTGGCAGTGGCTCCTCTGGTGGGTGTTGTTCGCAGCAGTGGTGGTTCCTCTGGCCGGTGGGGGAGGCTGCTCGCACAACTGCTGCTCCTCGGATGGGTGTGGACTCATCACAAGGCTGCTGCTCCTCATATTGGGGTGGGCTACCCACAACTGCTGTTCCTTGGATGGAGTGGGGTGCTCACATGGTTGCTGCTTCTCAGATAGGGGTGGTCTTCTCACATGGCTGCTGCTTCTTGGATTGGAGTTGGCTGTGCACTGCTGCTTTTCCTCATATGGGGTGGGCTGCTGCTCCTCATATGGGTGTGGGCTGCTCATATAGCTCCTACTCCTCAGAAGGGGGTGGGCTGATCACATGGTTTCTGCTTCTTAGACAGGGGACTAAGCTACTCACACAGTTGCTCCTCCTTGAACAAGTGAAGGCCACATGAGCCTGCTGCTGTTAGGCCTGGGGTGGGCTGCTCATGTGTCTACTGCTTGTGTGGTCACAGTGTCCTGGGCTAAAGCATTGGGCCGGTCATAGGGGAGTGCTTCAGAACTCACAGGAGCCTGCGCCTGGGGTTCCTGGACACTCAGTGACCATGGGACCACAACCAAAGTAGCAGGTGGTGGCTGCAGAGTCCCATGTGTTATCTGAATGCACCCTGGGTGGAGGTGAGGTTGGGCTCCCAGTTACAGCAGCTCTCCCCTTCAATAAGCCTAGTCCTCTGAGGACGAGCCTGCCTTCTGATACTATTTGCAATGGTAGCAGAAGCTGCCTTTTTTTTCTTTACCCCCGAAGGTCCTGAGGGATCTAATTGTGCCTCAATCACATACAAACACACATACACCAGATGACCCCACACTCTTCTTTTGCTCTCTCACTCACTCATGCTCTCTCTTTCACTGCTGCTTTCTTACTTCCTCTGAAGTTGTTTCTGCAGTGTTATTGACCCGTTCATGCATGGAGTTTACAGGTGTCTGGTTATGTGGCTCACTCTCTAGCACATTAGCCAGACAGGATAAAATTAACCTCAGCAAGACATGACACAAAGGAAACAAAGCACTAATGTTCTCACAACATCCATAATGTTTATAAATGACCACCTGAGAAAAGAGAGTTAGGGGAGAGAAAAGAGAGCACAGATGATATCAAAGAGAGGAAAAAACATAAGAGAAAAAAGATAAGACATATATATGGAAAAAACATCACAGAACCAATAGATAAACCAAAAAATAACAAACACCAAACACCCAGCAAAGAGTGTGGGGGCAGAATCTGTAGAGGCTGAGCTCATATACAGAAAATAAGGTTAAAAATTGGATGAGTAAGGGGAGGACATCAATTCAGTATAGAGTAAGTAGAAAGGGGATGAGTGGATAAGAAGAAAGAGAATGAGAAGAAAATAATAATAATACATTTATAAAAATTAATTTAAAAATGGTCTAAATATAGCAAATAAAAATAAAATAGTTTGATGAAAAAATAATGCAAAAAGAAATAGAAAATAAAGCAACAAACAACAACAGGAAAACAAAGAAAAAAGAAGAAAAAGGACATAAAATAATAGTAATAAATAAAAATGAAAAATGAAGTGTCATTCCTATGTTTGTCTTAAGATCCCAGTCTCCTGTATTATCTGTAGTTTCTCAGTTTCTTGTTGCTGCGACTAAAGGACTCTTTTTAGGCCAGTCCCTGTGGACTCTCAGGGTCTATTGAGATATATTTTTTTAATCCTTTATACCATTCAGAGTGGAATCTGGGTGTGGCTGTATTGATTGCCTAGATACTGGAAGGAGGGGCTATCTCTTCAGGACAAAATGGCTGCCCATGTCCCAGGCTTAGGTATGACTCAAAGCCATACTTGCTGCCACCTCTCCTGGACCCCTTCCTCTCCCTGGCCTCTTCCCAGACTCCAAGAGTACACACCTTCTCCCACACCCCAGCCACAGGTAAGTGTCTTTATCTGAAAGGTCCTATGAACTAGGTTCAGTTAAGAAAAGCACAGGCCACAGAGAGGGGAAAGACTGTGCTACTCTCCTCCCGGCACTGCATGGTCTGGTCATCCCCCAATGTTGCCCTCTCTGCATTCAACCTTTCATGACTGTGGATACAGATCTAAAATCCCCTGCCTCCAGCATCCTGTGGACTTTCTTCCCACAGTCAGACACTGTGCCTGTCCCTAAGGGAAACTGCTTAGTTCAGTGTAGTTTCCCTCTGACCCTCTGGCTCAGAGGTTTGGCAGATTTCCACTGTCCAGATCCTTGATTTTACCTTTCTCCAGAGTTCTCTGCCCTTCCTGGCTGCAAATTGTCTCACCAGCTGATAATCCTTTGACAATTCAGGTTGGATGTCATTTCTTTCAGCTTCTCATTGTATTTTCTCTGGAACAAATCTCAGGACACATTCATCTATTCTGCTGCTTTTTGTCTCTCTCATCCTTTCTTATTGCTGAGTAGTGTTCCTTTGTGTATATGTACCACATTTTCTTTATCCAGTCTTTTACCACAGGGCACTTTGGTTGTTTCCATGTGTTGGCCACCATGATAATGCTGAAATGAACATAAGGATCCATATATCTTTGCAAATACATGTTTTTGAGTTTTGGGAGTATATACCCAGGAGTGGAATTGTTAGGTCATATGGTAGTTCTAGTCTTAATTTTTTAAAGAATCACCAGACTACTTTCCTATGGTTGTACTAGTCTACATTCCCACCAGCAGTGAATGAGGGTTCCTTTTTATCCACAACTTCTCCAACACTTGTCATTGCTCATCTTGATAATGGCTACTCCAACAGCTGTGAGTTGGTATCTCATTATTTTTTTTTATTTGCATTTCCCTAATTGCCTGTGATGTTAAACATCTTTTCATATATCCATTGTCTGTTCATATGTCTTTTTGGGAGAGGTGATTTTCAGGCCTTCTGCCCACTTTTTGATTGGATTATTTTTTTGTTTATATTCTATTTTAGCATGTCACCTGAAAAAAAAAAAACACCCTGTTAAAAAAAGGAAATTATAGAAAGCACCTTTCTTATTTCCAAGGTAAGAAGTCTCTGGTATCATGGTCATGTTTATTTTTTTAATGTCATTAAAAAAAACTATTGCAATAAATTGACATACAACATTATATAAGTTTTGGGTACACATCATAATGATTTGATTTTTGTGTATATTGCAAAATTCAACCAGAATTAAGTCTAGTTAACATTCATCATCATACATAGTTACAAAATTATTTTTTCTTGAGATGAGAGCTTGTAAGTTGTACTTAGCAATTTTGAAATATGCAATACATAGTCTATGCTGCACATTACATTTCTAAGGCTTGTTTATTTTTTAAATGGAAGGTTGTACCCTTTGACTCCTTTCACCCATTTCACCCACCCACCACTCCTTGTCACTGACAATCACCAATTTGTTCTCTGTATCTATAAATTCATTTTTATATATTTCAAATATAAGTGAAATCATATGTTATTTGTATTTCTTTGAGTTACTTGATTTACCATAATGCCTTCAAAGTCCATTCATGTTGTCGCAAATGGCAAGATTTCATCTTTTTTTATGGCTGAAGTATATATATATATATATATATATATAGTCTTTACCCATTCATCCATCAACAAACACTTAGATGGTTTCCATAGATTAGCTATTTTAAATAACAGTACAATTAATATGGAAATGCATATTTGAACTAGTGCTTTTGTTTCTTTTAATAAATATCTAGAAGTGGAATCAGTGGGTCATAAGGCAGTTCCATTTTTAATTGTTGAGATATTTTCATACTTCTTTCCACAGTGGCTACACCAGTATTCATTTCTACCAGTAGTGCATGAGGTATCCTTTTTCTCAACATCTTCACCAACACTTGTTGTTTGTTCATTTATTTATGATAGTTTTAATTCAAATATCTGTGATAATTGGTGATGTTATTCACCTTTTAATGTACTGCTAGTCATCTCTATGTACTCTTTGAATAAAAAAGTATTCAGCTTCTCTGCCAATTTTTTTTTAATCAGAATGTGTTTTTTTGTGATTAATTGTAAGAGTTCTTTATACTATATTTTGGAAATTAAAATTTATCAGATATGTTATTTCAAAATGTTTTATTCCATTCAGTAGATTGCCTTTTCATTTTGTTAATAATGTTGTTTGCTGTATTGAAGCTTTTAAATTTGACTTACTTTCACTTGTTTATTTTTGCTTTTGTTGCCTTTGCTTTAGTATCAAATTCTAATTTGACCATGACTGATGTTAAGGAGCATACTAACTAGGATTTTTATGGTTTCAGGACTTACATTGTTAATTCAACTTTGAGTTAATTTTTAAGCATATATTGTAAAACAGTGGTCTGATTTAAAAATTATATATATATATATATATATATATACACACATATATATAATTAAAAATGTATATATATATTTATCTTATGTTAGAAAATACTACAGATCTCTCTGTTTCTCCCATTGACAGCTTGTAGCCCCTACTTGCCCCCCACCCCTGTCCTTCACCACATTATCATCTGTGTACCTTTGAGACAACATGGAGGATCTGTATAGTATTATGCTAAGCAAAATAAGACAGTCAGAGAAAGACAAGTATAACTTGATATTACTCATATGTGGAATCTAAAGGACAAAATTAGCTGCTGGACAAAATAGATCCAGAAACATAGAAACATGGAAAATAATTTTGAATCTCATAGGGAAGGTAGGAGTGGGTGGGTGGGAAGAGATTAAACAAATAACTTATATACAAAACTGATTTTATTTTTGCTTGTAAGTGTCCAGTTTTCCCAAAACAATTTATTGAAGAGACTGTGCTTTCCCCATTGTATAACCTTAGCTCCCTTGTCATATATAAATTGAACATATAGGCATGAGGTTATTTCTGGTCTCTCTATTCTGTTTCATTTGTTCTATACATTTTTTTTAATACTAGTACAATACTGTTTTGACTACAATCGCATTATAATAATAGTTTAGAATTAGGGAACATGATGCCTCCAGGTTTGTTTTTTTCAAGATTGCTTTGGGTATTTTGTGGTTCCATACAATTTTAGGATTGTTTGTTCTATTCCTGTGGAAAATACTACTGAGATTTTGATAGGAATTGAATTGAATCTTTATATAGTTCTGGATACTTTGGGCATTTTAACAGTATTAATTCTTCTAATCCATGAGCATGGAATATCTGTCCATTTATTTGTGTCTTTAATATTTTTTTATCTAGTGTACAGGTATATTACCTCCTTGGCTAAATGTATTCATAAGTATTTTAATCTTTTTGATGCAATTGTAAATGGGATTATTTTCTTAATTTTTCTATCTGATAGTTCATTATTACTGTACAGAAATGTAACAGATTTCTATATATTGAGTTTTCCATCCTGCAACTTTACTGAGTTCATTTATTAATTTTAAAATTTGTTTATGGTCTTTAGTTTTCTGTGTATAATATCATGTCATCTGCAAATAGTGACAGGTTTACTTCTTCCTTTTCATTATGGATACCTTTAATTTCTTTTTATTGTCCATTTACTCCAACTTGGTCTTCCAACAGACCTTGTTGAATAAAAATGATAAGAGTGAACATCCCTATTTTTTCCTAATTAAAATAGAATATTATTTAAACTTTTTAAAAATTTAAATATTTTTTCTCTATTACACTTGACATACAATATTTGTATCACATGTATAATATGCTACCTAAGTGTTTTGTGTTTTTTCAGATAAAAATCTGGAACTAGAAATTCTAAGTTCTTCTTTATCTCTAGTTATACAGCCTTTTTTAAAAAGTCTACTTTGGAGGACAATGAGGATAGAAAAAAATGGCCGCAGAATAGACAGAAGTGTCCAAAGTCTTGTCCTGGAACAGATAGAAAGAACAGCTGAGGATTGCATGGGGAGTGTTTGTTGGTGAGTTGAGGGACAGCTATACTCCAGAAGATGGTGGGAGACTGTGGGACAGGGCTCCCGTGACTGGGCAGCCCTCACTGCTGCTGGGTTTCCTCCCTGAGCTACCAGCTCAGATGTGGAGACTGCACCATCTTAAAGGGGAAAGTGGATGTTATTGGAAGCCTAAAAATCTACAACTACGGAAATCACCAAACAGCTGTGAACCCGAGAACAGTGGTCCCCAATTGGTGCAAATACATGGATTCAGAGGAGCTCTCCACTCCTCCATGGGAAGGTCAGATTTTGACTGGGATAAGGTGAGGTCCCTGGTCCCAGCAAAAGAGAGAAATGTGTGCACTGTGGGAGCTAGAAGACTGGGGGAAGTCTGTGCCTGGGAAAGTCTATGGCTGTTGGGGGTGGAATGATCCATGAATGTGGAAGGGGTACTTAGTACAGCTAACATAAAGGAACTCTAAAAAGTAACCCATTTTGATCTGATGCAAAAGGACAGCCTAAAAATTTTAAAATGTGCTGGCTGCTTAGACACAGGGGAGGAAAAAGAATGCACAGACTTGCGCACAGCCCCAGAGTTCCCACATTTATGTTGGCTCTTTTTTTGTTTGTTTGTTTGTTTTGTTTTTTCTTTTTCCTCTTTAAATCATTGCTTCTGATTACTAAGTCCGATACATAGGATCACCCAATTGGGAATACCCTAAGTGTTTTTATTTTCTGGAACCTGGGGATCAGAGAGGAGAATAACCATCAGAGAACCAGCTCTGGGGCAACCCTCTCCCACAAACCAGTAGTAAGTGCCACAAGGAAAACAAAATCTAAAAACTAGCTAGAGACCTGGAGGTCAATCCAGAAACACTGCTACCCAGGGGTTGAATCACAAATTGACTCTTTCGTAAACACAAGTAATAAAGACATACTACTACCTGCTTAAAAATCAGGACTGGCTTACAAAACTGAGGAACAGTGGAACTCAGGGAACTTTAATACTGTCCTGACTAGGAAACAGGCATGACAAACAGAAGAGGAAGAGAATGACATTCACTTCTGCACATTTTTATTTTTTTCATCTTTTATTTAAGAAATTTTTTTCCTCACTTGATGTTACTTTTTTAATTATTAAATTTTGATTTTCATTCAGTATTATTACTACTACTATTTTAACTTTTTTTAAAGTGTCATTTTATTTTCTCTTTAACTTTGGGAGCAAGTTCTAGAAAAAAAATTAAAAAGCAGGAGGAGAGCTTAAGGGAATTTTGGGACGAAATGAAACAAAACAATACCCACATAATATGGGTGACAGAAGGAGAGGAAAATAAGCAAGGAATAAAAAACCTGTGTGAAGAAATGATGACAGAAAACTTCCCTGATGTAGGGAAGAAAAAAGGCATACAAACTCAAGAAGCTCACAGAGTATCAAGCAAAATGAGCACCAAAAGACCAAAGCCAAGGCATATTATAATTAAACTAGAGGCCCGGTGCACATAATCCATGCATGGGAAGAGGGGATGTCCTTCAGCCCACCCTGCACCTTCTTCAATCTGGGACCTGTCACAATCCAGGACTGCTGGCACCCAACTACTTGCCTGCCTGCTTTCCTGATTGCCCTTAACTGCATCAGCCTACCAGATTGATCACCCCTAACCACACTCCTGCCAGCCTCATTAATGCCTAACTGCTCCCCTGAAAGCCTATTTTCCCCTAACTGCCATCACCTGTAGTTGTGGTCACCCCTAACTACTCCTCTTGCAGGACTGGTCCCTCCACCCAACTCTTCACATCTGCAGGCCTGGTCGTCCCTCCCACTGCCCTTCTCTGCAGGCCTGATCACCCCAACTTCCTTCCTGTGATGGCCTGGTCACCCTTAATTGCCCTCCCCTTCAGGCTTGATTGCCCCAACAGCTCTCGTTTAGAGGCCTAGTCCCTTCCAACTGCCCTCCCTTGCTGGTCATATTGTGGTAGCCATTTTGTATCTACATTGGGTCAGGATCTTTGAGCACATGGGGGCAGCCATCTTGTGTGTTGGAATAATGGTCAATCTGCATATTATTCTTTTATTAGATAGGATAGAGGCCTGGTGCATGGGGGGGTGGTCTTGCCCTGAAGGGTGTCTCAGATCAGGGTGAGGGTACCTTTGGGGTGTGGGGAGGCTTGGGAAAGGGTCTGTGGTGGATTGCAGGCTGGCAATATGCCATGGAAACCCAAGCAGAGGCCCTGGGTTCTGGGAATTATTTATCTTCTACAATTGAAACTGTAGCCTGGAGCAGAGCCAAGCCTCCTGCTAGCTCGGTGGCAGCAGCCATATCTGTTGGGATTTATTTATCTTCTATAATTGAAACTCTGTAACCTTAAGTTGAGGCCAAGACAGGCCAGGGCTGCAGAAACTTAACTTCCTCCATTGCCAGGGGAAACCCTAGCCTCCTGCTCTCTCCAGCTCCATGGTTGTCACCATTTTGTTGGGATTTATTTTGCTTCTCTAATTGAAAATTTGTCACCTTGAGTGTAGCCTTGTGCCTGCCAGGGTATGTGGAAAGCTTGGCTTCTTCTATCACCCGAGAAAGCCAAACCTCCCTCCTGCTCACTCTGTGGCTGTAGCCATCTTGGTTGGGGGTAATTTGCATACTTGCTCCTGATTTGCTTATTGGTGTGTCTTGTGGATGTGGCTTGTGAATTTAGTGAAGTGATGGTTAATTTGAATATTATTCTTTCATTAGATATGGTTGGCAAAAACCCGTTACAAAGTAATAATCTTAAAAGCGGCCAGAGAGAGTCAGAAAGTTACCTACAAAGGAATCCCCATCAGACTACTAAACGATTACTCAACAGAAACTCATCAGGCCAGAAGGGACTGGAAGGAAATATACAAAGTCATGCAAAAAGAAGGGTATGAATACAAAAAATTGTACCCAGCAAGACTATCAATGAAAATTGAAAGTGAAATCAGGAGCTTCACAGACAATAAAGGACTAAGGGAATTTATTACCACCAAACCAGCAATGCAAGAAATGCTACATGGTCTGCTGTAAAAAAAAAGAAAAAGAAAAAAAAAAGAAATAGGAATCAAACAAGGAACACAGGGGTAAAGAATAAAAATGTTGACAAATAAGCACCTATCAACAATAACTTTAAATATAAGTGGATTAAATACCCCAATCAAAAGACATAGAGTAACAGAAGGGATAACAAAACATGACCCATATATCTGCTGTCTACACTAAACCTACCTCAGAAAAAAAAAAGATGCAACAGTGGGTGAATGGATGGAAAAAGGTTTCTCAGGCAAATGGAAATGAAAATAAAAATAAACAAAGACAAACAAACACTGAGGTAGCAAAAATTTCCCTGAAAATTAGATCTCAAAGTGAAGGCCATAAGAAGAGATAAGGAAGGCCACTTCATAATACTAAAGGCAGCAACCCAACAAGAAGAAATAACTCTGGTAAACATATATGCACCCAATACATTAAAAAAAAAACTTCCTGGAGGATATTAAGGGAGAGATTGACAGAAATACAATCATAGTAGGGAACTTTCATACCCCACTATCACCACTGGACAAATCATCTAAACAAAAAATCAACAAAGAAACATCAATCCTAAATGACTCACTAGACCAGATGGAATTAGTTGACATCTTCAGATGGAATGAAATGAAACAAAAGAAACAAAACAGGTTTTCTATTCCTTGCTTAGTTTCCTCTCCTTCTGGTACCCATATTATTATGGAGATGTTGTTTGGTTTCATTTAATTCCAAGAAAAAATGATAGAAAATGAAGAGATTTTGCCTATGACCCAATAGGCAAGAATGTATATGCTGTGGCTTTGGGGTGAAATGGGTCATTTTCAAAGGCAGACCATATGTTGGGTCATAAGCAAGGTCTCTTCAAATTCAAGAAGATAAAAATCATATCAAGCATCTTCTCAGATCACAGTGGAATAAAACAGGAAACCAACTACAATAAAAATAATCCAAAAAAATCAAGCACATGGAGACTAAACAGCATGCTATTAAACAATGAATGGGTTACCAAAAAATTCAAAGAAGAAATAAAAAATATCATGACAACAAATGTAATGAAAACACAACAATCCAAAATCTATGGGAAATAGCAAAAGCAGTCTTGAGAGGGAAGATCATAGCTCTACAAGCATACTGCAAAAAAACAAGAAACAATGGTAATAAATTATGTAACCCTACAACTCAAAGAGTTAGAAAGAGAGCAACAAGAAAAGCCCAGTGTAAGCAGAAGGAAGGTAATAATAAAGGTCAGAGAAGAGATAAACAACATAGAGACCAAAAAAAAAAAACAATACAAAAGATCAACAAAACCAAGAGCCTGTTCTTTGAAAGGATAAACAAGATTTATGAAACCCTAGGCGGGCTCACCAAGAAGCAAAGACATAGGACCCAAATGAACAAAATAATAAATAAAAGAGGAGAAATAGCAACAAACCCCACTGAAATACAAAGGAGTGTTAAAAAAAATACTATGAACAACTCTATTCCAACAAACTGGACAGCCTGGAGGAAATGGACATATTTCTAAAAAATATATAACATTCCAAAACTCAATCAAGAATAATCTAAACATTTCAATAGGCCAATAGCTATGAAAGAAATTGAAGGAGTCATCAAAAAGGTCCCAGCAAATAAAATCCTGTGGGCAGACAGCTTCACAAGGGAGTTTTACCAGTCATGGAAGAACTAAAACCTATCCTCCAGAGACTATTCCAAAAAAATTTAGGAGGAAAAAACACTTCCAAGCTCCTTCTATGAAGCCAGCATCACCCTAATACCAAAACCATATAAAAACAAAACCATGAAAGAAAATTACAGGCCAATATCCCTCATGAACATACATGCCAAAATCCTCAAAAAATTCTAGCAAATCGGATCCAGCAGTATATCAGAAAGATCATACACCATGACTGAATAGGATTAATACCAGGAATGCAAGGATGATAGAATATCCAAAAATCAATAAACGTGATACATCACATAAACAAATTGAGATATAAAAATCACCTAGTCATATCAATCAATGCAGAAAAAGCATTTGACAAAAACCATCACCCTTTCTTGGTAAAACTTCTCAACAAGGTGGGAATACAAGGATCATACCTTAACATAATAAAAGCCTTGTATGACCAACCCACAGCTAACATCATGTTCAATGGGTAAAAGCTAAAACCTTACCCTATAATACCAGGAACAAGACAGGGATGCCCACTCTCACCACTCTTATTCAACATAGTACTAGAAGTTTTATCCATTGCATTTAGAAAAGAACAAATAAAGGCATCCGAATTGGAAAAGAAGAAGTAAAGCTGTCCTTATTTGCAGATGACACTATATTGTACATTAAAAACCTGAAAGACTCCATCAGAAAACATAGACTTAATAAATGCATTTGGCAATGTAGCAGGATACAGAATTAATGCCAAGAAATCTATGGCATTTATATACACCAATAGTGAACTTATAGAAAGAGAAATTAAAAAAGCAATCCCATTTACCATTACATCAAAAAAATTAAGATTCCTAGGAATAAATTTATCTAAGCAAGTAAAAGACCTATACGTGGAAAGCTATGGGACACTGAAAAAAGAGATAGTGGAAGACATAAACAGATGGAAGAATATACCATGTTCATGGTTTGTTAGAATCAACATCATTAAAATGTCCATACTACCCAAAGGAATCTATATATTCAATGCACCACCCATTAAAATACCAATGGCATATTTCACAGATCTAGAAAGAACTCTCCAAAAATTCATCTGAATTAAAAAAAAAAATCCCGAATAGCCACAGAAATCCTGAGAAAGAAACAAAGTTGGTGGGATCTCAATACCAGATTTCAAGCTATATTACAAAGCAACTGTTCTCAAAACAGTCTGGTACTGGCACAAAAGCATACATATTGAACAATGGAATAGAACAGAGGATCCTTATATCGACCTAAAACAATATGGTCAATTAATATTTGACAAAGGAGGAATGAACATACAATAGAGTCAAGAGAATCTCTTCTATAAATAGTGTTGGGAAAATGGACAGATACATGCAAAAAATATGAAACTAGAGCACCAACTTACAGCGTACACAAAAATCAACTCAAATTGGATACAGGACTTAAACATAAGATGGGAAACCATAAAAATTCTAGAGGAATCCACAGGCAGCTAAATCTCAGACATGCCAAATCAAATTCTTAACTGATACTGCTTCTAGGGCAATGGAAGCTAAAGAGAAAATAAATAAATGGGACTACATCAAAATAAAAAGATTTTTCACAACAAAGAAACCATCAACAAAACAAGAAGAAAGCCCACTGTATGGGAGAACAAAGTTGCAAATGTTATCACTGATAAAGATTTAATCTCCAACATCTACAAGGAACTTATACAACTTAATAAAAAGAAGATAAATAACCCAATAAAAATTGAGAAATGGACCTAAATAGCATCTTTTTGAAAGAAGACAGAAGGAAGGCCAAGAGACATATGAAAACATGCTCAAAGTCTGTAATTATCTTAGAGATGCAAATCAAAATGACAATGTGGTACCATCTCACACCTGTCAGAATGGCAATCATCAACGGATCAATAAAGGACAAATGTTGGTGAGGATTCGGAGAAAATGAAACCCTCATGCACTGCTAGGGGAATGCAGACTGGTGCTGCCACTGTGGAGAATAATATGGAGATTCCTCAAAAAACTGAAAATGGAGCTCCCATTTGACCCAGCTATCTCACTTCTAGGAATAGAACTATGTTCTCACATGAAACTAGAAACACCAATCAGAAAGGATATATGCACTCCTATATTCATAGCAGCACAATTCACCATAGCTAAGATTTGGAAACAGCTTAAATGCTCATCAGGAGATAGTGGATTAGAAAACTATGGTACATCTACACAATGGAATACTATGCTGCTGTAACAATGAAGTACATAATTCTTACAATTTTCAGTAGCATGGATGAGAATTATGTTAAGTTAAATAAGCCAGGGAATTAAAGAGAAATACCACATGATCTCACTCATTTATGTAAAATAAAGAACCTTATAACCTGATGAATAAAAAGATAAATACAGAGGCAGTAAAGCACTCAACAGACTGTCAAATTATTGTGGGAATGCTGGGGAGTGTTGGGTAGGGAGGGAAATCGATCAACAAAAGTATTTGTATGCATGCATATAAGCACACTAATGGACACAAGACACTGGCGGGGGGGGGCAGATGAGGGCATGCTAAAGGTGTAGGGGAGGCTGAGGGAAGGCAATGGGGGGAAAAGGAGATATATGAACTAATATATGTAGTATTTTAAACAATTAAAATATTGTAATAAGAAAGAAAATGCAAATTAGAAAAAATAAATAAGTATATTTTGTCTGGTTTAAGTCTTGCTACTCCAGTTTTTTGTTTCCATTTTCATAAAACATTTTTTGTAATACTGGTTTGAGAGTGATGAACTCCTTTAGGTTTGAGTCATCTGGGAAGCTCTTTATATATCCTTCAATTCTGAATGAGAGCTTAGTTGAGTAATTTTGGTTGTAAATATTTGTTTATCACTTTGAATATTTCATGACAATCCCTTCTGGCTTATGAACTTTCTGTTGGAAAATCAACGGATAGTCTTATGTACTAGTAAACTCTCTTGTAGATTAAAAAACACACACACTGCTGAGACTGGTTTGGCTCAGTGCATAGAGCGTTGGCCTGCGGACTGAAAGGTCCCAGGTTCGATCCCAGTTGGGGGCATGTACCTTGCTTGCGGGCACATCTCCACTGTGGGGCGTGCAGGAGGCGGCTGATCGATGTGTCTCTCATCGATGTTTCTGACTTTCTATCTCTCTCCCTTTCTCTCTGTAAAAAATCAATAAAATATGTTTAAAAAAACGCTGCTTTTTCCTCATTTTTTGTTTGTTTTTTTTGTTTTGTTTTTAGATTATCTATCTTTAACTTTTGCCATTTTAATTATGCTGTGTCTTGCTGTGGTCCTCTTTGGGTTCATCTTGCTTAGGACTCTGCTTCCTAGATTTATATGTGTGTTTCCTTCACCAGGTTAGGACAAAATTCCATAATTATTTTTCACATAAGTTTTCAATTTCTTGGTTTTTCTCTTCTTTTACAGCCATCCCCATTATGCAAATATTAGATATGCCTGAAATTGTCCTAGAGGATCCTTATACTATTCTCCTATTTTGATTCTTTTTTTTTTCCTTTTGTTCCTCAGCTGCTTCTTTGTCTTTCAAACCTCTGATTTGATCTTCTGCTTCATCTACTCCACTGTTAATTTTCTCTAATGTATTCTTCATTTCAGTGAATGTATTCTTCTTTTCAACAGGTTCTATTTTATGTTTTCTATCTCTATTTTTATGTTCTCCACAACTTTGCTGAAGTTCTTGCTAAGTTAATCTACACTTCTAAGTTAACTGATAATACTTATAACCTGCATCTTGATCTCTGCATCTAGTAGATTCTTTTTATTTTTGCAGTCCTTTTCTTCAATTTTGTTATGTCCTTTAATTTGGGATATGTTTCCTTGTCTCCTCATTTTGGTTGCCTCCCTGTGTTTGTTTCTATATTGGGTAGAAATACTATGTCTCCCAAACTTATTAGAGTGGTCTTATGTAATAGGTGTCCTGTAGAATACAGTGGCACGGGATCCACAATCACATGATCTGGGCACTATAGGTGTGGCCCTCAGTGTGGACTGTATACACACCCTCCTGTTGTAGTTGGGCCTTGATTGCCATTGGCACCTCAGTGGGAAGGATTTATAAACAGCTTGATTTTCTCTGAGGATAGGGTGTGACCACCTTGGAGGATCAGCTGTGCAAGGGCTGATCCTAAGAATAAAATTTATTTAATCAGAGCTCTGGTGCCTGCTGAGTCTGGCCTTTGAATGTGTTGCTTGTGGAAAAGGTTGGATGGTGCTTTGATGGAGTCTATAGCCGTCCACTGGGTGTGCTGGCTCTGGGGCCTTCCAGGAAGTTCAGGTCACTGTCACCTGAAACCTGTGCCCTCTCTATGGCCACCTAGCATGAACTACAAAGTTATCTGTAGATGGATGCTACTTTTGATTAACTTAGAGGTGCCCAGGGGAGGCCAGGCTATGACTCAAGGCTGGTTGCTGCTAGTGCTGGGCCTAGTACTCCTCATTGACAGGTAAGAGACATGCCAAAGCCAGATACTGCTTATTTGAAAGATTTTAGGAAAGTCTGCAGCATGAGACAATACAAGCTGTTTTTATGGAAAAGCCCCTGGAAATGGCTTAGGTTGGGCCTAAAAGTTCGGTGTGGCCAGGTCTCAGGTAATCACCAGAGATGTCCCAACTCTGTTAGTCAGGTTAATGGAGACTCAGATATGGCATCCACTTGTGAACGCTTTTCTGTGGGGAGGGGCCAATGGCTTCTGTTAGCACTCTGTCTAGGAGAAAGTTACCCTTCCAGCTTTTGCCCCTATTACAGACTACTCACTTCTTTCCTCTACATCTCTGATGTCTCAGCACTAGAACACAGAGTGAATGAGTTCAAGTTTATGCACAGGCCCTTTAAGAGGAATGTCTGGGATTTAAGGAGCCCTTGGTTTTAGCCACAATCTGAACTGTATTTTATATCCAGAAGTTATGGGGTCTTATTTTTTCTGCCACCAGAACCCTCAACTAGAGGACCTGGTGTGGGACTGAGACTCCTTGCTCCTCATGGGGCACCTCTGCATTTAAGATATATATCCCATACCTCAACATAATAAAAGCCATATATGACAAACCCACAGCCAACATCATATTCAATGGGTAAAAACTAAAAGCATTTCCCCTAAGAACAGGAACAAGACAAGGATGTCCACTCTCTCCACTCCTATTAACATAGACCTGGAAGTACTAGCCATTGTGATCAGACGAGAAAAAGAAATAAAAGGCATCCAAATAGGAAAAGAAGTAAAACTGTCCTTCTTCGCAGATGACATGATACTGTACATAGAAAACCCTAAAGACTCCATAAAAAATATTAGACTTAATAAATGAATTTGGCAATGAAGCAGGATATAAAATTAACACCAAGAAATCTATGGCATTTCTATAACCAATAATGAACTTACAGAAAAGGAGACTAAAAGAGCAATCCCATTTACCATTGCACCAAAAAAATTAAGATACAGTGGTACCTCGAGATACGAGTTCCCTAACATACGAGATTTTTGAGATACAAGCTGTCGAGCGAGTGATTTTTTGCTTTGAAGTAGGAGCAACATTTGAGATGAGAGTAATCACGTGGAAAAGGCCTGCTGCACACGACCCACCATTTTACCGGGACTCTAGCGTCTCATAGTTTCCCACGCCTCAGTCAGTGTGCTTGTTTATCTCATTGTCAAAGCACCTTTTGTGCATTTACATACTTTATCACATTTCTTTTTATAACCATGAGTCCAAAGAAAGTGAGTGGAAAGGTCAGTGCTCAGAAGAGGATGATGTCTATTGAATTAAAGTGTGAAAGCATAGAAAAATATGAGCAAGGTGCGCGAGTGGCTGACTTGGCGAGGCAACACGGGCTTAGTACTTCAACGATATGCACTGTGCTTAAACAGGAGTTGATAAAGGGCATAATGCCAGCTAAGAGCGTTACAATAATTTCTAAGCTCCATAGCTCTCTCCATGAAAAGATGGAGAATCTACTGATGGTGTGGGTGACAGAGAAGCAGCTTAAAGGAGATAGATTAACACAGGGCATCACATGTGAGAAGGTGCCAGCGATTTATGGTGATTTGTTGGAGCAGACCCCGAGCACTTCCTCAGACGAAGCATCAAAAGACTCATTTAAAGCCAGTAGAGGTTGGTTTGATAACTTCAGGAAAAGGTCCGGCATTCACTCCATCGTCAGGCATGGTGAGGCAGCAAGTTCGGATGTGAAGGCAGCTGAGGATTACCTCAAAACTTTTTCCGAACTGATAGAAGCAAAAGGATATATCCCCCAGAAAGTCTTCAACTGTGACAAGACAGGGCTTTTCTGGAAGAAGATGCAGAATAGGACTTATATAATGGCAGAGGAGAAGGCGATGCCAGGCCACAAACCCATGAAGGATAGGCTAACTCTCCCACTGTGCGCCAATATGAGTGGCGACTGCAAGATCAAGTCTCTGCTCGTATACCATTCGGAAAACCCCAGAGTCTTTAAGTCACATAAGATTTTAAAAAATAAACTGCAAGTTATGTGGAAGGCAAACCCGAAGGCATGGGTCACCAGGCAGTTCTTTGTGAAGTGGGTAAACCTGTTTTTCGGTCCTTCTGTTAAGAAATATCTACAGGAAAACAACCTAACCATGCAAGCCCTCCTCATCTTCGACAATGCTCCTGCTCACCACCAAACCTCAAAGATGAACTCGAAGAGTTCAAGTTTATAAAGGTTGTCTACCTACCTCCCAACACCACTCCTATCCTGCAGCCCATGGATCAGGAGGTGATTTCTAACTTTAAAAAGCTGTACATCAAGCACCTGTTCTGGTGCTGCTTTGAGGTGATGGAGAACACAAACCTCACCCTTCGAGAGTTCTGGAAGAACCATTTTAACATCGTGATATGCCTCAGAATTATTGATCAGGCCTGGCTGGGTGTTACAATGAGGACTTTGACCTCTGCATGGAAGAAGCTGTGGCCTGAGGCTGTAGCCGAAAGGACCTTTGAAGGATTTGAACCCAAGGTGCCAGTGGAGGAGGAGATAGTGAATCTGGGAAAATCCATGGGCCTGAAGGTGGATGAGAGAGACGTGAATGAGCTCGTGGAGGAGCACTCTCTGGAACTCGCCTCGGAGGAGTTACAAGAGTTGCAGTCTTAGCAACATGCGGAGGTTCTTCAAGAAATTGGTTTCGAGGAGGAGCCAGAGGTGGAGGAGATCTCTACAAGTGAGATAAAGGAGATCTTAGGAATGTGGGAGAGGGTGTCACACTTGGTGGAAAAGAAACACCCTGAAAAAGTTGCTACTGGTCTTACATCGGAGCTGTTCAATGAAACTTGCCTCACCCATTTCAGAAACATTCTGAAAGGGAGGAAGAGGCAAACCTCGTTGGACACGTTTTTTTTTTTTTTAATGGGCCAAAAATGCAAAGACCGGTAGCAATTAAGTTCAGTGAAGATTAGTTAAGTTACATTCAGTTTAGGGATAAAGTGTAGCATTAGGAGTGTAACGAGTAGGTAAATACACTTTATAAAACCAGTTTATTCCTTTACATTCTCTTTTCTTATGTTTTTATACAATATTTGTCATTTATAAATACATTTTTCATATTCAAAAACATGTAACAAGAACAACTGGGTTGGCATTTCAATTGATTTCAAAGGGGAATTTTGCTTTGAGATACGAGCAACTTGATATAGGAGCAAGGTTATGGAACGAATTAAACTCGTATCTCGAGGTACCACTGTACCTAAGAATAAACTTAACTAAGGAGGTAAAAGACCTATATGCATAAAACTACAGGATACTGAAAAAACAGATAGAGAAAAATGTAAAATGTTGGAAGAGCATACTATGCTCATGGATTTGGAGAAACAACATCATTAAAATGTCCATACTGCCCAAAGCAATGGATAAATTCAAATCACCACTTCTCATTAAAATACCAATGGAATATTTCACAGAACTTTCCAAAAATTCATCTGGAATAAAAAAAGACCATGAATAGCTGCAGCAATCCTGAGAAAGAAGAACTAATTAGCTTGGATCTGAATACCAGATATCACGCTCTATTACAAAGCCACTGTTATTAAAACAGCCTGGTACTGGCACAAGAACAGACATATAGATCAATGGAATAGAATAGAAAATCCAGAAATCGTCCCAAAACACTATGCTCAATTAATATTTGACAAAGGTGGTATGAACATAAAATTGAGTCAAGACAGTCTATTCAACAAATGGTGTTAGCAAAATTGGAAAGATAAATGCAAAAAAATGAAATTAAATCACCAACTTACATCATACACAAAAATAAACTCAAAATGGATAAAGGAGTAAAATATAAGATGGGGAACAATTAAAATACTAGAGGAATCCACAGGCAGCAAAATCTTCAACATATGCCAAAGGAACTTTTTCACTGATACTGCTCCTAGAGCAATGGGAACTAAAGAGAAAATAAACAAATGGGACTACTTCAAAATAAAATATTTTGCATAGCAAAGGAAACCATCAATAAAACAATAAGAAAGCCCACTACATGAGAGAACATATTTTCCAATGATATCAACAATAACGGTTTAATCTCCAACATTTACAGAGAACTCATACAACTTCACAAAAAGAAGATAAACAACCGAATCAAAAAATTGGCAACTGATCTCAATAGACAATTTTTGAAAGAAGATAGAAGGAAGGCCAAGAGACATATGAAAACTTGCTCAGTCACTAATCATCAGAAAGATGCAAATCAAGACAACAATGTGGTACCATCTCACACCTGTCAGAATGGCAATCATCAGGAAATGACAAGTGTTAGCAAGGATGTGAAGAAAAAGGATCTATTTTGAACTGCTGGTGGGAATGCAGACTGGTACTGCTAATGTGGAGAACAGTATGGAGCTTCCTCAAAATACTAAAAATGGAACTCCCATTTGACCCAGTGATCCTACTCTAGGAACATATCCCACAAAATTATAAACACAAATCAGAAAGGATATATGTACCCTTAGGTTCATAGGATCACAATTCACCATAGCTAAGATTTGGAAACAGCTTAAGTGCCCAACAGCAGATGAATGGATTAAAAATGTGGTACATCTACACAATGGAATACTACTCTGCGGTAAAAAGAAGGAGCTCATACCATTTGCAAACAACATGTATGGAAATTGAAAGCATTATGCTAAGTGAAATAATCCAGGCAGAGAAAGATAAATATCATATGATCTCAGTCATTTGTGGAATATAATGAATGGCATAGACTGATGAACAAGAACAGATCCAGAGACTGAGAACCGTTGATCAGAATGGCAAACCTCAGAGAAGGTGGGGGTAGGTGGAGTAAGGGGTAGAGATCAATAAAGGGACCTGTGTGCATTCATTTGAGACTAATCAATTGACACAGACAACAGGGGTTGGGCATGAGTGGGAGTTGGAGGGTAATGGGGGTATAAGGACACATGCTAAAAATAAAAATTAAAAAAAATATAAGGAAAACATAAAATATTAAATCTAACCCATACTAGTGGTCACCATAACCTTAAGAGAAATTGTTTCATGTGACAAAGGTTTTTACAGGAAACACCCTGTAGCCTGACAATTATTTTAGAAGGAAATAAGAATTTTTTTCAAATGCTGTAAAGATTGTAATTGCAAGTCAATATATTTGGCCTCTTGAACTAAAGTAAGTAATTTGTGTTTTTACCTCCCTGACAAAGTTTATATAAAGTTACCAAAAACAATTGACAGCCAGTTTGAAATTGAATTGCCATGGCCTAGAGCAAAAAAATATCCTTGCATGATATTATTCTACAATGTCATTATAATCTTTGATATTTCACAAAAGCATATTGTACAATTATCTCAAACAAACTTACAAATTAATTCTCTCAATGTTTGGCAGCAATTTACAAAAGGATATGAAAGGATTTAATCCTTTTCAGAAAGAATTAAGGCACTGGAAAGCACTTGAGCATTCTATACTGGCCCTTCTTACTCTTTTTGCCAAAAGGACCCTCTTCTCACAATCCAATGGCCCTCAGCTGTTGCCTTCACTTTCTACTCATGCTGAGGTTGAAGCCTAGTGGTGGCTGGTACCATGGTTCTGTCTCTCGCCCAATGGTGTGAGCTGGAACCTCCCTGGAGAAGAAACCTGAGTTTCCAGAGATATGTGATCAGTGCCAGGACCCCACCAGCAGGTGAGGGCATCCTAAGGCAAGTGCTGGGCATGGAGGCCACAGGGGCATAGGCTACCATGAAGACAGAACTGAACCTCACATCACCCGGCTTGGCCCCCCTAGGAAGTTGACTGGTTAGCCAGAGATGGGTAAGATTCCTCAGGGAAGGAACAACTTAGGACAGGCACAGTTGCCATCAGGAGAGAACTTAGGGGTCAACAGAGGTGGGGCACAGACCCTCACCCCACAAACCTCGCAGGGGCCTGAACTCTCACCCGTTCAATGGGAGGTCTCCTGCTCCCATGGCTGTGTCGCTTCCCATGCCCAGCCCAGATGGGGACCTAGGTAACAGACAGAGACTTGGCCCAGCTCAGATTGGGACACAGGTAACAGACAGAGAGTTGGCCAACAGAAGCTGCCCTATATCTAAATCTAGCTTAGCACCACAAATTCTCAGGGCCTACTCAAGAATGCAAATAATTTTTCCACTAATATTTACAGGGTAAACTAAGATTTTTGGTAGAGTATTAAATTTGACAATAATATAGTAATCAAGTTTTCAGTATAATTTAAATTAGCTAATTGAAATAAGTGAATATTCAAGAAAATTTAATTGTACTGGATAAAAAGCTGTTCCTAAAATATTGATTAAAATTTCTATCGGTAGTTCGTCTCATGATAAAATTGCTTAAGATGCAATGAACCTAAAGCAGTCATACATTTGTACAAAAAATAAAATTAAAATTTATCAAGATTGCATTAATAAAAAAAGGGGGAGGAGGATAGTAGGGTTATATCAAGTAAGAAAAAATATCCTGTAAGTAAATTACATCTAGAAAATTTTTACTTTAGAAAATTATTTTTATTTGTTATTTGTAATGCTAACTGCAAGACATCCATGAAAAACACACATGGTGTCAAAATAAGCCAAAGGAAACTTGTTTGGGCAAAAATAAAAAGGACTCAAGTTAATTTTATAGGAAAGATTTCTTTATTAACTTTTGGTCGAGAATATGTTTATATACTTTCAGAAAACAACTCCAAGACCATGTGGACTCCTGCAACAGAGAGGAATTGACAGGTCTGTGCCAACTACGAAGACAAGAGGAGAAACAGTCCAGAGATGGAAGACTCTGATGCCTTGCCATGCTAGCAGTTAGCAGCTGAGCATCGCTATAGATTGCCTAGAACCAAACCAGAGAGGATTGGACCTGCATTGCAACCATTTGTCCACCATTCAGATACCATTGTTGACATGTACACATAAGGAACTGTTTGACATTGAAACTGAGATTTATAACTGATGAACATTGAAATTGGGACTCAATTTTTTTTTTCTTATAGGTTTATTTCTGGTCTGCAGAGACAAGATTTTTTAAATAAAAGAATCAATGGAGGGGGGGAATAGATACAGTGGCAAAGGAGAATTGAACTGACTACTGACTGTTAAAACTACAGTGGGAAGGAAGGGGAGGTTGGGGGGGCTGTAAGAGATCAACCAAAGGACTTGTATGCATGTATATAAGCATAATCAATGGATAAAAGACACTGAGGGGTAGGTGAGGGCATGTACTGGGGGTTAGGGGACCCGGGCGTAGGTCAATGGAAAAATTAAGGAGACATATATACTAGTATGTGTAATACTTTAAACAATAAAAAGAACCTTATTCAATGAATGTTTTCTATCTCCTACTACCAATTATTTTTTTAAAATATAGCATACTAGAGGTGCAGTGCACAAAATTCGTGCATGGAGGAGCTCCCTCAGCCCAGCCTGCACCCTATCCAATCTGGAATCCCTTGGAGGATGTCCAGCTGCCTCTCACAATCTGGGACCGCTCGCTCCTAATTGCTCACCTGCCTGCCTGCCTGATTGCCCCTAACTACCTCTGCCTGCCTGCCTTATCACCCCTAACTGCTCCCCTGCTTTTCTGATTGCCCCAAACTGCCTCTGCCTTGCCACCTGGGACCCAGGAATCCCTCCTCTGGCCAGTCTTAGGCACATAGGATCTTGACTTTCCTTCCTCTGCCTGGCTGCAGGCACCCAGGACCCAGGTAAGCTTCACCCTGGCCCACTGCAGCCACAGGGGACTGTGGGTGTGTGGCTTTGCCTAGGCCTCAGGCACCTGGGACAACAGGGACGGTGGCTTGTCCCTTTTCCCGGCCACAGGCACAGGTGCAGCTGCTGGTGCCATGGACCATGGGGCAGGTGGTTGATCCCTCTCCTGAGCTATAGCCTAGATGGTCCTCATTCCTCTCTCATGAGCTCATTTGTGCTTGGCTGGTCCCCATTCCTCTCTTGCAGGCTCATTTGTGCCTGGTTGATCCCCATCCCTCTCTCCTCAGTATTGAGTGTTTGAGCCATTAAGGCATGTTGGCATGATGATCATTTGCATATTAGCTCTTTATTATATAAGATTTTATAGGATATGCTCTCACTTTCCTGGTTATTTTCTTTTTCATTCACCCTATTATGGAGGATGGAGTAACCTCCTTTGTTTTTATACATACTAGTTTTAAGAGATTGAGTATATTTTCTTACAATGTTTAGAAAAAATCAACTTTTATATTGTAAAGGCCAGGAATAAATAAATCTAAACTGATATCATATAATCCCCATGATGATTTTGGGTAATATATATATATATATATATATATATATATATATCAGCATTTTAAGAAATAGTGATGATCTTCTTTCCAAAAATGTTATTCTTCTTTACAAACTGAAATAGCTGTTCTATATTTACCTTTATTGCTTTCTCTTCACTCCTTAAGCTTCTTTGGCAAGGATATACTTGCCACAGGTAACAATATTTTTCCCCACTAAGTATTTTCTATCAGGGATATTATAAGGACCCAATTTTCTAAAGCTACTTCCTATGAATCTAATTGAATGATTGTTAGTGTATGCAGAATTATTAATTTCTAATATAATTAGAAAGTATGCCTCAATTGTTCTGAAAATCTGTCTTTATATATTTAATATACATTTTCTAATATCTTTCTTTAAAAAGCTGAAAGTGAATAAGTTAGCTAAAGAGCATATATGCATACCCCACAGACATGGACAATAGTTTGATGAAGGCCAAGGGAGAAGGAGATGGGAGTGGGTGGAGTGGGCAATAATGTCAACATTAAATTTTTTAAGGGAAAAAAGGCAGAAAAATAACAGAGATACCAACAAATTAGCTTGGCATCCAAGTTTGTTTTGGGCCTCAAATATTCATGAATGCAAATGTCAACTTGAGATATCTTTTATGGTTTGCTTCTTAGTAGCTCTGGGCATAGTAAGAGCAAAGTGTGTTACAGTGAAGCCAGTTACAAGCCCTTGGGTTTCTTCTCTTCCCATCTGTATTTCCCTTTACCAGTTTGGCTGTACATTTGTGTTATTCAAACCCATCAGGAGTTGACAGGGGTTGAGTGTTTAATACAATTCTAACCTACCTAGTGTAATAGTAACATTTTATGTATTTCCTATAAAATTGTATGATGTTATTTTAATAAGTAAATTAGCAAAAGTAACCAAGGTACTTTGTAGTTCTCACCATTGAGTATTTAAAGCAATACTCATCTTGGTTGTTTATAATGGTCTCAGGAGATGCATCACTTACAATCTGAGCATATTATTACCAAATGATGTTGCATATGATTAGACAATTTCTTACATTTCAATCCAGTGAAGAAAGGCATATTGCAATAATAGTTTGTTTTTGACACTGCATAGTAGATACCTAAGTCTTTCCTAAATATTGAATTAATATTCTATTTGTGGGTCTATATTACCTGACTACATTCTAAGTTCACATGTATTTTTATCATTAAATTACTTTAATCATGTTCTATAATGAGTTTCTGTATAGTTAACATAGCAACAGACAGAGGTGAGGTATAAGGGAAAAATAGCATTTTCTCCATTTAATATGTGCTATGGTAAAGATAAAAAAGGTGGTTGTGTGGTTGAACATTGTCAGCAATGAACTTTAAATGCTCTTACAAACATCTAGCTTTTTTACATATAGGCCAATGAAGGCCGATAAATTGTTATTGGTGTTCAAACACTGTCAGAAAAAACACACAATTAGAAACATGGAAAAGAGGTTTAGATCATACATGTACTCAAAGTGTTGCCATTTGACTTATTTATCAGATTGTGTTTAGGCATAAAATCTCATTGATCTATATGTCAATACAAAAGGTATGCACTTTGATTAAAAATTAATTACATGAAACCATTGAAAAAAGCAATATGTAAAAGGGATTTAGAAAATTGCCAGTTATAATAATAGCCATGGGGTGTAAAGTACAGGATAGGGAATATAGTCAATAATATCCTATCTAATAAAAGAGTGATATGCAAATTGACCGTACTTCTGCTACACCACCAGCCAATCAGAGTGAGTAGGCAAATTAACACAACCAAGATGGATACAGCCAGAGAGAGACCAGGAGGGAGGCTTGGGTTGCCCCTGGCAACGGAGGAAAACAAGCTTTTCCCACACCCTGGCCGACACTTAAGGCAACAAAGTTTCAATGGCTGTGGGAGCAGAAGGCTTGGCTCTGCTCCAATATACAAAGTTTCAATTGTAAAAGATAAATCAATCCCAGATACCAGAGCCTCCACTTGGGTCACTGGGGGTGCGTGGCTGGCCTGCAAACCACCACAGGCCCCTTACACAGGCCACCCCATACCCTAAGGGAAACCCCACCCTGATCCAGGACATCCTTCAGGGCAAACCAGCTGGCCCATACCTGTGTACCAGGCCTCTATCCTAGCTAATAAAAGAGTAATATGCAAATTGACTATCACTTCAACACACAAGATGACTGCCCCCATGTGGTCAAAAGATCCTGCCCCCATGTAGACACAAGATGGCCACAACAAGAAGGCCAGCAGGGGAGGGCAGTTGGCAGGGACCAGGCCTGCAAGGGAGGGCAGTTGGGGGTGATCAAGCCTACAGAGTAGGGCAGTTAGGAGTGATCAACCTGGCAGAGGAGGGAAGTTGGGGGTCATCGGGCCTGTAGGGAAGGGAAGTTGGAGGAAAACCAGGCCTGCAGGGGAGGGCAGTTAGAGGTAACCAGGCTTGCAGGGGAGAGCTGTTAGGGGTGACCAGACCCACAAAAGAGGGCAGTTTGGGGCAAAGAGGCTGCCAGGGGAGCAGTTATGCATCAATCAGGTTGGCAGGGATGTGGTTAGAGGGTGATCAGGCTGGCAGGCAGAAGTGGTTAGGGGCAATCAGGAAGGCAGGCAGGTAAGCAGTTGGGAGCCAGCAGTCCTGAACTGTGAGAGGGATGTCCGACTGCCCATTTAGGATCCAGCTTAAATGGGCAGTTGGACATCCCTTAAGGGGTCCCTGATTGTAGAGGGAGCAGGTTGGGCTGAAGGACACCCCCATACACGAATTTTGTGCACTGGGTCTCTAGTAGATATATAAAAAGTCACTGGCCATAACACCAACAACTAAACAACTGATCGCACACTGACCACTAGTGGTTAGATGCTCAATTCAGGAGCTGCTACCTGGTGATCAGTGCACTCCCACAGTGGGAGAGCCACTCAACCCAGAAGCTGGGTGCATGATCCTCTCCCACCTCTTGTAGGCACAATCTTCAGTAAACAGACTATAGTCCCAAAGCCTGGCTGGTGAGGATATAGCCTTAATGACCATGGGTCAGCTGCCACCAGTCCCTGGAACTCTCCCGTTGGAGCCTGTGGCTGCACTGCACCCCTTACTTATTGCCCTCTGGGTCTCTGGATGCAGGCTCAAGAAGAACCCACAGAGGAACTTCATGCACATACTGCCTGGGCTGGAGAGTGAGCGCTGGTGAAGTTTTCCCAATGATCAACATCCACATGTGTTTGCCAGTGAGCCCTTCGCAACCTCCACCCAGCCCCAGCTCCATCTCCCAGAAAGGTCTGAGATAAGGCACCAAATACCCGCTCCTGGATCCCTGCAGAGTGCTGGTCACCTCTGGTGGGTGGTGGGGCACCAGCACGTGCTGGCCTGACCATGGGCAGGGAGTTGTGTGGGAAATTCACTCCTTATACTGTGCTAGTATAATCTGTGAACAAATGCAGCATAGAACATTTGTGCTGTGACTGAGACGACCTTGATACTGAAACAAGCCCCCTGTACCTCTCCCTCAGGCATCAGGGCCATGTTCCACCCCTTAGCTATTATGGTGCTCCTATGGATATGGAACTGAAATATTAAGAACATGCCTTATCTGGGACCATGATCTACTACTCCCTCCTTCCTTCTTACCTCCTTCAGCTCCCATCACACCCTTCCTGAGTCTGGACTGCATCTGGGTTCCCTTCAGGCTCCCATGTTCCTTACAGATCCCTGGTGGCACCTGTGGGCAGGTGGGCCCATGGATAGCAGCTCCTGTGGATGGATACCTATTCCACAGTGCTGGTACCCGCCCCTGGGACACCCATAGCTCAACCAGAACTTGTTACAAGATACATACCCCATAAGCTTACATGTGCAATCTCTGGGAAACAGATTAAGTATGGACACTCAGAGTAACCAGGACGAGCCTGATATTGCTGCCAGGCTCCTGGAACTCTGCCTTTGCAATAGAGGTAAATCTTATCCCTTACTGATTGTCCCGGAGCTACAGAGGAAGGCAGCAATATAAAAATGTCCACCAAGTGGCGACTGACAATTGGGGTAAAAGTCACAGAGATAGATCTGAAGGTTGGGGGAATGGGAGAGAGAGTACACCCTCCCTCCAAGATTCCCAACTTTGTATTTTTCACTTCTGAGCATCTCTTATCCGGCTCTGAGTGGTAGGTTCAGCACAGCACAAAGTGTTTACTGAGGACCTCCCTGCCAGCAAGGCATGACTCTGGCCTCAGAAGAGACATTTGGAAATATTTTTTCAGGAAGCTGAAAAGAAGAGGACAGACTCCCCACGTGACTTCCTGGCGGCTCAGGAAATGTGGAAATCCCCTGGGCATGTGGGCCAGGCTTCTGATTTCCTTTCAATGTGCGCAATTCCATGCAACAGGCCACTAGTACTGTAATAAATATGAATGGTATAGGATACTATGTTTACAGACTGATCACTTCATAGGTGTATATTTGTATTTAATCACTATGTTCTACACTTGACACTATGTCAAATATAATTGAAAAATATAATTAAAATAAACAATTGTAAAGATTCAGAAATAGCACTATGTACAATGCAGTGTATCTTAAATTTTTAAAATTAAACATGACGATTTATGGGGTAAGCATTCCTTTAATATAAAGTCCAGTAAAATAATTTTAAGGATACTTTTTTTTGCTATTCATTGTCCAATTTTATACTGAGTAATGTATTTGTTAACTTGGTTTGCTTCCCCTATATCAGGCAACACCCAGATTATGGGTATATAACCTCGTCTCAGCTAATTGGATACTAATATCCCAGACTATAAATCTAAAGTGAGAAATGCAATATTTAAATGATATTTAAAACTAATTTAAGGAAAGTGCTACTATGTCTAAGAGTAGTAGCAGCTGTGTTTAGAGTAGAGAGAGTCCTACAAGTATTGTTGGTTCTATCCTGGCCAGGTTGTTCTGGCTAAAATATTATACTATTACTTTTTGTTTTGGATTTATCCAAATCTAATTTGGTTTCTCTCAATCTTAGAAATCTGTTTTCCAGGCCAATAATAATGCTACCCAATATCCCTGCATTAATGATGTTTACCAGACTCTAGATCACATCTTCTGGAGACTGAAGGGACCTTTCATGTCTAATTTAGCACTTGGATGAGATTGGCATATTTGGCATAACAAAGGGGATGTGTAACATTTACCAAAACACAATATTATTGTTTACATTTTTGAGAATGATCCTTTTTATATTACAGAAGAGATTGAGTATAGAAAAGTGTTTGACAATCATAGATGTAGGTTGATATATATGGCATGAGCTTTAAAAACACATAGATCTGGCTGTTGATCTTGTACCTGCTAATTACCACCTGTGTGCCCTAGATAAGTTACTTAAGTTTATTCACCCACAAAAATAAGATAAAAATAAATGTTAGCATTATGTGATATAATATTAAATATTACACTGCAATAAGAACAAAGGCACATAATTATCATTTAATTGATAATAATTTTTATACTTAAACTTTTATTGAATGCTTAGCATGAGTCAGGAACTGTGATGATCTATGTATGTTATAAATGCAAGTAATCTTCAAAACAAAACTATGAAGTAAATACTATTTTTATCCCCATTCCTCAGAATAGGAATAAGAAAATAAAACACAGATAGATTATAAATATTCTCAAGATCACACAGCAATTATTCCATTCCTTCCATTTTAAAATATATTTTTATTGATTTTTTAGAGATGAAGGGAGAGAGATAGAAAGTCAGAAACATTGATGAGAGAGAGACATCGATCAGCCGCCTCCTGCACGCCCCATAGTGGAGATGTGCCCACAACCAGGATACATGCCCTTGACTGGAATCAAACCTGGGACCTTTCAGTCTGCAGGCCGATGCTCTATCCACTGAGCCAAACTGGTCTCGGCCATTCTTTTCATTTTAAATTAGTATCTCTTTCCTCTTCCACTTACTCTTTTTATTTGGTACTTTGAATTTCAAATTGTTGTTGCTTTATCTTCGGTGAACTGCAGGGTCACTATAGTTTACAAATAATCCTAAAGAAAGTTGTGAGTAATGACAAGGACAAGTTAACGAACTGTTAGTGTATGTTTCAAGGACATAAACAGAGATATCCGTGTAGAATCCTCTCATTGGAGATATCACCTTATTTGTGGATTTGGGATATAATTGTCATATTTAGAACACTCAAATTATCTTTTGTTACATCATTTCATCTACTTTCAAAACATATTACCCTCAGGTTAGAAGAAGTAAGAAACTTTGGACTGCTTTGGAAAAGAAGATTCATGAGGATCTCAGTGAAACAAAGTTCATGTGCTCCAGCCTTGTCCTTGAATAAGCGAATTTTTTTCATGAGGCAAAAAAAACAACAACAAACTACCATCTGTAATTTAGTGTTAGACTTAAGCAGAATGAAGAATTTCAAAGGCTATTTCACCAGATTATACTGTAAGCATGTGCCCGTAGACACTGCTGACATACCTGAGTAAACATGACTGTGGCAGAGACAGGCAAAAGGGCTGCCAGTCATCAGTACCTAATTCACTCTCTTTTTATAAGATGATAAAAAAAATCAAAAGCTGTTAAAAAAGCAGAAGGATTTGGATCTGGCTTGGTAACAGGCTCTCTAGCTATGTTCATAAGTCAGTGTTGTTTCTCCTCTTCGATGCAAGCCCATTCTAGAATGCCACCTGTTGTTGCTGCTGTTTTGTATTTGAACTTCTTTTTTTGTAAAGGATGTGGAGAGCTCTTATTGACAAGCATGTTATTATTTTTTTTAAGGTATGCTTTCAGGTGAGTGAAATACAGCTCTTCAATTTTCAACCATGCACTGGGATCTCACTAGGTCACATGATCTGATAGGAAATTGATAATAACTCTTCATTCAACTGCAGGCTGGAACTTGAGTTAGGCAATGATGATCAGCAAATGACAACTTTTCTCAAGCTCTTTAGTCATTTTATAATTATTTTAAAAGGAATATTTTCAAATGTTTTAGACAAATACACAATCCTTGGACAACAAAAATATACATTTTCTGATTGCATATTCATTTTAAACATTATGTACCAATCTTATATTTCCACCACCTACTAAGAGTCATACTTAGTCATTCTTAGTGGATGGAAAAATCTGTCCAATATTTGCTTCTACATGACCAGTCTTGTAAACAAAATAAAAATTTATCCAGAATGTAAGCATCTTATGTGCACAAGTCAGCTCTTTCAATTTTACACTTAATTGGTCATATTATGAAAAATGTGCAATGAAAACATAGCTTTTGCTGAGATATGAGAGTCTGTAGAGATTATATTCATAGCTAAATTATATAACTCTTTAGAGAACCACATGTTAAACTCTGGATTTTGTAAAATATATTCTGTTGTGTCCCTTTACCAAGAACCCTTCCAGATAAGCACACGATAACTATAAATCATCAACTTAATATGATCCACAAAGGAGTGAGATCATGTGATATTTATCTTTCTCTGAATAGTGTATTTCATTTAGCATAATGCTCTCAGGGTCCATCTTGAGCTGTTGCAAATGGTAGGAGTTCCTTCCTTTTTAAAGCAGCATAGTATTCCATTGTGTAGATGTACCACAGTTTTTTAATCTACTCATCTGCTGGTGGTCACTTAGGCTATTTCCAAATCTTAGCTATGGTAAATTCTGCTGCTCTGAATATAGGGGTGAACATATCCTTTGTGATTTATGTTTCTATTATTTTGTGATATATTCCTAGAAGTGGAATCACTGGGTCAAATGGCAGTTCCATTTTTTTTAGGAAAGTCCATTCTGTTCTCCACAGTGGCTGCACTAGCCTGCTTTCCCACCAGCAGTGCACAAGCGTTCCTTTTTCTCTGCATCCTCACCAGCACTTGTCATTTGTTGATTTGTTGATGATAGCCATTCTTACAGGTGTGAGATGGTACCTCAAACTATATTCAAAAGCTATAGTAATCAAAACCTAATGGCACAAAATAGAAACATAAACCAATGGAACACAATTGAGTGTCTCAAATTAAATGTCTATATCTATATCTATATCTATATCTATATCTAATCTATATCATCTATATCTATCTATTTCTAATATATATAATATATATAGTATATATTATATATATAATATAATATATATATACACATATTCTACACTAATAAAAGAGAAACATGCAAAATGACCATCACTCTGCTACACCCACCAGCGAATCAGGAGAGAATATGCAAATTAACCCAACAAATATGACGGTAGTCATGGAGCTGAAGTGAGCAGGAGATTCAGTTCCCCGACAATGGAGGAAGCCAAGCTTCCTACCTGCCTGTGCCAGCCTTGGTCCCCACTCAAGTCTATAAAGTTTTAATTATAGAAGATAAATAAATCCCAGATACCTGCTTCTAGCCAGCCTTATCCTCCGCTCAAGGAGGCACTGAAAAAAAAAAAGAAAGGAAGTAGGGGCTGGGAGCCTGAATCACTGGGGGGTGTGGCCAGCCTGAAAATAGCCTTCAGCTCCTCACCCAGGCTGGCCACACCCCCATGGGATGAGGGCCCCCGCTTGGGGGCTTGGCAAGCCTGGAAACAGCCCTGAGCCCCTCACTCATGCTGGTCATATCCCCATGGGGTGAGGGTCTCCACTGGGGAGATTAACCAGCCTGCAAACAGCCATCAGCCCCTCATCTAGGCTGGCCAGGCACCCCAGTGGGACCCCCAACACTGAAGTGGCTGTGGCCAGCCTGAAAACAGCCATCAGCCTCTCACTCAGGCTGGTCAGGCACCTCAGTGGGGACCCCCATCCTGAAGGGGGTGAGGCCAGCCTGTAAACAGCCCTCCATTCTTCACCCAGGCTGGCCACATCCTCCCAGCAGGGACCCTCACACCATAGGGGCATGGATGGCCTGAAAACCACCACAGGTCCCTCTCCCAGGCCACCCATGCCACAAGGGAACCCCTGCCCTGATCCGGACAGCCTTCAGGGCAAACTAGCTGCCCCCCCCCAATGCACCAGGCCTCTATCTATACTAATAAAAAGAATAAAATAAAATAAAATGCTAATTAGACTATGAGACCTTGCAGGAGACCTTCTGGACATTCTTCTGGACAAAGCCTTGGTGACATGGTCGAGGTAGAGGTGGTTAGAGGCCAAGATGGGAGGGCATTTGTGGGTGATCAGCATGGTGGGGGGCAGGACCGTTGGGGATAAGCAGACCAGCAGGGGGTCCAGCTGGGTGTGAGCAGGCCATCTGTGGGGGTCAGTTGGAGGTGATCAGGACAGCACGGGGGCAGTTTGGAGCAAGCAGGCCAGCAGGTGGGAGCAGTTTGGGGTGAGCAGGCCAGCAGGCAGAGTGGTTAGGAGTAATCATGCAGGCAGGCAGGCAGGTGAGCAGTTAGGAGCCTGCAGTCCTGGATTGTGAGAGGAATGTCTGACTGCCGGTTTAGGCCTGACCCCTGTAAACTGGCAGTAGGACATCCTTCGATGGGTCCCAGATTGGAGAGCTTGCAGGCTAGGCTGAGGGACATCCCCCATGCACAAATTTCATGCACCACACCTCTAGTATTGTAACAACTATGTATGGTGTCCAATTGTTACTGGACATATCAAGGCAACACTTGATAAAATATACGATTGTCTAACCACTATATTGCACACCTGAAACGAATACAAAACAATATTGAATGTGAACTATAATTGAGAATTTTTTTCAATTTATTAAAAGATATTGAAAAAGATTCAATTAACTGGAAAGCTATTCCATGCTTATGGGATGGAAGGATCAACATAGTTAAGATGTCTATACTATCCAAAGCAACACAGTATACTGGTTTAAAGCAATCCCCATCAAAATCCCAATGCATTTTTTAAAATAAATAGAACAAAAATGATCAAATTTTTAGAAAACCACAAAATACCCCAAAGCAATCCTGAGGGAAAAAAAGAACAAAGCCAGAGGTATTAGACTACCTGACTTCAAATTATACTACAGAGCAAAGGTTTTCAAAACAGCATGATATTGGCAAAAAACAAACAAACAAACAAACAAACAAAAAAACAGACACACAGGTCAATGGAAAAGAACTGAGAGCCGAGAAACAAAACTACAAAATCAAGGGTAAATAATTTTTGACAAAGGAGACAAAAACCTACAAGGGAGGAAAAAAAGCCTCTTCAATAAATGTTGCTTAGAAAATTAGAAAGCCACTTGCAAAAATAAAATAAAATTAGACTACAGTTTGTCCCATGTACAAAAATTGATTACAATGGATAAAAGATCTAAATATAAGATCTGAAATAATAAATTATAAAGAAGAAAAAGTAGGTACTAAACCCATGGACGTTGGCCTTAGAGAAAATTTTATTAATTTGACCCTAAAGATAAAGGAAGTAAATAAAATAAAATAAAATAAATGAATGAGTCTGTATCAAAATAAAAAGCTTCTTCTTGTGTGGAGAAAAAGTACTCTCAACAATCAACAAAACAAAAAAAAAGCAATCAACCTAATGGGAAATTACATTTACAACAGCTCAGACAAGGCGTTAATATCCAAAATATACAAAGAACTCATACAACTCAATACCAAAAAACAAAAACAAGCCAATTAAAAAATGGGCAAAGCTCTGAAACCGATTTGGCTCAGTGCATAGAGCGTTGGCCTGTGGACTGGAAGGTCCCAGGTTCGATTCCAGTCAAGGACATGTATCTTGGTTGTGGGCACATCTCCAGGAGGGGATGTGCAGGAGGCAACTAATTGATGTCTCTCTCTCATCGATGTTTCTAACTCTCTATCTCCCTTCCTCTCTGTAAAAAAATCAATAAAAATATATTTTTAAAAAATGGGCAAAGCCCTGGTGTGTTAGTTCAGTTGGTCGGAGCTTCATACTGTAAACCAAAAAGTTGCAAGTTCTATTCCTGATTACTGCATGCACAGGAGGCAACTAATCTTTATTTCTCTCTCACATCAATGTTTCTCTTCTCTCCCTCTCCCTCCTCTCTCTAAAGTCAATAAAAACATTATCAGGTGTAGATTTGTAAAAAAGGCAGAGAACCTGAACAGACAATTCTCCCATGAAGATAAACACACATATTAGGGCTGTGGTCAGCAAACTCATTAGTCAACAGAGCCAAATATCAACAGTACAATGATTGAAATTCCTTTTGAGAGCCAAATTTTTTAAACAAACTTCTTCTAATGCCACTTCTTCAAAATAGACTCGCCCAGGCCGTGGTATTTTGTGGAAGAGCCACACTCAAGGGGCCAAAGAGCCACATGTGGCTCGCCAACCACTTATTAGGAGAATGTAAATCAAAACTACAATGAAATAACACCTTACACCTGTTAGAATGGCTATTATCAACAAGACAAGTAACAACAAGTGTTAGAGAGATTGTGGAGGAAAAAAAAAAGTACTCTCATTCACTGCTACTGGGGAATGTAAACTTGTATAGCCACTATTGAAAATAGTGGCCATTTCCTTAAAAAAATAAGAATAGAGTTACAATATGACACAGCAATCCTTCTTCTGTGTATCTACCCTCAAAACTTGAAAACATTTATTTGCAAAAATAGATACACCCCTATGTTCATTCCACCACTACTGATAGTAGCTGAGACATGGAAGCAACCAAAGTGTCCTTCAATAGATGATTAGATAAAGAAGATATGTTACATATAGATTACTACTCAGCCATGAGAAAAGATGAAATACTGGATTTGGGGCAACATGGATGAACATTGAGAATATTATGCTAAATGAAATAAGTCAGTCAGGAAGAGTTAAGAACTATATGACTTCACTCATATGTGGTATATAAAACTGAAATTCATAGACGCAAACAACATATTATGTTTATCAGAGGGCAGGGGGCTGGGGGTGTAGTAACAAGGAATATATGTATGGCTAAATGACTGAGCATACGTCTGTCTGACTCTCTAACTGACCGACTGACTATCTGTACATGTGACGCACACTGGTAATTTAAAAACAAACATATACTGGTGCATGTATGATACAAATATAAAGTGATAGAAGATGATTTGACTTTTGGTGGTTGGCACACAATGCAATATGCAGATCATGTATCATAGAACTCTACCCTTGAAAGCTCTATAAGCTTATTAACCAATGTCACTCCAAAAATTTGATTAAAAAGTCAAATACAAAATAGTTAAAGACAAAAAGATTTGAATTTCACTCTAAAATTATTTTCAACAAACAAATATAAGAAATTTCTTGCCTATTTTTTCCACATCCACAGAATTACTTATTTTGAATATAATTTTGGAACTATTGAACTCATGTCAGATTAGAATATATATAATGGAATATTATTCAGCCAAAAAGGGAAGGAATCCTGTCATTTGTAACAATGTGGGTGAATATCAAGGTAATATTCTAAGTGAAATAAATCAAACTAAATACTTTATGATCTCACTTGTATGCGGATTTTAAGAAAGTCAAACTCAAAGAAGCAGACAATAGAATGATGGTTGTCAGGGACTTTGGGATGGTAGAAATGTGAAGATGCTCAATAAGGTGTACAAACTTCTAGTTAGGAGAGGAATAAGTTCCATGCACTAAATATGATTCTTAGTAGGTGGTGGAAATATAAGATTGGTACATAATGTTTAAAATGAATATGCAATCAGCAAATGCATATTTTTGTTGTCCAAGCATTGTGTATTTGTCTAAAACATTTCATTGTGGCTTTCTTCTCTTTTGACACTGTGCCTAAGTGCATTACAATTATGAATCTTTAATAATGTAAGAGATATATATCTCAAACATAAAAAATAATATAATAGAAAATTTGAAGATCCTGAAAATGTATAATTGACTTGTATCAGGAAGCATTAAACACTCAATAACCTGCTAAGTTTATGCATGGAGAGATTAATGTGGATTGAAATTTAAGGCTTTGTGAAAGTGAGGCTTGACTCAGGTCTTGAAGAACTGTCAACCATAAGAAACTAGAGATTAAGACTCATGACATTTCAGTTGAGGGTACCAGCAAAAGAATAACTATGATGAGTATGAGGGAAAGATATGGCTAAGCAGAAAAGGGAGAGGGATAATATTGGACAAAATAATCTATTCTTAATGCAGAAGTCAATACGGGGTTTATATGTGCTTGCAGGTACATTAGGGAATGCATCCTGATTTTAATAAATAAAATGGATAGCACATAGTAAAGCCTTGATTTTAGAGAAATAGATATCAATGGCAATAATTCACATATGGGTTGTGGGACATTCTGAACTAGCATAGTGGGAATGGAGAAAGAAAAATTAATCTGGTATTTCCAGAAAAAGAGATAAAATGATTTAGTGGCAAGTTTGAAAAAAGGATTAAGAAAAAAGGATGTTTTCATGTGTCTCTTGGCCTTCCTTCTGTCGTCTTTCAAAAAGGTTCTATTTAGGTTCATTACCCATTTTTTTTATTGGATCGTTTATCTTCCTTTTATTAAGTTGTATAACTTGGGTGTTGATGAGATTAAACCTTTATCAGTGATAATATTTGCAAATATGTTCTCCCATACAGTGGTCTTTCTTGTTGTTTTGTTGATGGTACTAATTATACAAGAGATGCAAATCAAAACGACAATGCGACAAAATCTTACACCTGTCAGAATGGCAATCATCAACAAATCAACAAAGGACAAGTGTTGGTGAGGATGCGGAGAAAAAGGAACCCTCGTGCACTGCTGGTGGGAATGCAGACTGGTACAGCCACTGTGGAGAACAGTATGGAGTTTCCTCAAAAAACTAGAAATGGTTCTCCCATTTGACCCATCAATCCCACTCTTGGGAATTTATCCTAAAAAATTACAAACACCAATCAGAAAGGATTTATGCACCCCTATGTTCATAGCAGCACAATTCACAATAGCTACAGTTTGGAAACAGCCTAGGTGCCCTTCAGCAGATGAGTGGGTCAGAAAACGGTGGTACATCTACACAATGGAATTCTATGCTGCCATTAAAAAGAAGGAACTCTTACCATTTGCAGCAACCTGGATGGAACTGGAGAGCCTTACACTAAGTGAAATAAGTCAGTCAATTAAGGAGAAGCACCACATGATCTCACTCATTTGTGGATAATAAAGAACATTGTAAACTGATGAACAAAAGGATAGATACAGAGGCAGTAAAGCATCAAACAGACTGTCAAATTATAGCAGGAAGATTAAGGAGAGGTGGGGTAGATAAGGGATCAATCAAAGGACTTGTATGCATGCATATAAGCATAACCATTGAACACAAGACACTGGAGGTTTGGAGTATGCCTGGGAGGAAGGGGGAGGGCAATGGGGAGATATGTATACATGTAACACAATAAAAAATGTTATGATCAAATAGAAAAAAAAAAGAAAAAAGGATGACTCAAAAATAAAGCAGAGTTTTAAGTTTCAAAATAGTGGTCATTTTACAAATCAAAAGGCAGAAAAGGAATCTGGCAAAGGGCAAATATAGGAAGAATGCAAAGGGAGTTTGATTTAGTTATAATAAAGAATTTCTAAATGTTTATTTTAAGCATAAAATGCACAGTTTACTTTTCTAGATTATATAAATAATTGTCTTCATTATCTACTCTACAGTTCCCTAGACTATTAAGCTTGAATACGAAAAATTCCACATTTAATGACAAGTTAGTGTTTGGAATTATAAAGAACTGGGTAATTTGAAGGTATTGAAATCTCATTATGTTCTCACAATTACTCAACTATACCTTACTAGACTTGTTACAACCTTTGCATCTCAAACTTTATCTAGGCCTAGGGACACCTATTATAGCACAGTAGAGAACAGCAGAGATAGAAATGATTCCTTAGCCAGATGGCATAATACCTAGCTGAAGAGGAATAAGATAACCATAAAGGTTTCCATTATATGGTGAGATTTGAAAAGAAACTTTCAAATTCAGGCCTCTGGGATATTCCATCCTGTAATGGATAAGGTGAAAAAAGATGAAAAAAAATTTTGTTTCATCCCTTTTCCACCCCTACCCCCCCACTACACACACACAGACACTTTCTATCAGCCAAGGAACATACACGTTGGGTGAAGATCCTTAGTTCAAACCTAAAGGTTTGTCAGACAGGGCTGTTTTCAAATTCCAGTGTTACATCTATTGTAAAGGAAGGCAATTTGTCACTGAATTGAAGTGAAGTGTTTCTGACCTTTTGAGCAAGTAAAACACACAGGCACAATATTGCCCCCTCCCAAGCCATTTTCAAAGTATTAGGATACATATCCAGAATAATAGCATTCAGACTTTGAACAAAGCACAGAGCATATCTCAACAGCAACAGAAGTGATCAACCCAAAACATAAAGCAAAGTCATTCATTGTTCAAATTTTAGTGATGTTAAAAAGATACGAACTCTGACCTATAGGTGGCTGAGTGATGTTGCAAGGCAGTTTTACTTCCTATATATGAGATTGGTCCTCTTGGTTTAATTTTGCATTTTGTTTAAATCCTTCATTTTGAGCAAATAGTAGACCAGGCCTGCCAAAATGGAAATTGATAGGTTTGGTGAGACAGTTACATTGGCATTCTTTTGTAACAATGCACACAGGTATACAACTACCTTGTTATAACTAAAAATGACAACATGAAATATAACAGCCATTTTTCTCTGGAGGAGAGGAGCTTATAAATTTACTTGGTCCAAAGTATCTCCTTGCTTCAGCAATACATCAAACTGCTCAGCACCATCAGTCTGAATCAATTAGAAATTCCTCATAAAGTAAATTACATTGAAAAGCTTTGATTTGTTATTAGAGTTTGTTACAATTCTCCTCAATATTAAAAGACTAAAAGAAAAAAAGAATAATATGACAGTGATAGTGAAATGTAGCTTTTATTGAGATTGATGAGAACCTATTTGCTACAATATTTGCTTTTAATAATTTAATTTTTCAAACACTGCAGAGAGAGCCATAAATATTTGATTATGAACCTTTAACACTTTATAAAATTTGGTTTGAACTGATTCATGATCCTTTGAATATACTTATATCATTTTTATAATAATTCCATTCACAATATGGCTCTAGCTCTTAAATTAGTTTATTATTTGCACCTCTCCATTTGATTAGCACATGCCTAATTTTCCACATAAACCAAGGAAGTGCTGAGGTAAATTGAGGAACAACAGTTTCCTTTTACAAAATCTATGTGAATGATTGAGGGATGGATATTAACTGTCAATCATCTTCAAAGAGGTTTTAGGAAATTTTCCATTCATCAACAGCATTCAAGTACAGTCAGAACCATATGAAAAATAATATCTAAGTTATTTGCAAGAACCAAGAGCAGAAAGTGGAGAAAAAGTGTTTTTTTTTAATTTAATGCATCGTATCATGAATGTAACTAAGTTGACCTATTTAGACCTAATCGCATTTCTTAGACAATAAACTGTCTATAAAGAACACAGACTAATCTAAAAATGAATAAGTTAGAGTAATTTTAAAAGGTATTTGGTTGCAGTTTCAATTTATTCTTAAAACATTAACATCAAAATATTATTGTTCAGAAACATGTTGTGCAAATAGAACAATCTACACTAATAAAAAATAAGCATGCAAATTAACCATCACTCTGCTATACCCACAAGCCATGCCTACCAGCCAATCAGAAGTGAGTATGCAAATTAATTCAACCAAGCTGGCGACCAGCCACGGAGCAAGCAGGAGGCTTGTGTTTCCCCGCGATGGAGGAAGTCAAGCTTTTCACTCACTCTGGCTGGCCCTGGCCTCTGCTCAAAGCTACAAAGTTTCAATTATAGAAGATAAATAAATCTCAACAAAAGTGGCTGTGGCCACAGAACAAGCAGGAGGCTTAGTTTTCCCCAGTGATGGAAGAAGTCAAATGTCCTGGCTCGCCCTGGCCTTTAGTCAAGGCTACAAAGTTTCAATTATAGAAGATAAATAAATCCCAGATACCAGAGCCTCTGCTTGGGTTGCCAGGGGGTGTGGCCAGCGTGCAAACTACCACATGTCCCTTCGCCCAGGCCACCGCATGCCCCAAGGGAAACCCCACCCTGATACAGAACACACTTCACGGCAAACCAACTGGCCCCAATTCCTGCACCAGAACTCTATCCTATTTAATAAAAGAGTAATATGCAAATTGACCATCACTCCAACACACAAGATGGCTTCCCCTATGTGGTAAAAGATCCTGTTCCCATGTGGGCACAAGATACAAGATGGCCAGCAAGGGAGGGGATGCAAAATGGCCAGCAGGGGAGGGCATTTGGGAGGAACCAGGCCTGCAAGGTAGGGCAGTTGGTGGTGACCTAACTGGCTGAGGAGGGAAGTTGGGGGTGACTGGGCCTGCAGGGAAGGGAAGATGGAGGGGTACCCAGACCTGCAAAGGAGAGCAGTTGGGGGGACCAGGCCTGTAGGGGAGGATAGTTAGGAGTGACCAGGCCTACACTGAAGGGCAGTTTGGGGCAATCAGGCTGGCAGGGGAGCAGTTAGGCATCGATCAGGATGGCAGGGGAGTGGTTAGGGGGTGATCAGGCTGGCAGGCAGAATTAGTTAGGGGCAATCAGGAAGGCAGGCAGGTGAACAGTTGGGAGCCAGCAGTCCTTGATTGTGAGAGGGATATCTGACTGCACATATAGGCCCGATCCTACCAGGCCTAAATTGGCAGTTGGACATTCCTTAAGGGGTCCCAGATTGGAGAGGGTGCAGGCTGAACTGACGGACACACATTCCCATGCATGAATTTTGTGCATTGGACCTCTAGTCCTATCTAATAAAGAGGGAATATGCTAATTGACCCTCACACTATCACAGCACCCATAGCCAATAAGGAGGGAATATGCTAATTGACTGGCCTACTCTCTAAGATGGTGGCGTTGACAGCCACAATATAGAGGCGCCTGATCCCCTGAGCTCCGTGCCTCTGGAGTCTCCCAGTCCCCTCAGCCCCCGAGCCCTCCAGGGCCAGCCCAAGGTATACGGAAGCCTCAGATGTTGGCTGCCCAGCTGCCCAGAGCCAGCCACAGGCACAGGCAAGCCTTGGATGGCAACTGCCCAGACATCCAGGGCCGCCCGAAGCTCAGATAACCATAGTTGGCTGAGGCTTGTGCTGCTGGAAGAGGCTCCTGATCACTGGGTCAACTCCTGCCCCTGAGGGATCCTGGATGTGAGAGGAGGCTAGCCAGATTGAGGGACTACCCTTCCAGTGCATGAATTTTCAAGCACCAGGCTTCCAGTAAACCAATAAACAAATATGCTTACTAGTCATTTCTTCCTCATTAGGATCTTTTAGAAATCCCTCTGTAGGAATCTTGTTTCAAACTGGTCATTTCTATCTGGGAACTGAATTGGACAATCCATCTAGCAGTTAACTTAGCATTTAGCCATAATTAGTCCAGCTGGTGGTCACTTCTATCCATAGATGAATACAGTAGACACTACTCTTTCCCCTATGCTTCTTACCTTTTATTATGGATTTTAAACATTTAAGATATTATCTGCAGACTTCTTAGTAATAGTTTTGCACAGCTAGCTCTGTATATACCTTGATAGTTTTTAATACATTTAAAATAGTTTAAAGATCCAAATTTAGATAAAGTATATCTGTACCATGAGATTCCTTCCAGTAAAAGGGTAACATAAAGATGTCATAAAGTGCATAATACAACATCATTAACTATATGTGATATGTTGGATAGAAGATCTCTAAAACTTGATTAATTTTGCTTAACTGAAATTCCATTCTTATTGATTGATAACTCCCATTTTAACCTTGTCACAGCCTCTATATATCAGGTAAGGGATTAGTCTACAAAATATGTAAGGAACTCATACAACTCAAAAGCAAAATAACTAATTGATTCTATAAATTTGACTATATTAGAAACTTTATTTAAGTGGAATTATACAGTATTTTCTTTCAGTGACTGGCTTATTTCATGTAGCATAATGATCTCAAACTTCATCCATGTTGTTGCACACTTAAGAATTTTCTTATTGAGACTAAATCATATTCCATTGTAAGTATATACTACATTTTCTTTATTTGTTTACATATTGATGTACATTTGATTGTTTCAATATCTTGGGTATTGTGAATAAGTAACTCAATTAATAATTGCTCTTTGATATTCTGATTTCAATTATTTTATACTAGAGGATTGGAGCATGAAAATTCATGCACTCAGTGGGGGGAGGTGTTTCAGCACAGCCTGCATGCTCTCACAATCCAGAACCCTTTGGGTAGGGTCTAGTCCCACTGCACTATGGCTCTGGTTCCCTGGGCCTGCAGGCCTGCACTTTGAGGGAGGGACCAAGATTCCCAGATTGCAGCATGGCTCTGATTCCCCAGAGCCTGTGGGTGGGGATAGGTATCTAGAGGCCAGTCCAATCACAACATGGCTCTTTTTTCTGGAGCCTGCAGGGCAGAGGTAGGGACCAAGAGGCCAGTCCAGTGGCAGCATGGCTCTGGTTCCTACCAGGACCCAGGACTGAATGCTGCTGTGGACCGCCAGGACCTGGACTGGCTGCTGCCATGGGCCGCTGGGACCCAGGACTGACTCCCTCCTGGGGCCGACGGGACCCAGGACTGACTTCTGCTGTGCCAGCTGGGACCCTAGCCTAGTGATTGGTCATCCTTTCAGACATTTAGGTCATGACAAACCCTGGCTCTTTATATATTAGGATAAATACCTAGGATTGCTAGATCATATGGTAGTTCTATTTATAATTTTCTGAGAATCCCTATACTGTTCTCCATAGTAGCTAAACCATTTAACATTCCCAAAGACACTGTACAAGGGTTTCAGTTTTTCCACATAATTACCAACATGGTTGTCTATTTTTTTTAAATAATAGCCTTCCTGACTGCATCATTGTGATTTTGATTTACATTTACATTTCCCTGGTAATTATTGATGTTGAGTATTATTTCATACTTCTTGGTCATTTGTATGTTTGTGTTTTTGTTTTGTTTTGTTGAGAAATTTCTCTAGTCAAATTTTTTACATTAGACTATTAGTTATTTTGCTGTTGGGTTGTAGGAGTTCCTTACATATTTTGTAAATTAATCTCTTACCAGATATATAGTTTACAAATATTTTCTCCCATTCCGTGGGTTACCTTTTATTTTGTTGATTGTTTCTATTGCTGTAAAGGTTTTTAGTTTGATATAGTCCAATTTGTCTTTGTTTGCCTATGTTTTAGATGTCCTAACCAGGAGATCATTGCAAAGACTAATGCCATAAAACTTTCCTCATAAGTTTTATTCAAGGAGCTTTACAGTTTCAAGTTTTATGTTTAAATTTTTAATATTGTTTCAGTCACTTTTTGTGTCTGATATAAGATTACGTTCCAATTTTATTATTTTCCATGTGGATATCCAATTGTACAAACACTTTTTTTAAGAGCTTATCTGTTCTCCTTTGTGAATTCTTGGCTGCTTTGTCAAAGGTCAGTTGTCCCTAGATGTGTAAAATTATGGTCTATCGTTTTCAGTTGGTATATATGAGTGTCTTTATACCAGTGACAAACTGTTTTGTTTAATGTACCTTCATAATGTATTATGGAATTAGGAGGAGATATGCCCCTACTATTGTACTTTCTCAAGATTAGTTTGCCTATTCATGATTTTTGATTTCATATGAATTTATAACTATTTTTTCTATTTTTTTAAAATGTCATTGTGATTTTCACAGGTATTGCACTGAAACTGTAGATTACTTTTACATTTTCATAATATTAAGTATTCTTATGCATAAACACAGGATGACTCTATATTTTTGGTACCTTCTTTAATTTCTTAAATCAATGTGTTCTAGTCTTTGGACTTCTTAGTTCAATTTATTTTTAAGTATTTTCTTATTTTCAATGCTATCATAAATGGAATATTCTTAATTATTTGTTTGATAGTTTGTTGTTAGTATATAAAAACCCAACTGATATTTTTTACTAGAGGCCTGGTGCATGAAAATTCATACATTAGAGTGGGGGTGTCCCTCAGTCCAGCCTTCCCCTTTTCACAGTCCGAAAGCCCTCAGGGACGGGAGGCAACCTGGTGATCAGGGGAAGGCGACGTCCACATCACACCTCTTCTGCTGCCACTGCCAGCAGCAGAAGCCTCGGCCAGCCCTGGTTACCTGAGTCAGGAGCAGCCCTGAGCGGCTAAGCAGCCACCATCTGAGGCTTGTCTGTGCCTGGCATTGGCCCTGTGTGGCTGGGCAGCTGCCATCCGAGATTTGCCTGCACCTCAGGCTGGCCCCGGGTGGTTCAGGGGCTTAGGGGACTGGAGACTCTGGAGACAGGCCCACAGAGCTGCCTGATCCACCTGGGAGTGAGCCCAGCCATGTTGTGGGCCTGCGGCCCCAGTAGGGCTGAGGGGACTGGGTACTGCCATCTTGTGGCTGTGGGTGCTGCCGTCTTTGGGGGCATAGAAGTTAATTAGCATATTCCTTCCTTATTGGCTGTGTGTACTGCCATCTTTGTGAGGGTGTGCCAGTCAATTAGCATATTTATTATTTATTAGATAGGATATTGATATAATATACTGTAACTTTACTGAATTTATTTGTTATAACATTTTAATAAATATCTATTGCTGAAAATCTTACATATGTCCTCTTTTTTCCCCATTGCCCTCTCCATCCTCCTTCCCCACCAAAGCCTTCTACCACTCACTATCTATGTTCTTGGGTTATGTTTAAACACATATGAGTTCATTGGTTGATCACTTCCCCCCTCCAGCTTCCCCTGCCTTCCCTTTGAGGTTTGACAGTCTGTTCTATGCTTCTATGTCTCTGGATCCATTTTTGTTCATCAGTATATGTTGGGTTGCTCATTAGATTCCACACATGAATGGGATCACATGATACTATTTTTCTCTGGCTTATTTAGCTTAGCATAATGCTCTCTAGGTCCATCCATGCTGTCAAAAATGGTAAGAGTTCTATCTTTTTTATGGCTGCATAGTATTCATTTTATAGATTTACCAAAGTTACTTAATCCACTCATGTGCTAATGGGCACTTAGTCTGTTTCCAAATGTTAGCTATGGTAAATTGTGCTGCTATGAATATAGGGGTGCATATATTATTTCTAATTGGTGTTTATGAGTTCTTGGCATATATTCCTAGAAGTGGGCCACTGGGTGAAATAGAATTTCCATTTTTAATTTTTTGCGGAAACTCCAAAATCTTTTACACAGAGGCTGTACCAGTCTGCATTCCTACTAGCAGTGCACAAAAGTCCCCTTTTCTCCACATCCTCACCAAACTTGTCATTTGTTGATGATAGCCATTTTTATAGGTGTGAGGTGGTACCTCATTGCCATTTTAATTTGCATCTCTTGGATGATCAGTGATGTTGAGCACTTTTTCATAGGCCTTTTGGCTTTCTATATGTCCATTTTGAAGAAAGTGTATATTGAGCTCCTTTGCCCATTTTTCAATTGGGCTGTTTATCTTTCTTTTGTTAAGTTGTATGAGTTCCCTATAGACTTTGGAGATTAATCCATTATCAGATGTATCATTTGCAAATATGTTCTCCCATGCAGTGGGCACTCTTGTTAGTTTATTGATAGTTTCTTTTATTTTAGTTGGGTCTTTATATGAGACCATGTCATCTATAGAAATAATTTTACTTCTTTCTGATTTAGAGGCCTTTTATTTCTTTCTTGTTCTGTCTAGCTCTTCAAGTATTATATAGAATAGATGTGGCAATGAAAATCTTTGCCCTTTTCCTGATTCTACAGATTTTTTTGTACCACTGAGAATGATGTTAGCTATATACTTTATTATGTTGAGGTAGTTTCTTCTATTCCTAGTTGTAGAGGTTTCATCATGACTAAATATTGAAAATTATAAAAGGTGTTTTTGCATGCATTGAGAAAATCATGTGAATATTTTCCTTTATTGTGTTAATGTATTGCTGAATTTGGTTTGCTCATATTTTGTTGCAGATTTTTGTTTTTATGTTCTTCAGGGATATTTAACAGTAGTTTTATTTTTTTTCTAATTTTTCTTATGTTATTTTTGTTGTTTTATTCAAAACTTGGTGCCAGGGTAAAACTAGCTTCATTAAGTAAGTTTGGATGAGTCCCCCTTTCTTCATTTATTTGAAGAGTTTGAAAAGATTTGCATTCATTCTTTCTCCAGTGTTTGGGAGTATTTACCAGTAAAGCTATCAGGTTTAGGGATTTCTTTGTTGAGAGGTATTTGATTACTGTTTCAAAGTCCAATGTAGTTGTAAGTTCATTCAGACTTTCTATTTCTTCATGATTCAGTAATTGTAGGTATTATAGTTTTGTGAATTTATCCATCTCTCCTAGGTTATCCAATTTGTTTGCAAATAATTGTTTATAACAGTTTCTTGGACCTTTTATTTCAGTGGCATCAATGTAATGTATTTTCTTTAATATCTGATTTTATTTATTTAAATATTTTTTACTTAGTTTAAATAAGAGTTTTAAAAATTGTGTTTCTGATTTAATCTTCATTATTTCCATTCTGTATAAATTTGGATTTAGTTTGTTCTTTTTCTAGCTCTTTGTTATATAATATTCGATTGTATATTTAAGAACTTTTTGTTTTTTAAGTAGGTATTTATCATTATAAACTTCCCCCTTAACAATGCTTTTATTTGTTATTATTATTTTACTGTGATGTGTTTGTGTTTTTTTTGCAATACATTTTTATATTTTTGTTTATCTTTATTGTTGGAAGTATTACAGATGTCCTATTTTCCCCCCATTGACTCCCTTGACTCCTGTTCCCACCCCCTTCACAGATCTTCACTGAACTATTGTCTGTGTCCATGGGTTATGCATAAAATTTCTTTTTTTTTCTTTTTTTTGGGGGAGTATGTTATTATTTTTAATTGTTCAAACTATTACATATGTCTTCTTTCTCCTCCATTGACCTCCCCCATCTATCCCGATCCCCCAGTATTTATTTATTTTCAATACTTTATTATTGAAGGTGAAATTAAAAGCTTCACAGACAAAAGAAAAGACTAAAGGAGTTTATCACCACCAAGCCAGCAATGCAAGAAATGCTAAAGGTTCTGCTTAACATTGCTTCTGTTATATTCTTTCAGTCTTGCTATGTTGTTTCATTGTTTATCTTGAAATAATACTTTTTTATTTCTTCTTTGATCTATTTTTTTTGTTCAAAAATGTGTTGTTTAATTTCCATGTATTGTGAATTTCACAGTTGTTCTTCTATTATTGATTTTTACTTTTACAACATTGTGGTAAAAAATACTGAATATTATTTTCAGTTAAACCTTGATTTGTGACCTAAAATATAATTTATCTTGGAGAAATTCTCTCTGTGCTTGAGAAAAATGCTTATTCTGCTGCCGTTGAATAAAATTATCTATTATATACATTAAGTCCACTTAATCTATAATGTTATTTAAGTCATTTATTTCCTTATTGAACTGTCTGTATATTCTTTCTATTATTTAAAATGGGGTATTGGATTCTCTTACTATTATTACATTTTTATCTATTTCCTCATTTACCTCTGTAAATGTTTGCTTTATAGGTTTAGTTATTCTGATGTTGGGTGCAAATATATATATATATATATATATATATATATCTATATATATATATAATCTTGATATTTTCCTAGTGGATTAATCCTTTTATCATGATACTAGAGGCCCCGTTAATGCCATTTGTGCACAGGGATGGAGGTGTCCTTCAGCCCAGACTGCTCCCTTTCCAATCTGGGACCCTTTTTGAGGGATGCAGGTAGGATTGGGCCTAAATGGGCAGTCAGACATCTCTCTCACATTCAAGGACTGCTGGCTCCCAACTGCTCACCTGCCTGCCTTCCTGATTGCCTCTAACCACTTCTGCCTGCCAGCCTGATCACTCCCTAACTACTTCTCTGCCAGCCTGTTTGCCCCTAACTGCCTTACCCTGTCGGCCTGGTCACCCCTAACTGCCCTTCCCTGCAGGCCTGGTCACCCCCAATTTCCCTCCTCTGCCGGCCTGTTCACCCCTAACTGCTCTCCCCTGCATGCTTGATCCCCCAACTCCCCTCCTTTGCAGGCTTGATCCCTCCCAACTGCCCTTCCTGCTGGCCATCTTGTGGTGATCATCTTGTGTCCACATGGGGGCAGCCATACTGTGTGTTGGAGTGGTGGTCAATCTGCATATTACTCTTTTATTCAATAGGATAATGCCATTCTTTGTTTATTATTACAGCTTTGTTTTGTTTTATTTGTTTTCATTGAATTTATTGGAGTGACACTGGTTAACAAAATTATATAGGTTTTAGGTGCACAATTTTACAACACATCACCTGTACACTGTATTGTGTGTTTACCATCCCAAGTCAACTCTTCATCATTCACCATTTATTCCTCCTATACTCTCTTCTACTTCCTTCCACCACTTCTTCTATTATCACCATCATCTTATCTGTATCTATGAGTTTTTTCTCTCTCCCCCTTTTTTTTTGCTCAATCCTTTTACTTATTCCCACCCAGCACCCTGCCCTGACAATTATCAGCCTTCTCTCTATCTATGAGTTTTTTTGACAGTCTTTTATTTAAAGTCTGTTTTGTTTCATATCAGTATAATCATTCTTGTTCTCTTTTGGTTAAAACTGAAATGAAATATCTTTTTCACCCCTTTTTCTATGTATGCCCTTATGTACAAAGTAATTGTCTTGTGAAGAGCAACACTGCTATAATTATAACAGTCTGTTCTAAGTTGATAACAACAACTTCCATCACACAAAATCTTCACTCTTCAACTTACCTTCCCCAATACATTTTTATGTTTTCTGGTCAAAATTTGCATCTATCTATATTGTGTATTTTTGAACATTTTTAATTATAGTCATAATTTGTCTTTGAACTTTTATAACAGAAATAAAAGTGATTTATCCACCACTCTTACAGAAATGATACAGCATTCTGTATGTGTCTATATACTAACCTTTACCAGTTTTATATATATTTTTTACATTAGCAAGTTGCTCTTTAGCTACCTTTTATTTCAGCTTGAAAAAAAAACACTTTATAAGAATTCCCATTTCTTATAAAATATGTCTAGATGTAATTATATCCCTTAGCTTTTGTTTTATGATACAGTATCTCTTCTTTATTTGGGGACGGTCTATTTTGGGGATAGTATTCTTGTTTAGCAATTTTTTTTCTTTCACCACTTTTTTTTTGAAGTATTACAAATAGTAGCACTTTTAATATGTCATCTCACTCCCTTCTGTTCTATATGGTTTCTGGTGAAAAATTCACTGATAATTTTATGGAGCATTATTCTGTATATAAGTCCTATTATTCTCTTGCTGCTTTCAAAAATTTTTGCCTTTAATTTTTGATTTTTGATGATTTTGTTACATTGTGAATCAATGTGAATTTCAACTCATCTTGTTTGATATTTTTGGACTTCTTGGAAGTGTATGCCCATCTTCCCCTTATTTGGGAAGTTTACAATGATGGTTTCTTTGAATAAGCTTTCTGTTATTTTTTCTCTTTTCTCCATCTAAATGAATTCTATAATGCTTGATATAATGTTTGATGATGTCCCTTAAGCCATTTAAGCTATCTTCACTATTTATTTATTTCCTTTTTTTTTCTTTTTCTCTTCTGACTGAATGATTTCCAGTAAATTGTATTCAACTTCCCTGATTCTTTCTCCCTCTTGGTGTAGTCTGCTGTTTAACCCATCTATTGATTTTTTAGTTCAATTATTGTGTTCCCCAGCTTCATTAATTCTGTTTGGTATACTTCTATATTTTCTCTTTGCTGAGATTTTCACTTTGCTTATGCTACTTTTTTTTTTTAACCTCAGAGGTCGTCTTTAGGGTAGTTATTTTGGATTATCTTTCAGATAAACAGTGTAATTTTTTTCAATAGAGTTTGTTTCTAGAGATTTATCTTAGCCCTTTCTTAGAAACATTTTTGCCTTATTCTTTATTCTCCTTGAATCTCTGTGTTGGAGTTTACACATTAGGCAAAGAAGCCAACTCTCTTGACTTGTACAAAAAATCCCCACCAGTCAGCTCAGATAGAGATTCTGGGAACCTCTCAAATCTTTGTTTAGCAGACTTCATTTGTTCTCAAGGATCTAAGGTATTCAAGTCTCATATGTGTACTGGGACAAACGAGACTAAAACTAGTTTTTTGGGCAGCCCCCAGAAAAGTTTCATAATTGCACACTAAAGCCAAATTTTTCCCTTCCCTGGGACGATATAGGAGCTGGCTTTTTTTATCTGTTAACTATGTAGTGAAAGGCATGTTGGTGGGATTTTATGTTGACTGATGTCCCAAATATCTATTTCTGCTTCACTTTGCCCAGGTAGCTAGGTTGTGCCAGGTCCCATAAACACTATGAGACAAACAAGTCAGAAGCCAGTCCTTTGGGAAATAATTAGAAAATGTGTGACTTTTCATACCCAGACCAACATATTCCCTGTCCAGGAAGAAATAGGCAGCTGTGATTTTGGTCTGTTCACTCTGTGCTGAGCCAGGAAGTGTATGCATATCCTTTAGAACCTCATGTTACCATTTTCATTCTTTCCTAGTGGCTAGACTCTGGCAAGCCTGTCAAAGTTTCAAGACTGACAAGATGCATATCATATCAGTTCTTTGGATAGTCTTAGAGAAGCCAGGACATTGAATGTATGGATCAAAGCTGGGATTTTTCATTCACTTGTTTTATGCTGAGCTGAGCAAAATGAGAAACTATAGCTTCTACAAGATATATATATATAATCAGAGCTCCAAGACTGGCAAGATAAAATCCAATCTTCTGGGGATCCTTCTTGGAAATTTTGAGGCATTGCATATGTGAACTCTTTCCTTCCTCTGGAAGAAGTTGGGTGCTAGGGCATCTATTCCTGATACTGGTAAGAGGATATTCCAGATATATCCATATCAGCTTCACTAATTGTGGTTTCACGTTCATCTGTGGTACAGAAGTCTTTAAATGCATTTATATTTCTCACAAAAACAATTGTTCATTTACAGTGGGAAGGTTAGAGAGAGGTGGGGTAGATAAGAGATCAACCAAATGACTTGTATGCATGCATATAAGCATAACCAATGAACACAAGACACAGGGGGGTTAGGGAATGCATGGGAGTGGGGGGCAATGGGAAGATATGTACCCATGTAATACATTAATAAAAAATAATAAAAAATGTTCAAGAGTTGTTGCTGAAAGTTGTCTTTGTGGGAATGAGTAAAGTCCAGGGCTTCCTAACATTTTGCTGATACTGCAGCCTACATCATTTACTTTTATTGTACTCTCACTAGCCTTATATATTCCCTTGATTTTTAAGGATACACTGGAGAATGTTTTTTTGTTATAACCTAGTGCAGTGGTCGGCAAACTGCGGCTCGTGAGCCACATGCGACTCGTGAGCTGTGGTTTGCCGACCACTGACCTAGTGAAAAAGATTGAGGAATATGAACTGGATAATGCTGATTAAATTACTGTAGTCAAGTAGGCCAATATTATGGCCTAATTCTGGAAAAATGCCTAAGAGCTTTGAATTTGACTTTATCAAGCTGAACTTAAAAAAAATAACAACCTTGAGGAGACAAAATGGCGGTGGAAGACTGATGTGTCCCGAGCCTCATCCCAGAGCAAATAGAATGAGCACTGAAACAAATAACACCTATCCCGAATTGGCAAAGAAGAGTCAGCTGGTGAGACAGTTTGCAGACAGGACGGGCATAGGATCCTTGGTAAAAGGTAAAATCAAGGATCTTGGCAGGGGAGATCTGCCAGACCTCTGAGCCCAGAGGATCAGAGGGAAACCACACAGCACTGTGCAGAGTCCCTGGGGACAGGCACAGTGTCTGACTGTGGGAAGAAGGTACACATGATGCTGGAGGCAGGGGATTCTAGATATGGGTCCACAGTCACAAAAGCCTGAACACCAGCGCAGTGCCAGCAGGAGAGAATCTAGCAGAGACTCAGTCTTTCCTCTCTCTGTGGCCTGTGCCTTTCTTCACTGAACCTGGTTCATAGGACCTTTCGGATACAGACATTTACCCATGCCTGAGGTCAGGGAGAAATTTCAGACTTGTGGAGTCTGGGGAGAGAGGCTGGGGAGAGGAAGGGGTTCAGGAGAAGTGGCAGCGAGTCTGGCACCCAGTCATATCTGAGCCTGGGACCTGGGCAGCCATTTTGTCCTGAAGAGATAGCCCCTCCTTCCAGTATCTAGGCAATCAATATAGCCACACCCAGATTCCACTCTGAATGGTATAAAGGATTAAAGAAAAACATCTAAATAATTCCTAAGAGTCCAAAGGGACTGGCCTAAAGAGAGATATTCAGTCCCTGCAGCAGGAACCTGAGAAAGTGTACAGTACAGAAGACTGGCATCTTAAGCCAGCCAAAGAAAAGACACTTCACTTTTTCATTTGTATTTTTTATTATTATTTTGTTATTTATTTTTCTTTGTTTTCCTATTTTTGTCTGTTACTTTGTTTTCTATTTCTTTTCACATTATTTTCCCATCACTCTATTTTATTTTATTTTTTATTTTTTATTTTTATACCATTTCTAAATCAATTTTTGTAAATTTCTTCTTATTTTTTTTTCATTCTCTTTCTTCTTATCCACCCATCCTTTTCTATTTCCTGTACATTGAACTGAGGACCTCCACATATTCATCCAATTCTTAACCTTATTTTCTGTATATAAGCTCAGCATCTACAAATTCTGCCCTCTTTGTTGGGTGTTTGTATTTTTGTTTATTTGTTTATCTATTGGTTCTGTGGTGTTTTCCCCCATATATTTTTTCTCCTTTTTCTTCCTTTTTATTTCATCTCTTATCTTTTTCTCCCTCTTCACTATCATTTCTGCTCTTTTTTCTCTCTCCTAATTCTCTTTTCTCAGGTGGTCACTTATAGTGGGGTTATTGGTGTTGAGAGTACATTTGTGCTTTGTTCCCTTTGTGTTGTGTCTTGTCAAGGTGAATTTTACCCTGTATGGCCAGGTACTAGAGCAGTGGTTCTCAACCTTCCTAATGCCACAACCCTTTAAGACAGCTCCTTATGTGGTGGTGACCCCCAACCATAAAATTATTTCCGTTGCTACTTCATAACTGTAATTTTGCTATTGTTATGAACTATAATGTAAATATCTGATATGCAGGATGTATTTTCATTGTTACAAATTGAACATAATTAAAGCATAGTGATTAATCACAAAAACAATATGTAATTATATATTGTGAAATATTTATTTCTAATTACAAATAAATGAAATTTTGTCTTGAATTGTGGTATAGCATGGGTAACAGTCTTAATATAACAACAGTAAACTACATTGCTACATTTTGCTCACCGAGGAGCAGTGTGTTGGTTCCTAAGACCATGGGAAATAGGTGTTTTCCAATAGTCTTAGGTGACCCCTGTGACAGGGTCGTTTGACCCCCAAAGGGGTCGCGACCCACAGGTTGAGAACCGCTGTAGTAGAGAGAGCCACATTATCAGACACCTGAAGAAGAAACTCCATTCATGAAAGGGTCAATAACACCCCAGACCTACCTACAGAGGCAAGAAGAAAGTGGCAGTGAGGGAAAGAGAGTGAATGAGGGAGGGAGCAAAAGAGGAGTGTGTGATTACTGGGGTGTGTGTGTTTGTATGTGAGTGAGGCACAGTTAGATCACTTACGACCTTTGGGGGCAGGCTAACTGGGCTCGTCTAACTAGGCAGCTTCTGCTACCATTGCAAACAGTACCAGGAGGATGGCTCATCTTCTGAGGTATACGCTTTTTGAAGGGGAGAGCTGCTGTAACTGGGAGTCCAGCTTCACCTCCACCCAGGGTGCCCTCAGAGAATACCTGGGACTCTACAGCAACCCCTTCCAGGGACCTGCTTCCTCAGTTGTGATCCCATGTTCAACTTGTCTCCAGCCTCATCAGGCCCAGGCTCCTGTGTACGTATTCTGAAGTGCGCTCCCCTCTGACTAGCTCAATGCATTAGCCCAGGGCACTGCAACCACGGGAGCAGCAGAAATGTGAGAAGCCCATTCTTGTTCAAGGAGCAGCAGCTCCATGAGCAGTCTACCCCAGGCCTAAGAGCAGCAGTGTCATGTGGCCTTCCCTGTCCAAGGAGCTGCAGCTGTATGAGTGGACTGATCCCCCATCCAAGGAGCAGCATCCATGTGACCAGTTGATCCCAGCACACCCATGATTGAAGAGCAGCAACCCCATGCAACCCACCCTTATCCAAGGAGCAGCAGCTGTTCAAAGCCCACACCCTGCACCTATCTGAGGAGTAGCAGCTGCATGAGCAGCATGAACCCATCCAAGGAGCAACAGCTGTGTGAGCGGCCCATCCCTGTTATGAGAAAAAGCAGTGCCATGAGCAGCCCATACCAGTCTGAGGAGCAGCATCCACATGAGAAGACTGCCAACATCCAAGGAATAGCAGCCCTGTACTGTCCACACTTGTCTGAGGAGCAGCAGCCACATGCAGCCTGCACCTCTCTGACAAGCATCAGCTGGATGAGCTGCCTGGCCCTGTCTGAGGAGCAGCGGCAGCACAAGCAGCCTGTACTTCATCCAAGGAGGAGAAGCTGCATGAGCAAACAGCCCTTGTACGAGAAGGAATACACATTTTTGTCAAGTGCACATGGGACATTATCAAAAATGGACCATGCATTGCTGGTGGGAATGCCGACTGGCGCAGCCACTGGAGGACAGTATGACGTTTCCTCAGAAAACTAGAAATGGAACTCACATTTGACCCAGTGATCCCACTTTTAAGAATATGTCCCAAAAAAATAAAACCATGAATCAGAAAGAATATATCCACCCCTATGTTCATAGCAGCACAATTCACTATAACTAAGATTGGCAACAGCCTAAGTGCCCATCAGTAGATGAGTGAATTAAAAAGCTGTGGTACATGTACACAATGGAATACTATGCTGCAGTAAAAATAAAGACTTCTTACCATTTGCAATACCATGGATGAAATTGGAGAGTATTATGCTAAATGAAATAAGCCAATCAGAGAAAGATAACTATCACATGATCTCACTCATTTATGGAATATAATGAACAACATAAACTGACGAACAAAAACAGATTCAGAGGCAGAGAAACATTTATTAGACCGTCAAACCTCAGAGGGAAGATAGGGTAGTGTATGGGTAAGGGGGAGAGATCAACCAAAGGATTTGTTTGTATGCATATAGACCTAACTAATGGATACAGACAACAGGGGGGTGAAGGCATGAGTAGGGGGCATGAGAGAAATGAGAGATAAGGACACATATGTAATAACTTAATAAAGAAATATAAAAAAAATCAAAGACCTTAATGCAAATATATGTTATTTATATACTTGTATACATAACCAGTATAGTAGAAATTGGAAGTCAGCTTTTGGCTGCTATATTTTAGAAAAACCAAACGTCAAAGTAAGGTGAGAAACCTGCTGGTAAAATATATATATATATAATATAAGGAACTTGAATGAAGTTTATCCCAGAGAAGATAAATTTTGAGAATATAATATATCTATCTTCCAGAAATCAAATCATACTGCTATATTGTAGATTTAGACTTAGTTTATATTGCCAAAGAAGTGGATAATAGAAAAAAAAAACTAAACAAACAAGAAAAACAGATGCAACTTGAAGGAAATCACATTTAAGTTGAGTAAAAGAACAAATTTCTAAAGTCTAGCAATGGAATATTATGATTTTCATGGTATATGACCTCCCTCATCCCTAGAAATGATTTAATAGAGGTTGAACGATCCTCTGTGTTGCATGTTATAAAAAGGTTTGAGTTATTGGATAGCACAGAAACCAGTTTGTCTCAGTGGATAGAGTGCTGGTCTGCGAACTGAAGGGTCTGAGGTTTGATTCCAGTTAAGGGCATGTACCTTGGTTGTGGGCACATCCCTAGTGGGGGATGTGCAGGAGGCAGCTGATCGATGTTTCTAGCTCTCTTTCCCTCTCCCCTCCTCTCTATAAAATAATCAATAAAATATATTTTTAAAAAAGATACTGGATGGGTATCTATTTACTCTGGATCAATTCTGAAACCACTTTTGTCTCACAGAGTCTACTAAGAGGAGACCACATTTATTTTCAAATGTTTCTTGCCATTTCTTACTTGCAGTCTTAATAAAACACACACACACACACACACACACACACACACACACACACACACACACATTTTAGCAGGACATAATATTAATGTCAGTGACTACACATGTATAGAATGTTTTCACAAAAAGCATGTATCCTAGGTAAACTTTTTAAAGTTGTAGCTAAAAGAGACAAAAAAGGTAGGAAATTAAAAACAGCAGGCAAGGAAATTAATGAAGTTAAGTTCTTAAAGTTAGATAACTAGATAACAAATACAGCTCCAAAAGAGTATATTAATGATGAGTCATGAGTGACTTCAGGCATTAAATTGGTACAATTCAACAGAAAATGTGTCATAATTTATTTGAAGTTTCTTGCTTATGCCTAGCAATCTACTAAATTATATTTCAATGTGTTGAATATCTCATTTTGCTTTGAAAATATCCTCATGACTAAAGCCCACTGCACAGTATAGCTCACACCTTAGAAGTCATGTGCCCACCTGTGTTTTTCCAATTAACAAAGCATTTCAAATTGAGTTTTATCTGTTTGCAGTTTTTAATCTATAAAATGGGATGAGAAGAGAGCTAAAATTCCAATTGGAGAATAAGCTAAGGTGTAATAGAAAGATCAGAGCTGGACCATATTTTATTGGAATAAGATGATTTATTTGCTACAATTCAAGAATATAAGTATAAATTTCATACAACATATCTACATTATTTTTCTGTCTTTATCATTCCTGTATTTATAAAAACTGATATATCCCCCATATGATGTCACTTGTAAAAAAACTAAGCAAGGTTTTAAGATGGGCCAGTTACATAATATTATTATTTAATTCCATTGTTGAAACTAAAACAATTATACTTTTCAAAATGTTATCACATATTAACGTTAAAACTAGAGTGGGTGAAAAGAAATCATGATGCTGAAATCTCAGAAAAATAAAAAAAAGTTAAATTAAAAAAGGGAAATTTGGAACTAACAAAGTAAAAAAAAAATAGCCCATGTGCTTTGATTATTTTATTTGTAATGAATTAGTGTTTAATTTCCATTGAGTCATCCTCAGGGATGGCAAAGTATTGGTATGAAGGACACTTAGCATAAATTCAGTTTGCCAGAATATATGAATAGGCAATATGCAAGTGGCATTTTATAAATGGCATTATATTTAAAAATGAAGCACTGCCAACAGTACTAAATGTTGATTGCAATATTCTGCTTTGTTTCTTGTATATTTTATGGAAAAAAATTAGAATACATTGTAAGAGGAAACTAGAGACTCTAGGCTAATTTAGTCATTTATAATATAATGGTTTAAAGCTGAAAAAGAGTATGGAGATTCTTCAAAAAATTAAAAATGGAACTCCCATTCCACTAAGTAATCCCACTTCTGGGCATATATCCCAAGAAAACAGAAACACCAATCAGAAAGGATATATGCATCCCTATGTTCATAGCAGCACAATTTACCATAGCTAACATTTGGAAATAGCCTAAGTGCCCATCAGCAGATAAGTGGATTAGAAAACTGTGGTTCATCTACACAATGGAGTACTACACTGCTATAAAAAAGAAGGAACTTTTACCATTTGTAACAGAATGGATGGAACTGGAAAGCATCATGCTAAGCAAAATAAGCCAGTTGAAGAAAGATAAATATCACATGATCTGACTCATTTGTGTAATATAATGAACAACATAAACTGATGAACAAAAATAGAACCAGAGTCAGAGAAGCATGGAACAGACTGTCCAACTTCAGAGGGAAGATGGGGGATGAGGGGATAAAAGATCAACCAAAGATCTTATATGCATGCATATGAGCAAAAGCATTGGACATAGATGAGGAAGGTGAGGACATGTGCTGGGGGTGGGTGCAGCTGGGGAGAGATCAATGGGAGGAAAAAGGAGATTGATTAATCCTACTTCTAGGAATATATTGGGATATTTATATATTTATATATTTACATACTTATATATTCCAATTATATATAATATATTGGGATATATTCCTAGAAGTAGGATCACTGGGTCAAATGGAAATTCCATTTTTAATTTTTAAAAATATTTTTCATTGATTTTAGAGAGGAAGGGTAAGGGAGAGAGAAGCAGAAACATCAACGATGAGAGAGAATCTTTGATTGGCTGCTTCCTGCATACCCCCTATTGGGGACCTGACCCACAACCCAGGCATGTGCTCTTGATCAGAATGGAACCTAATACCCTTTAGTCTGCAGGCCGAATCTCTATCCACTGAGCCAAACTGCCTTGGGGAATTTTTAATATTTCAAGAACAAACCATACTGTTTTCCAGAGTGGCTACACCAGTCTACATTCCAACCAGCAGTGAAAGAGGGTTCCTTTTCTCCCCATCTTCCCCAACACTTGTTGTTTGTTGATTTGTTGATGGTAGCAGTTTTGACAGGTGTGAGATGTTACCTCATTGGTATTTTGATTTGCAACTTTTAAGTGATCAGTGACTTTCAGCATGTTTTTTCATGATTAAGATATTACATTTGTGTCCTTATGCCCCCATTGTCTACCCACACCTCCACTCATGCCCTCACTCCCCAGTTGTCAGTGCCCATTTGTTAGGCCTATATGCATGCATATAAGTCTTTTGGTTGATCTCTGCCCCTTACCTCCACCCTCCCCTACCTTCCTTCTGAGGTTTGACGGTCTGATCAATGCTTCTCTGTATCTGGATCTGTTTTTGTTCATCAGTTTATGTTGTTCACTATATTTCACAAATGAGTGAGATCATGTGAGATTTATCTTTCTCTGGCTGGCTTATTTTGCTTAGCATAATGCTCTCCAGTTCCATCAGAGTGAGCTCTTATAAATGGTAAGAAGTCCTTCTTTTTTACCTCAGCATAGCATTCCATTGTGTAGATGTTTTAATCCACAGTTTTTTTAATCCCCTTATCTGCTGATGGGCACCTAAGCTATTTTCAAATGTTAGCTATGGTAAATAGTGCTGCTATGAACATAGGGATGCATATGTCCTTTCTGATTGGTGTTTCTATTTTCTTGGTATATATTCCTAGAAATGGGATCACTGAATCAAATGGAAGTTCTATTTTCAGTTTTTTTTTGAGGAAACTCCATACTGTTCACAGTGGCTGCACCAGTTTGCAATCCCATTAGCAGTGCAGGAGGGTTTCTTTATCTCTGCATCCTCACCAGCACTTTTCATTTGTTGGTATCATTCTGACAGGGGTGAGATGGTACCACATTGTCATTTTGCCTTGCATCCTTTGGATAATTACTGACTTTGACCATGTTTTCATATGTCTCTTGGCCTTACTTACGTGCTATTTCTAAAAGTATCTATTTAGGTCCATGGCTCATTTTAAGATTGGATTGTTTATCTTCCTTTTGTTGAGTTGTATGAGTTTCCTATAAATGGTGGAGATTAAACCTTTATTGGTGATAACATTGGCAAATATGTTCTCCCATTCAGTGGGTTTTCTTGTTGTTTTATTTATGGTTTCTTTTTCTGTGCAAAAGCTTTTTATTTTGATGTACCCTCATTTATTCATTTTCTCTTTAGCTTCCATTGCACTAGGAGCTGTATTGGTGAAATTATTGCTTCGTCATATATCTAAGAATTTGCTGTGTATGTATTCCTCTAGTATTTTTATAGTTTCTCATCTTATATTTAAGTCCTTTGTCCATTTTGAGTTTATTTTTGTGTATGGTGTAAGTTGGTGGTCTATTTTCATTTTTTTTGGATATATCTGTCCAATTTTCCCAACACTATTTATTGAAGAGACTGTCTTGACTCCATTGTATGTTCATGTCTCCTTTGTCAAATATTAATTATGCCTAGTAGTTTGGGTCAATTTCTGGCTTCTCTATTCTATTCCATTGGTCTATATGTCTGCTCTTGTGGCACTACCAGGCAGTTTTGAGAACACTGGCTTTGTAATGCAGTTTGATATGTGGTATTGATATCACACCTACTTTGTTCTTTCTCAGGATTGCTGCAGCTACTCGGGGTCTTTTATTATTCTAGATGAATTTTTGGAGAGTTCATTCTAGATTTGTAAAATATGCCATTGGTATTTTAATGGAGAGTGTTTTGAATCTATAGATCGCTTTGGGTAATATGGGCATTTTAATTATGTTGATTCTACCAATCCATGAATATGATATGTTCTTCCATCTGTTTATGTGTTCCACTATTTTTTTTTCAGTGTCCAGTAGTTTTCTGAGTACAGGACTTTTACTTCCTTATTTAAGTTTATTCAAAGGTATATTAATAATTTTTGTTGTGATGGTAAGTGGGATTGATTTTTTAGTTTCTCTTTCTGTAAGTTCACTATTGGTGTATGAAAATGCCATTGATTTCTTGGTGTTAATTTTGTGTCCGACTACATTTCTGAATTCATTTATTAAGTCTAATTATTTTTTATGGAGTCTTTAGTGTTTTCTATGTACAGTGTCATGTCATCTGCAAACAATGACAGTTTATATCTTCTTTTCCAATTTAGATAACTTTTATTTCTACTTCTTGGCTTATTCATATTGCCAGCACTTTTTAGAGCTATGTCGAACAGGAGTGGTGAAAGTGGGCATCCCTGTCTTGTTCCTGTTATTAGGTGAAATGGTTCTAGTTTTTTCCCATTGAGTATTATGTTGGTTGTAGTTTCTCACATAAGGATTTTAATGTTGAGGCATGATCCCTCTCTTCCCTTTGGCTGAGGGTTTTTATCAAGAAAGCCTGTTGGATTTTGTCAAATGCTTTTCCTGCATCAATTGAAATGACGTATATGATTTTTAACTCTCTGTTTGTTTGTGTGATATATCACTCTTATTGATTTGTGGGTATTGCACCATCCTTGCATCCCCAGGATAAATATACTTGGTCATGCTGTATGATCTTTCTCATGTAATGCTGGATTCAATTTGCTAGAATTTTTTTTAAAGATTTTGGCATTCATGTTCATGAGGGATATTAACCTGCAATTTTCTGTCATTATGTTGTCTTTATCTGGTTTTGATAATAGGGTGATCCTGGTTTCATATAATGAGCTTGGAGGTGCTTCTTCCTCTTGAATATTTTGGAATAGTTTTAGAAGGATAGGTTTTAGGTCTTCTTTGAATGTTTGTTAAAACTGCCCTGTGAAACCATCTGGACCTAGGCTTTTGTTTTACTAGAAGATTTTTGATGACTGCTTTCATTTCTTCCCTAGTTATCAGCCTATTGTGATTTTTAAATTTTTCCTGATTGAGTTTTAGAAGGTTGTATTTTTCCAGGAACATGTTCATTTCCTCTAGGTTGTCTAGTCTAGTTTGTTGGAATATAGTTCTTCATAGTATTTTTTAAGAATCCTTTGTATTGCTGTGCTATCTGTTGTTACTTGCCTTTTCATTTCTGATTTTGTTTATTTGAATCCTATCAATTTGCTTCTTGATCTTAGCTAGAGGTTCATCAATCCTGTTTATCCTTTCAAAGTACCAATTCTTTGTTATTTTTTGTTTGTTTGTTTTGTGTTTGGTCTCTAGGTAATTTATTTTTCCTCTGATCATTTTCATTTGCTTCCTTCTGCTCACTCTGGGCTTTCCGTGTTGCTTTATTTCATTGATCTTTTGTATTGTATTCTTTTGTTTTGTTTTTGTCTCTATGTCATATATTTCTGCTCTGATCTTTATTAGCTCATTCCTTCTGTTCACTCTGGGCTTTTCTTATTGCTCTCTTTCTAATCCTTTGAGTTGTAGAGTGCATGATTTATTATCATTTTTTCAAGTTATCTGTAGTAGGCCTGTAAAGCTATAAACTTCCCTCTTAGGACTGCTTTCACTGCTTCCCATAGGGTTTGGATTGTTGTGATTTCATTTTCATTCATTTCTAGGGCATTTTTAATTTCTTCTTTGATCTCCTTGGTAACCCAATTACTGTTTAAGTGTTTGAATTTTGTTATTGTTTTTATTGCAGTTTATTTTTAATATTATGCCATTGTGGTCTTAGAAGGTGCTTGATATTATTTCAATCTTCTTGAATTTGTAGATACTTTGCCTGTGACAAATATGTGGTCTATCTTTGAAAATGTCCCATGCGAATTTGAGAAAAACATATATTCCATGTATTTGGGGTGAAATGTTCTGATGATGTGAATAAATTAAGTCCATCTGGTCTAGTGAGTCATTTAAGACTGCTCTTTCTTTTCTGATTTTTTGTCTAGAGGATTTATCCAGTGATGTCTGTGGAGTATTAAAGTTACCTACTATTACTGTATTGTTGTCAATCTCTTCCTTGATATCTTCCAGGAGGGTTTTTTAAAATATATTTTGGTGCTCCCACATTGGGTAGATATATGTGTATCAGGTTATATCTTGTGTACATCCCTTTAGTATTATGAAGTGGTCTTTCTTATCTTTTACTATGGCCTTTACTTTGAGGTCTATTTTGTCAGATATAAGTATTGCTACCCCAGATTTTTTATTTTATTTCCATTTGCCTGAAGTATTTTTTTCCATCCCTTCACTTTTAGTCTGTATGAGTCCCTTGTTCTGAGGTGGGTCTCTTGTAGACAACATGTATATGGATCATGTTTTCTTTTTTTAATTCATTCAGTCACTCAATGTCTTTTGAATGGAACATTAAGTCTATTTGTGTTTAAAGTTATTATCAGTGTTGTAACAACACTGATAGTTACTTATTTGTAGCCATTTTTATTTTTTGTCCCTATGTTCATTCCTCCCTTTCTATTCTTCCTTTTTACAACAGTCCCTTTAGCAGTTTTTGTATTGCAAAACACATCAGGCTAGAAAGGAATAGGAGTAAATTTACAAAGTCATGCAAAGCAAGGGACTGAATCCATGAATGTTCTATCCAGCAAGGCTATCTTTCATAGTTGAAGGGGAAATAAGGAGATTCAGAAACAAACAAACAAAAAAGGCTAAGGGAGTTTATCAGTGTTTCTGTTGAAAAATCATTTGATAATCTAATGGGAGATCACTTGTAGATAACTTTTGTCTCCCTCTAGCAGCCTTTAAGATTCTCTCTTTGTCCTGAATGTTCGCCTTTATAATTACTACATGTCTTGGTGTGGGTCTTTTCAGGTTCATCTTGTTTGGGCCTCTCTGTGCTTGTGTAACTTTTCTTCCCAATATCAGGGAAGTTTTCGGACATTATTTCTTTCTTCATATATGTTTTCTAATACTTGATCTTCTTCCTTTTGTTCTGGCACCCCTTTTATTCATATGTTGCTTCATTTCATGTTGTCTCATAGCTCCCTTAGGCTCTGCTTTTGCCTTTTAATTTTTTTTTTATCCAATTGTAGGTCAGTTTGGGTGTGTTTTTCCCCCCTGTCTTCTAATTTGCTAATCCAGTCCTCCACATCTTCTAGTCTACTGTTAAAACTTTCCATGGTGTTTTTGTATTGCAGCTACATCACTATTTTTTTCTTCTTGATTCCTACATGAGTTGTTAATTTTTTCATACATATGGTTTATGAACTAATTGCATGACCCTTAGTCTGAATTTTTTTTTCTGACATATTGCATGCCTCTGTTTCACTTAGCTGCTTTGCTGGTGATTTCTCCTTTTCTTTCCTTTGGAGGTTTCTTTGTCTCCCCATTTTTGCTCTCACCTAAGGACCTAGGAGTCAAGTTGTCCAGGGGTTGCTCCTCTGGCAGCAATGGCTCCTTGGGTTGCAGCTCCTCCTAGGGATGTCTCAGCAGCAGCTGCTCCTCAGATGTTAGTGGCTCCTCTGGTGGGAACTGCTTACAGCAGTGATGGCTCCTCTGGCTGGTGGATCTAGGATACTCGTGCAGCATCTGCTCCTTGGACAGAAGTGGGCTGATCACAACCCTGATCCTCTTCATACAGGGGAGGCTTCATGGGTCTGCTGCTCCTCAGAAGGGTGTGGGTTGCTCATGGAGTTTCTATCCCTTGTAAGTGGTAGAATGCTTGTGTGGCTCCTGCTCCTTAGATATTGTTGGACTACTGATGCTGCTGCTGCTTCTCCATTTGGTCAGGCTCTATGTGGCTGCTGCTCCTTGTATGGGGGTGAGCTATTCATGCAGCTGTTGCTCCTCCAATGGGGGACAAGTTGCTCACAGGGCTGCTGCTCCTTATACAGAGGAAGGATGTTCATACAGCTATTGCTTCTCGGACAGGGACAGTCTGCATGAGGCTGCTGCTCCTTGGATCATTTATATCTTTATTGATAGACTTATTCACTCTGCAGGCTTCTATTTTGACCATGAATATGTGGCTTGTCAGGGTGTGCATCTCTTCTTCCATTGGACAAGAAGCACAAGGGGACTGAGCATCTCTTAAAGTTGTAAAACCAGCATGGTGGCTACATTCTTCTCCAGGGCATGCTTAAGCATTCCCCAGATGAGTGGATAAAACTTGGGATGCCATGGCAACTGCCCAAGTCTTGGAGAGAAACTTGATCCTGGCCCTTTTGGAGCTGCAGGCCCAGGTTTTATCTGCTTAGGCCCTAAGCATGTTTTCATATGTATCTCAGCCTTCTGTAAGTCTTCTTTTGAAAAGTGTCTATTTAGGTCCTTTGCCTATCTTTGAATTAGACCATCTGTATTCCTTTTGTTAAGTTGTATGAGTTCCCTATAGATTTTGGAGATTAAACCCTTATCAGAGATAACATTGGCAAATATATTCTTCCATGCAATGGCTTTCTTATTGTTTTGTTGATGGTTTCTTTATTCTTGCAAAAGTGTTTTTATTTGCAGATGACATGATGTTGTACATAGAAAACCCTAATGACTCCATCAAAAAACTACTAGAACTAATATATGAATTTGGTAGTGTAGCAGAATTCAAAATTAACACCCAGAAATCTATGGCTTTTTATAGACAAATGATGAACTCACAGAAAGATAAACTTAAAAAAAATCCCATTTACCATTACAACAAAAAATTAAGATATCTAGGAATAAATTTAATCAAGGACATAAAGGACCTATACTCAGAAAATTACAGGATGCTGAAAAAAAAGATAGAGAAATATATAAACAAAAGGAAAAATATACTGTGTTCATGGAATGGTACAATCAACTTCATTGAAATATTCATACTACACAAAACAATCTATAGATTCAATGCAATCCCTATTATGATACCAACAGCATACCTCAAAGATCTAGAACAAACTCTTCAAAAATTAATCTGGAACAACAACAACAAAAAAGACCCTGAATAGCTGTAGTAATCTTGAGAAAGAACATAGATGGAGGGATCACAGTACCAGATATCAACATATACTACAAAGCCACTGTTCTCAAAATTGCCTGGTATTGGCACAAGTAAAAACATATAGGTCAATGGGACAGAACAGAGAACCCAGAGATTGACCCAAGCCATTATGCTTAATTAATGTTTGACAAAAGAGGCAGGAGCATACAATGGAGATAAGACAGTCTCTTCAATAAATGGTGTTGGTAAAACTAGACAGATACATGCAAGAAAGAAAGAAAGAAAGAAAGAAAGAAAGAAAGAAAGAAAGAAAGAAAGAAAGAAGAAAGAAAGAAAGAAAGAAAGAAACTAGACCACCAATTTATACCATACACCCCCCACACACAAAACAAACAAAAAAAAACCCCTCAAAATGGATAAAGGATTAACATAAAACAGGACACCATAAAAATGCTAGAAGCCATTAGCAAAATAGCAGATATTTGTTGTAGCAATATCTTTACAGATACAGCACATAGGGCAATGGAAACTAAGGAGAAAATAAACAAATGGGACTACATCAAAATGAAAAGATCTTCTTTATTAAATAAAATTATATCCCCATCTAAACTGTTTTGTATTATAATGAGAAAAGGTAAAATTCTATAAGCAACAGAAAGAAAACAAACACATATAGCATACTACTTAAAAGGAATAAAAATAATGAGGTATTTAAGCAGTCCTGGACTCTATTTCTTACTTGCACAAGGAGCTTAATATAGAAAATGCACATGGAGATTTTCTTATACATTTATATATATATATATATATATATATATATACATATATATATATATATATATATATTAATATTTGTATTCTACTCCCCAACTTCCATTTCTCTTTTATTGTTCAAGGTATTTTTTTTATAAAATGATACCTGTAATTTAGCCATCAAAATTGACTTTCTTTTATTCTTTCAGAACCTTCTTACTATTGATAAATAAAGTTTTGTTAATTGATTAATGACTGCCAAGTTGTTAATATGTAATATATTCTTTGTGACATACACAACTTTACTAGAGGCATTTAGAATACAGTCAGAATCATTATCTCTGAGCCTCAATTTCCACATCTGTATAAGCATACAATTAAAATATGTTTTCTTATCTCACAGAGTTGATCTCAACTGTTAATGATAAGACTTTGGAAATTATATGGTTTTATGCAATGTAAGGGTCATTAATAAATTCACTCAATTAACACTTACTTACTGCAACTTAAGCAGGATCTCTTACCCTTTGAGACAGCATGGAAGGATTTGGGTAGTATTATGCTAAGTGAAATAAACCAGTCAGAGAAAGATAAACATCAGATGATTTCACTTATATGTGGACTCTTATGAACAAAATAAACTGATGAAAAAATTGATTCAGATACATGGAAGCATGGAACAAACTGACAAGTCTCAGTGGGAAGGGGAAGGAAGGACACACGAAGAGATTAACCAATGAATTTATTATGCATGTATGCATAACCCAGGGACATAGACAATAGTGAGGTCGAAGCCTGGGGTGGGTGTGGGAGTGGGATAGAGGAGGCCAATGGGGAGAATAAGGGAACATCTACAACACTTTCAACAACAGAGATTTAAAAATGGTGGCAGAGTAAGTGGATACCGCAACTAACATACAGAAAAAAAATTCTTAACAATCAATGGAAGACTTGCAAGAGAGCACTCTGGTATCTGAGGACCAAACATAGAGGCCACATAGAGACTGGTAGGAGGGGTGGAGGTGCAAACGTGCTGGCTGGGAAACCACAGACAGCAACTGATGTCCCAGAGAGATATCTCAGCTGTGGAGGGTTGCCACTGAGAACTCAAGGGTCTAATCACAGCAGAGAGCACCCCAACTGAGAAGGGTTCACACATAACTGGCTGTGAAAAGCAGTAAGGTTGTTGTCTGCCAGAGGGTGAACAGGTGAAAATTCAGGCACTTTCTTAAAGGATCATTACATAAAATTCCCTGTGGAGCCACCCACCTTGTGCTCCTGCAGAGGGATAGGAATGTGGATTTAAGCTGTGTGAGCAGAAGTAAGGATTGGGGACTTGGGAGTTAGAGGAAAGAAGTCAGAAACCTCTGTTTTTGAGATAACTCATTCCCTCACACAGCAGAAGATATCTTTCCTACACAAATATTTGCCTTGCCTGGGGAGAAGACAGTTTACCCATCCTATTGGAAAAGACTTTGCCCTGAGGCCACTTAAGAGACTAAAATAATTATTAGTAACTGCCCCACCCATTAGGGAAAAAACTCTTCCCATACCTGAGAATGACTGCCTGGGGCAATTCAAGTCTGAATCTTAACAGTCTGTAGACAGAGGCAGTCTCTGGAGTCTTTGAGTCCTTGCTTAATCTAATTAGTCAGAAATAGTGTTTGACACTGTCCTGCACTAGAGATCGAGATCTTAGAGTACCTACCTAATACAAAGTCACAAACCCAAATAGAAGGCCAGAATGAGGAAAGATACCACTAATGAGAGAACAATATAATTCTCCAGAAGAAGAGATAGATAAAGCAGAGATAAGAAATTCATCTGAAATAGTTCTGAGTAATGATGGTAAAGATGCTCAACAGCATGAAAAAAAGATATAGTAGCTATAAAAAAGGACAGTTTAAAATAAAGAATTGCACAACACAGATAAAGAAAACATTGGAAAAGATACACAGCAGATTAGGGGAAGCTGAAGATTGAATCAGTAAATTAAATGACAGGGTTGAAAAAAATCACTCAATCAGAGAACAAAAATGGAAACAAAAACAAAAATAAAAACAATTAAAAAAACAGGAGGACACCTTAAGGGAGCTGTGGGATCATGTGAAACATGACAATATTAGAAAAGCAGGTGTGCCAGAAAAGGGAGAAAGAAATAGAGAATGTGTTTGAAGATAATATGGCAGAAAACTTTCTTAACCTGGTAAAGTAAAAAGTCACACAAGTCCAAGAGGCACATAAAACCAAAAACAAGAACCCAAACAAGCCCATGCACAGACATCATAATTAAAATGCCAAAAATTAAAGACAGTGAAAGAATCTTAAGAACAGCAAGAGAAAAGTAAATTGTCACTAACAAAGGAGATCCCATAAGGTTGATACCCGATTTGTCATCAGAAATTCTGCAAGCCAGAAGGTAATGGCCTGAATTACTCAAGGTCATAGAAATCAAGGATTTGAAACCAATATTGCTATATACAGCAAGACTATCATTCAAAATAGACAGTCAAATAATAAGCCTCCTGGGCAAAAAAAAAAAAAGGCTAAAGGAATACATCACCACAAAGCCAGCAATGCAAGAAATGCTAAAGTGACTGCTGCAATGAGAAGAACAGAAAGGAAAACTTAGTATACAGAATTAAAATGACAATAAATAAGTATTATCAATAATAACCTTTTTCAATTAATATTTGACAAAGGAGGCAAGAACATACAATGGAGTCAAGACAGCCTCTTCAATAAATAGTGTTGGGAAAATTGAACAGATGCATGCAAAAAAATGAAACTAGATCACCAACTTTTACCATACACAAAAATAAACTCAAAATGGATACAGGATTTAAACATAAGATGGTAAACTATAAACAATACTAGAAGAATCCACAAGCAGCAAAATCTCAGACATATGCAGTAGGAACTTCTTCACTGATACTGCTCCAAGGCCAATGGAAGCTAAAGAAAAAATAAACAAATGGGACTACATCAAAATAAAAAGCTTTTGCACAGCAAAAGAAACCATCAACAGCCAAAACTGGTTTGGTTGAGGGGATAGAGTGTCGGCCTGCAGACTGAAAGGTCTCAGGTTTGATTCCAGTCAGAGGCACATACATTGGTTGTGGGCACATCCCTAGTGGGGGCTTGGAGGAGGCGGTTGATCAATGTCTCTCTCTCATCGATGTTTTTAACTTTCTATCCCTCTCCCTTCCTCTCTGTGAAAAATCAATAAAATATATTAAAAAAAAGAAACCATCAACAAAACAACAAGAAAGACAAAACAACAAAAATATGTATGGGAGAACATATTTGCAAATGTTAGCACTGATAAAGGTTTCATCTCCACCATCTACAGCCAACTTATACAACTTAATAAAACGAAGATAAATGATCCAATAAAAAAATGGGCAATGGACCTATATAGAACCTTTTCAAAAGATGACAGAAGGAAGGCCAAGAGACACATGAAAACATGTTCAAAGTCACTAATCATCTGAGAGATGCAAATCAAAACAACAATGTGATATGATCTCACACCTGTCAGAATGGCAATCATCAACAAATCAAAAAACGACAAGTGTTGGTGAGGATGAGGAGAAAAAGGAACCCTTGTGCACTGCTGGTTGGAATGCAGACTGGTGCAGCCACTGTGGAGAACAGTATGGAGTTAACTCAAAAAACTAAAAATGGAACTCCCATTTGACCCAGCAATCCCACTCCTAGGAATATATCCTAAGAAACTAGAAACACCAATCAGAGAGGATTTAAGCACCCCTATGTTCATAGCAGCACAATTTACAATAGCTATAATTTTGAAACAACCTAGGTACCCATCAGCAGATGAGTGGATCAGAAAACCATGATACATCTACACAATGGAATTCTATGCTGCCATAAAAAAGAAGGAATTATTACCATTTGAAGCAACCTGGATAGAACTGGGTAGCCTCATGCTTAATGAAATAAGCCAGTCAATGAAGGAGAAACACCACATGATCTCACTCATTTGTGGATAATAAAGAACATTATAAACTAATCAACAAAAAGATAGATACAGAGGCAGTAAAGCATCAAACAGACTGTCAAATTACAGCAGGAAGTTTAAGGAGAGGTGGGGTAGATAAGAGATCAACCAAAGGACTTGTATGCATGCATATAAGTATAACCAGTGAACACAAGACACCGGGGGAGGGGGGTTAGTGTATGCCTGGGAAGGGCGGGGCAATGGGAAGATATGTATACTTGTAACACATTAATAAAAAAATTAAAAATAAATAAAATAAAATGTGAGAAAAAAAGACTTTCTAAAATTATAAGTGATGATATAGCAATTAATTAAAAATAATCAATGTTAACAAATAATAATAATAACCAGAAATGTAAATGAATTAAATGTTCCAATCAAAGGACATAGGGTAGTTGAATGGTTAAAAAACACAACCCAACTATGTGCTGTCTACAAGAGAGCCATCTCATAACAAAAGACACACACATCATGAGAGTGAAGAGGTGAAAAAAATTTTTCTACAAATGGAACCGAAAAAATAACTGGAGTAGAAACATTTATATCTGACTAAATAGGCTTCAAAATGAGGGCCATCATAAGAGACAACAAAGGTCATTACATAATACTAAAGGCATTGTTCCAAGAGGAAGATATAACCAATCCAATAAGAGGTAAACATATATTCACCCCAATATAGGAGTGTGTGTGTGTGTGTGTGTGTGTGTGTGTGTGTGTGCATACTTTTAGAGGACTTTAAGGGAGAGATTGAATACAATACAGTAATAGTAGGAATCTTTAACACCCCACTAACTTCATTGCATAGATGTTCCAGACAACAAATTAACAAGGAAATTACTCTAAAGGACACACTGGATCAGATACATTTAATTCACATTTATAGAACATTTCACCCCAAAGCGGCAGAATATACACTCTTCTCAAGTGCACATGGATCATTCACAAAGATAGAACACATGTTAGGACACAAAACCAGTCTCTACATGCTCAAGAAGATTGAAATAATATCAAGCATTGTCTAAGATCACAGTGGAATAAAATTAAAAATTAACTCTAGTAAAAAACACCCCAAAACATTCAAATAGATGGAGGCTAAATAGCATCTTATTAAACAATAAATGGGTTACAAATGAGATCAAGAAAGAAATATAAAACTTCCTGGCAACAAATGAAAATTAATACACAACAACCCCAAATGTCTGAGACACAATACTAGCAGTCCTGAAAGGGAAGTTCATAGCGCTACTGGCATACCTGAAAAAGAAACAAAAAAAATCAGCAATAAACAATTTAACCCTAAAAGAGACCCATCTCAGAACAAAAGACACATACATGAGAGTGAAGGGATGGAAAAAAATTTCCCTACAATTGGAAATGAAAAACAAACAAGAAAAACGAGTGGCAAGAACTACTAGAAAGAACTAGAAAGAGAGCAACAATAAAAGGCCAGAGTAAAAAGAAGGAAGGAAATAATAAAGAATAGAGCAGAAATAAATAACATAGAGACAAAAATAAAAAACAATACAAACAAAATCAATAAAACCAAGAGTTGATTCTTTGAAAGAATAAAGAAAATTGATGAATCCTTAGACCAGCAGTCGACAAACTCATTAGAGCTGCAAACTGCAGCTTGTGAGCCGCATTTGGCTTGGGAGCTGCAATTTGCCGACCACTGCCTTAGACAGACTAGTTAAGAAACAAAGATAGAGAATCCAAATGAATAAAATCAGAAACAAAAGTGGAGAAGTAACCACAGATACCACAGAAATGCAAAGGATTATAAGGAAATACAATGAACATGTATATAATAACAAGTTGAACAATGTGGACGAAATGGGTAAATTCCTAGAAAAATACAATCTCTGAAAACTGAATTAGGATAAATGAGAAAATCTGAATAGGTAAATAACTGATGAAATGGAAGCAGTAATCAAATAAACAAACAAACAAGCAAACAAACAAAAACCCTTACAGCAAACAAAAGTGCAGGTCCAGATGGCTTCACAGGGGAATTTTACCAAACACTCAAAAAACTAACACCTACATTCTTCAAACTATTTCAGAAAATCCTTGAGGAAGGAATACTTCCAAACTATTTTTATGAGGCCAACATTATCCTAATTCCAAAATCAGATAAAGACACCACAAAGAGAATTACTGGTCAATACCTCTGATGAAAATAGATGCTAAACTTTTCCAAAAAATGTTAGCAAATTGCAACCAGCGATATATTAAAAAGATCATACTCTATGACCAAGTGTGATTTATTTTATAGATACAAGGCTGGTACAGTGTTTACAAATCAATAAATGTAATACATAGCATAAACAAATAAAAGAGAAAAATCACATGATCATCAATGAATGCAGAAAAAGTATTTGAGAAGATCCAACACCTATTTTTTATTAAAAAAAAAACTCTCAGCAAAGTGGTAATACAGGGAGCATATCACAGAATGATAAAAGGTATATATGACAAACCTACAGCCAGCATCATATTCAATGGGCAAAAACTAGTACCATTCCCCCTAAGAACAGGAATAAGCAGGGATGCCCACTTTCACAACTCTTATAAAACATAGTACTATAAGTCCTAACAACAATGAACAAACAGGAAGAAGAAATAAAATGCCTCCAAATTGTAAAGAAGGAAGTAAAACTCTCATTATTTGAAGATGACATAATATTATACATTGAAAACATTAAAGACTCCATTGAAAATCTATTAGATTTAATGAATGAATTTGTCAATGTAGCAGCATACAAAATCAACACCCAAAAATCAATGGCTTTTTTATACACCAATATTGAACTTACATAAATAGAAACTAAACAAACAATCCTATTTACCATTTCAAAAACAAAAAGAAATAAGATATTTAGGAATAAACTTGACGAAGGAGTCAAATGACCTGTACTTGGAAAACAATAGGCCATTGACAAAAGTGATAGAAGATATAAACAAGTGAAATAATCTACTATGTTCTTGGATTGGTAGAATCAATTAAAATGCCCATATTCAAAGGAATCTACATATTCAATGTAATCCCTATTAAAATACCAACAGCATATTTCACAGACCCAAAACAAATACCTCTAAAATTTATATGGAATAAAATATGACCCCAAATACCTGCAGCAATTTTGAGAAAGAAAAACAAAGTTGGATGAATCATAATACCAGATTTCAAGTTATAATGCAAAGCCACCATAATGAAAACAGCCTGCTACTGGCATGAGAACAGGCATATAGATCAATGGAACAGAAAGAGACCCCAGAAATCAATCCAAGCCATTATGCTCAATTAATATTTGACAGAGGAGGTAAGAGCAAACAATGGAGTCAAGACACTCTCTGGCAGCATAGAATTCCATTGTGTAGATGTACCACAGTTTTCTGATCCACTCATCTGCTGACGGGCACCTAGGCTGTTTCCAAATTGTGGCTATTGTAAACGGGCACCTAGGCTGTTTCCAAATTGTAGCTATTGTAAGAATGCCACAGACTTCTTAGCTGCTATGAACATAGGGGTGCATAAATCCTTTCTGATTGGTGTTTATAATTTCTTAGGATAAATTCCTAAGAGTGGGATAACAGGGTCAAATGGGAGATCCATTTTTAGTTTTTTGAGGAAACTCCATACTGTTCTCCACAATGGCTGCACCAGTCTGCATTCCCACCAACAGTGCACAAGGGTTCCTTTTTCTCCGCATCCTCCTCAACAATTGTTTGTTGATTTGTTGATGATTGCCATTCTGACAGGTGTAAGATGGTATCACATTGTCATTTTGATATGCATCTCTGGGATGATTAATGACTTTGAACATATTTTCATCTGTCTCTTGGCCTTCCTTCTGTCATCTTTTGAAAAGGTTCTATTTTGGTCCAGTGCCAATTTTTTTTATTGGATCATTCATCTTCCTTTTATTAAGTTGTATAAATTGGCTGTATATTTTGGAGATTAAACATTTATCAGTGGTAACATTTGCAAATATGTTCTCCCATACAGTGATCTTTCTTGTTGTTTTGTTGATGGCTTCTTTTGCTGTGCAAATGCTTTTTATTTTGATGTAGTCCCATTTGTTTATTTTTTCTTTAGCTTCCATTACCTTTGGAGCAAGTATCAGTGAAGAAGTTCTTTCGGCATATATCTGAGATTGTGCTGCCTGTGGATTCCTCTAGTATTTTTATGGTTTCCCTTCCAATGTTTAAGTCCTGTATCCATTTTGAGTTTATTTTTGTATCTGATGTAAGTTGGTGGTCCAGTTTCATTTTTTTGCATGTACCTGTCTAATTTTCCCAACACCATTTATTGAAGAGGCTATCTTGACTCCATTGAATGTTCATGCCTCCTTTGTCAAATATTAATTGAGCATAGAGGTTTGGGTGGATATCTGGGTTCTCTATTCTATTCCATTGGTCTATATGTCTGTTCTTGTGCTAGTACCAGGCTGTTTTGAGAACAGTTGCTTTGTAGTATAGCTTGAAGTCTGGTATTGAGATCCCACCTACTTTATTCTTCCTTCTCAGAATTGCTGTAGCTATCCGTGGTCTTGTTTTGTCCCAGATGAATGAATATATGAAGAATTCTTTGTAGGTGTGTGAAATATGTCATTGGTATTTTAATGGGTAGTGCGTTGAATCTGTAGATTGCTTTGGGTAGTATAGACATTTTAATGATGTTGATTCTCCCAATCCATTAGCACGGTATGCTCTTCCATCTGTTAACATCTTCCTCTATCTCTTTTCTCAGTGTCCTGTAGTTTTCTGCATATAGGTCTTTTACTTCTTTAGTTAGGTTTATTCCTAGGTATCTTAATTTTTTTGGTGCAATGGTAAATGGGATTGCTTTTTAAGTTTCTCTTTCTATAATTTCACTATTAGTGTATAGAAATGCCACAGACTTCTTAGCATTAATTTTGTATCATGCTACATTGCCGAACTCAATAATTAAGTCAATTAGTTTTGGAATGGAGTCCTTTGGGTTTTTTATGTACAATATCATGTCATCTGCAAATAAGGACAACTTTACTTCTTCTTTTCCAATTTGAATGCCTTTTATTTTTTCTTCTTGTCTAATTGCAATGGCTAATACTTCCAGTACTATGTAGAACAGGAGAGGTGAGAGTGGGCATCCCTGTCTTGTTCCTGTTCTTAGGGGAAATGGTTTTAGTTTTTGCCCATTGAGTACGATGTTAGCTGTGGGTTTATCATATATGGCTTTTATGATGTTGAGGTATGATCCTTCTATTCCCACTTTGCTGAGAGTTTTTATCAAGAAAGGGTGTTGGAATTTGGAAACAGCCTAGGTGCCCGTCAGCAGATGAGTGGATCAGAAAACTGTGGTACATCTACACAATGGAATTCTATGCTGCCATTAAAAAGAAGGAATTCTTACCATTTGCAGCAACCTGGTTGGAACTGGAGAGCCTTATGCTTAGTGAAATAAGCCAGTCAATGAAGGAGAAGCATCACATGATTGCACTCATTGGGGGATAATAAAGAACATTATAAACTGATGAACAAAAGGATAGATGCAGAGATCGTAAATCTTCAAACAGACTGTGAAATTACAGCAGGAAGATTAAAGTTAGGGGAGGTAGATAAGAGATCAATCAAAGGACTTGTATCTATGCATATAATCATAACCAATGAACATAGACACTGGGGGGTTGGTGTATGCCTGGGAGGGAGGGGGGGCAATGGGGAGATATGTATAAAAATTAATAAAAAAAAGAAAGGGTGTTGGATTTTGTCAAATGCATCAATTTATATGACTATTTGATTTTTATCTCTCAATTTTTTATATGATGTACCACATTTATTGATTTGCAGATATTGTACCAATCCTGCATTCCTGGGATGAATCCTGCTTGGTCATGCTGTATGATCTTTCCGATGTACTGCTGGATCTGGTTTGCTAGAATTTTGTTGAGGATTTTGGCATCTATGTTCATGAGAGATATTGGCCTATGATTCTCTTTCATTGTGTTGTCTTTATCTGGTTTTGGTATTAGGGTGATGCTGGCTTCAGAGAAGGTGTTTGGAAGTGTTCCATCTTCTTGAATGTTTTTGAATAGTCTGAGAAGGATAGGTTTTAATTTTTTTTTTCTCTTAATTTTTTTTTATTTTTTTATTAATTTTTTATACATATCTTCCCATTGCCCCCCTCCCTCCCAGGCATACCCCAACCCCCCAGTGTCTATGTTCATTGGTTATGATTATATGCATAGATACAAGTCCTTTGATTGATCTCTTATTTACCTCACCTAACTTTAATCATCCTGCTGTAATTTCACAGTCTGTTTGAAGCTTTACTGTCTCTGTATCTATCCTTTTGTTCATCAGTTTATAATGTTCTTTATTATCCTCCAATGAGTGCGATCATGTGATGCTTCTCCTTCATTGACTGGCTTATTTCACTAAGCATAAGGCTCTCCAGTTCCAACCAGGTTGCTGCAAATGGTAAGAATTCCTTCTTTTTAATGGCAGCATAGAATTCCATTGTGTAGATGTACCACAGTTTTCTGATCCACTCATCTGCTGACGGGCACCTAGGCTGTTTCCAAATTGTGGCTATTGTAAATTGTGCGGCTATGAACATAGGGGTGCATAAATCCTTTCTGACTGGTGTTTTTAATTTCTTAGGATAAATTCCTAAGAGTGGGATTACAGGGTCAAATGGGAGATCCATTTTTAGTTTTTTGAGGAAACTCCATACTGTTCTCCACAGTGGCTGCACCAGTCTGCATTCTCACCAACAGTGCACAAGGGTTCCTTTTTCTCCGCATCCTCGCCAACACTTGTCGTTTGTTGATTTGTTGATGATTGCCATTCTGACAGGTGTAAGATGGTATCGCATTGTCGTTTTGATTTGCATCTCTCGGATGATTAATGACTTTGAACATGTTTTCATGTGTCTCTTGGCTTTCCTTCTGTCGTCTTTTGAAAAGGTTCTATTTAGGTCCATTGCCCATTTTTTTATTGGATCCTTCATCTTCCTTTTATTAAGTTGTATAAGTTGGTTGTAGATTTTGGAGATTAAACCTTTATCAGTGATAGCATTTGCAAATATGTTCTCCCATGCATTGATCTTTCTTGTTGTTTTGTTGATGGTTTCTTTTGCTGTGCAAAAGCTTTTTATATTGATGTAGTCCCATTTGGTTTTTTTTTCTTTAGCTTCCATTGCCTTTGGAGCAGTATCAGTGAAGAAGTTCTTTCGGCATATATCTGAGAATGTGCTGCCTGTGGATTCCTCTAGTATTTTTATGGTTTCCCTTCTAATGTTTAAGTCCTGTATCCATTTTGAGTTTATTTTTGTATTTGGTGTAAGATGGTGGTCCAGTTTCAATTTTTTGCATGTATCTGTCCAATTTTCCCAACACCATTTATTAAAGAGGCTATCTTGGTTCCATTGAATGTTCATGCCTCCTTTGTCAAATATTAATTGAGCATAGAGGTTTGGGTGGATATCTGGGTTCTCTATTCTATTCCATTGATCTATATGTCTGTTCTTGTGCCAGTACCAGGCTGTTTTGAGAACAGTTGCTTTGTAGTATAGCTTGAAGTCTGGTATTGAGATCCCACCTACTTTATTCTTTTTTCTCAAAATTGCTGTAGCTATCCGTGGTCTTTTTTTGTTCCAGATGAATCTATGAAGAATTCTTTGTAGGTCTGTGAAATCTCTCCTGTGTAGCCATCTGGTCCTAGGCTTTTATTTTTTGGAAGCTTTTTGATGATTGCTTCAATTTCTTTCATAGTTAATGGACTATTGAGATGCTTGGCTTCCTCCTCATTGAGTTTTGGGAGCTTATATTTTTCTAGGAAAATGTCCATTTCTTGCAGGTTGTCCAATTGGTTGGAATAGAGTTCTTCATAGTATTTTTAAACAATCCTTTGTATTTCCACAGGGTTCGTTGTTATTTCTCCTCTTTCATTTCTGATTTTGTTTATTTGGGTCTTCTCTCTTTGCTTCTTGGTGAGGCTGGAGGGAGGTCCATCAATCTTGTTTATCCTTTCAAAAAACCAGCTCTTTGTTTTGTTGATCTTTTGAATTGTTTCTTTGGTCTCCAAGCTGTTTATCTCTGCTCTGATGTTCATTATTTCCTTCCTTTTGAGTACACTGGGCTTTTCTTGTTGCTCTCCTTCTAGCTCTTTGAGTTGTAGGTTTAGGTATTTTATTACCATTGTTTCCTTTTTTTTGTAGTAGGCTTGTAGGACTATGAACTTCTCTCTCAAGTCTGCTTTCACGGTGTCCCATAAATTTTGGATTGTTGTGTTGTTATTGTCATTTGTTGCGATGATGTTTTTTATTTCTTCCTTGATCTCTGTGGTTACCCAGTCGTAGTTTAATAGCATGCTGTTTGGTCTCCACGTGTTTGATTTCTTTCTATTGTTTTTATTATAGTTGATTTCCAGTTTTATGCCACTGTGGTCTGAGAAAATGCTTGATATGATTTCTATCTTCTTGAATTTGAAGAGACTTTTCTTATGACCCAACATATGATCTATGTTTGGAAATGACTCATGTGCACTGGAGAAGAATGTATATTCTGTGGCTTTGGAGTGAAATGTTCTGAAGATGTCAGTTAATTCCATCTGGTCTAGTGAATCATTTAGGATTGATATTTCTTTCCTGATATTTTTGTTTAGAGGATTTGTCCAATGGTGACAATGGGGTATTAAAGTCTCCTACTATGTATTGCTGTCAATCTCTCCCTTAATATCATCCAAGAGTTTTTTTTTAATGTATTTAGGTGCTCCTATATTGGGTGCATATATCTTTACCAGGGTTATTTCTTCTTGTTGGATTGTTCCCTTTATTATTATGAAGTGGCCTTCTTTATCTCTTGCTATGTCCTTCACTTTAACATCTAATTTGTCAGATATAAGTATTGCAACCCCAGCTTTTTTTTTCATATCCATTTGCCTGAAATACCATGTTCCATCCCTTCACCCTCAATCTGTGTGCATCTCTTCCTGAGGTGGGTTTCTTGCAGACAGCAGATATATGGATCATGTTTTCTTATCCAATCGGTTACTCTATGTCTTTTGATTGGAGCATTTAATCCGTTTACATTTAAAGTTATTATTGATAAGTACTTATCTGTTGCCATTTTTAGTCCTTACCCCTGAGTTCCTCCTTCGCTTCCTCTTTCTTTTTATTACAGTAGACCCTTTAACATTTCTTGCATTGCTGGTTTGGTGGTAATATAGTCCCTTAGTCCTTTTTTGTCTGTGAAACTTTTGATTTCACCTTCAATTTTGATTGAGAGTCTTGTAGTGTACAGTATTCTTGGATTCAGACCCTTCCTTTGCATGAGTTTGTATATTTCATTCCATTCCCTTCTGGCCTGACGAGTTTCTGTTGAGAAGTCAGAAGCTAGTCTTATGGGGGTTCCTTTGTAGGTAACTTTCTGTTTCTCTCTGGCTGCTTTTAAGATTCTTACTTTGTCATCGGTGTTTGCCAATTTAATTACAATGTGCCTTGGTGTCGGTTTGTTGGTGTTCATTTTGCTTGGGACTCTGTGAGCTTCTTGGATTTGTGTGAGTTTTTCTTTTCTATATTGAGGAAATTTTCTGTCATTATTTCTTCAAACACGTTCTCTAATCCTTGTTCAGTTTCCACTCTTTCTGGAACCCCAATTATGCGGATGTTGTTTTATTTCATGTTATCCCAAAGTTCCCTTAGGCTCTCCTCTTGCTCTTTATCTTTTTTTTTTTCTAGAAGCTGCTGTACATGGGTATTTTTTTCTACCGTGTCTTCTAGCTCACTGATGTGGTCCTCTGCTTCTTCTAGTCTACTTTTGATGCTTTCTATTGAGTTCTTTAAAGCAGTGATGTCATTTTTTATTTCTTTGTGCATTTCTTCTTGCTTCTTCTTCATTTCCTCTTGGCTCTTACTCATATTGTCGAATTTGTCTTCCATTCTTTTCATGCACCTTATAATCATTTCTCTGAACTCTTTCTCTGGCAGTTTTATTTCTGCTTCTATTTTGTTTACTTCCTTTTCTGGTGAAACCTGCCTTTCTGTGTTATGTGGGCTGTTTCTTTTTCTGCCCATGGTCTTTCTTCTCCGGGTGTCTGGTTATGTAGTTCTCTCTCCTACGTTGATTGATAGGCACAATCTACAACACGACCGGGTACAGCACACAAGGCACTTTCCGTGTTGTCTGTGGATCTCTGATTCCGCCGCGTGTGTGCACTGACTGAAGAGTGGCATTCTGGGTCCCCAGGACCTCGGCTGCTCGATGGGTACCCCAGCCGCAGGCTTCAGACCACCACAGACATCCACCTCCCACTGCAAGATGGCTTGGTCTCCATGTTCGCGCTGCTGGCTCCGTTGGTCAAAAACCCCATGGCAGTGGGGCTGCGTGGCCGGGAGAGCCCCATCCAGCAGTCCCCCACCTTCTCCTGGAGGATAACTGACTCTTAGCTTGCCAACAAACACTCCCTGTGCGACTCTCAGCCGCTCTCTCTCCCTCTGCCCAGCGACAAAGCTCCAGACACATCTGTTTACTCCACCACCATTTTTTCGAAGAAAAAGTTTTTAGTAGAAACGTTTTATTTTTATTTCTTTTTGTTATAAGAATTTGAAGAAGTATTGACACAAGAATTTGAATTAAATATCTCTACCTAAACATATATTACAAACATTATATATTGGCTTTATTAAACACCAAACTCAAAACCTTTACCTATAAAATATCATTATATTAAAACATAATTCAGGAAATGCTAAAATGTAACATGGGATGGTTTACAAAATTTGAATAGCAGAATGTTTTAAAAACACATATTTGTTAGTAAACTAAAAAAGCAATAAAGATAAATTGTAAATGAATAAATAAACATGCAAGGTATTATTAGACCTTGGAATATATCAGGAAACAAAGATATTGTGCAAGTTCTTGTCTTATGGTGGTAGACTCACAAACAATATAAAGAATAAGTAAATCAAATAGTTCATTAGAAAGTGATAAGTGCTATGGGGGGAGGAGAGTATAAAAAGACTGTAATTTTTGTGGGGAAGTTTGCAATTTTAAATGCTATGAACATCATTAAGTGGATGATAGGTGAAAAAAAAAAACAACTTAAATGACTTGAGAAAGCAAGCTTTGTGGCTATTTAGAAGAAAAGTGCTCCAGCCAGCAGAGGAACTAAAGCTTTAAAGAATAGAATATGTGAGGCTATTCAAAAAAAAGTGAAGAGGCAAGGAGGCTAGTGTGACTATAAGAGAGAGAGAAGTAGACAGTATTAATGTATTAAAGAGGTAATGTGAGGGATTAAGAACATGGAGCATCATAAGATTTTATAGGTCTGTTTGATGACTTTTTACTTTGAGTGAAATGGGGAACCCTGAAAGTCAAAGTAGAGGAGTAACCAGAACTCACTACTCTCATAACTGTGCTGAAAGTACACTACAGAGGGCAAAGAAAGGCAGAAAAAGCAGTTGGGAGGCCTCTGCATTAATCCAGGGAAAAGATAATGGTGGGTGGTGAAAGTAGTGAAAAGTGGCTAGATTCTATATACATTTTTTTAAATGTATCATTATTGTTGAAAGCATTACTGATGTCCCTATTTTTTCCCTATTGACCCACTCTACCCCTCTCTCCTCCCCATTCCTATCTATCCCCTTCCAAGGTCTTTACTGCACTATTGTCTGTGTTCATGGTATTTACATATATGCGTGTATAATATTTTTATTTACTTCAGAGAGAGGAAGGGAGAGGTAGAGATAGAAATATCATGGATGAGACAGAATCATGGATTGTGTGCCTTCTGCACGCCCTGCAATGGGGACCAAGCCTATAGCCAGGCATGTGCCCTGATAGGGAATTTGACCGTGACTCCTGGTTCATAGGTAGACACTCAACCACTGAGCCCTGCCAGTTAAATTCTATGGCATATTTTTAAAGACAGTTCCAACAGGTCTTTCTGGTTGATTGAATATGAGATGTGAGATAAACAAAAGATAACTATAATTTTTGGCCTAATAATCTGAAGTATGGAATTGACATTTACTAAATGTTGAAGATAGAGAAAATGAATGTGTGAAGAAATGGAATTCAGTTTTAGAAATGATCTATCTGTTAGACACCCATGTGAAGATGTTGAGTAGGTAATTGAGTATATGAGTCTTGAATCTGGGAGAGGTGTCTGAGCTAGGAATATAAATATAGTCATTATTGGCATATATGTTATTTAAAACCATAAGAGTGGATAAGATTTTCATGCTGAACTGAATTCTAAGGAACTGTAACACAAATATATTTGGGAAAGAAAAATATAACTAGAAAAGGAGACCAGGAAGGAATAAATAGCTAACATACAAATCATGAGGGTGTAGTATCTTAAAAACTAAGTGAAGAAAAAGGATCAAAGGAGAGTGAGTGATTGACTATGTCAAAAACTGCTGATAGATATAGTCAGATGAGAGCTTATTGAAGATTTCAAGGACAACGGGTTTGGTGAGGAGAGTAAAGCCTAGTTGAAGTGTGTTTAAAAGAGAATGGACAGGGAGAAAATTATGAACAAATGTAGAGAATCTTTCAGGGACATAAGCTGCAAAAGGGAGTAAAGAATTAGATCTATAACTGGCAATGAAAGTAGATCCAAAAGAAGTTTAGAATATATGTTTTACTCATGAAGAGATTAACAAAAGCATAAAAGAATAACAAAAATATGCTGATGAGCATTATCCATTAAAGAGGGAAAATAGACTATAAAGAATAGAGAGAGATGATTAATTGCTGGAATAGGTAACAGGGGATGAGATCTAGTACACAAGTAGGAAGAATTGACCTTAGATAAAAGTGTGGGTAATTCATCCATACTAACATTTGGAACAGAATAATATTAATAATTCAGAAGAAGGATTCTGACCTTTGGAATTTCAAGTCCTCTAAGGCTCTGTATGAAATATTTTGAAACACAGAGCCTTCCAGCACCTCTCAAATATTAGTATGTAAAATATTGTAGGCCAGCTCTTCCAATAAGTAGTTGGATAACTTTAATATTTTGTATTTAACTTGTTGAGCTTCAGTTTCATCCAAAAAATAAAGATACGGGTCTTTAAGTTACTTACTATTTCTAACAGTTTATGATACTATAGTGTATATTAGTCCAGATTTCATAGCTGAATGACACTCTCTATCCTCTCTGAAGCCTTTTTTTCATATGTTGACTTGGTGTATGGCCTTGAATGAGATGCATCAAAACCAATTATAATTACTTTTAGAAGCAGGCATACATTATGGACAGAGACAGAGACAAAGAGCGACAAACAGATGGACACACACACACACACACACTTTTCTTCAGTTCTGTATTATGAAAAATGAGAGAGAGAATACCCACAGTAATATATGTAGACATATAAAATAATTTTAAGAGATGCATGAAGTATTTTGAGATATATTTTGTGACACGTTTAAAAACGGGAAATGGTTAATTACATGGACAATGTGCAGGTTCTCTGATCTTCTATTCCTTCACACATAAGATTTCATCTTAATTCAGGATTTAGTTTTTTCAAATAATATTTCTTTATCATGAAGCCTACTTATTTCCATGCTTCACTGTTGTCCTAAGAATTTATTCCAAACACTATTATCCTTTGCGTGAAACAGTATAATTTCATCTTTTAGAAATGTGTTAGACTTCAAATAAATTGATACGACTTTTGTTTATTTACTCCTAGGTTTCTAATTTTAGATGTGATCCCCAAGGACAGTGATTACCCTAAAATCTGAAGACAGAATAACTATAAGTGACTTTTACCTTTTTTCATAATTTTATATTCTCACTTAAGAGTTTGGGAACATACTCTTTTCTATTGGAAACAAATGTATTGGTCTGAATTCCCACTCCAAGTTTATGGGAAAATTCTTATGATGGAATCTCATCTCTTTTATTTAACCTGTCCTGTAAACCCAAGCTTGATATGTTAACATTAGGGCTGTCACTTTTCTAAGACTGGAAATGTTTTGCTTTGTTGAAAACTGAGGGAAAGGAAAGGAAATCTTAGTTAAGTGCAGGCAGAGCAGATATAGATGCTGGCTGCACTTGAAGGGCTTCTAAGATTTATTGCTGAATATTTCTCAATGTCAACATTGCTGACTTTGAGATTTCTTACCATTTTTCTTCTCTCAGATAATTTCTTAATTGGTGCCATTAAGATATGATCACTCTACCTATTGCCATTGCTATTGTAATGGCAATAGGATTCAGAGTCCTGCTGTCTAAAACAAAGGATAGGTGGAAGACCCTCTGAAGTATGAGAAAAATTGAGTTAGTCTAGTGGCCTGACAAAATGAAATGATAGAATTGACACTGGATAAAAGGAATTTTACATGTATTTAGTTTTGAAAGGAAGTAAAAATTAATGTTAATTCTCTGATCTTTAAAAACAGGTCATTAGCCCTGGCCGGTTTAGTTCAGTGGATGGGGTGTCGGCCTGCGGACTGAAGGATCCCGAGTTCGATTCTGGGGGCATGTACCTTGGTTGCGGGCACGTCCCCAGTGGGGGGTGTGCAGGAGGCGGCTGATCAATGTTTCTCTCTCATCAATGTTTCTGGCTCTCTGTCCCTGTCACTTCCTTTCTGTGGAAAATCAATAATATATATATATATATATATGTATATGTATATGTATATGTATATGTATATGTATATGTATATATAAAACTGGTCATGATCTAGCTAGCTTCTTAAAGAGAAATTTTATATGCTAAGCTAGAATAAAAATAATTCTGGAACTCTATTATTCTATAAAAAAAATAGTCGTATCAATTTATTTGAAGTCTAACACATTTCTAAAATAATACAATAAGAAGTTAGTAGTTAAGTCATTAATTTGTTATGCAAGTAATTTCTCTAAGCACACAATATTGATTCAATGCTAGGCAACTATTAAATTAAAACGGGTGAAGGTGATTTACATTAACTAACTTGAAAAATATGCATAGCATTTTATTTTAATGAAAAAATCAATTTATGCCACACAAAAATAGTACAATCTTATTTTTGAATATTATGTTGAATATTAACTATGACTGAAAAATTCTCATAAAAGATGAGATGTGCGCATGTATATGCATACATTGATTTGTAGATAATATGATATACAATACATAAACCACCTGGGCGAAATGGAAAAATTCTTAGAATCATACACTCTTCTAGAACTCTACCAGGAAAAATCAGAAAACCTAAATAGATTGATAACTAATTAAATTGAAGCAAAGTTAGGTGAGGTAGATAAGAGATCAATCAAAGGACTTGTAGGCATGCATATAAGCATAACCAATGAACATAGACACTGGGGGGTTGGGGTACGCCTGGGAGGGAGGGGGGCAATGGGGAGATATGTATAAAAAATTAATAAAAAAAGAAGCAGTAATAATAATAAAAAAACACACCCAAGCAAACAAAAGTCTTGGACCAGATGGCTTCACATGTAAATTTTGCAAAATATTCAAGGAAGAACTAACACCTATCCTCCTCAAACTATTCCAAAAACTTCCATAAGATGGTAGACTTACAAGTTATCTTTACAAGGCCATCATTATACTAATTCCAAAACCAGATAAAGGCACTACAAACAAAGAAAATTATAGGCCAATATACTTGATGAACATAGGTGCTAAAATCTTCAACAAAATACTAGCAAAACAAATTCAGCAATACATTAAAAAAGATCATACACCATGGTCAACCTTACATTCTGGAAATGCAAGGTTGGTGCAATATTCATAAATCAATAAATGTGATACATCACATAAACAAAATGAAAGATAAAAATCACATGATCATATCAATAGATACAGAAAAAAACACAGTTAATAAAGTCCAGCCCCATTGTATTTTTAAAAAGCCTTGCACTGGCAGAAGAATAAATATTATAGATCAATGGAAAATAATAGAGATTCCAGAAATCACCCATGTCTTAAGGGTTAATAAATATTTGACAAAGGAGGCAATAGCATACAATGGAGTAAATACAATCTCTTCAATAAATGGTGTTGGGAAAATTGGACATGTGCATGAAAAAAAATGAAACTAGACCACCAATTTATACCATAGACAAAAAAGAACTAAAAAAGAATAAAAGACTTAAAAACCATAAAATCATAAATATCCTAGAAGAAACCATAGTCAGCAAAATCTCAGACATCTCTCAGCAATATTTTTTCAACTACATCTCCTAGGGCAAGGGAAACAAAGGAAAAATAAACAAATAGGACTAAATTAAACTAAAGTGTTTCTGCACAGCAAATGAAACCATCAACAAAATGAAAAGGGAACCTACTATATGGGAGAATATTTTTGGCAATGATACATCTGATAAGGGGTTAATTTCCAAAATATTGGGTATACCCCAAAAGTGCATATACACCTTAACGGCTGATAGCTCAATTTTGAAAATGAAATGTATTTTAATAATCACTGCCTTTATAATTATTCAGTGTATATACATATTTTGGGACACCCTATATATAAAGAACTTATAAAACTCAATACTAGGAAAATAAATAATCCAATTAAAAAATGGGCAAGAGACCTGGATGGACATTTCTCCAAAGAGGACATAGAGATGGCCAATTGGCATATAAAAATGCTCAATATCACTAATCATCAGATAAATGTAAATTAAAACCACAATAAGATATCATCCCACACCTGTCAGAATGGCTATCATCAATAAATCGACAAACAAAGTGCTGGCTTGGATGTGAAGAAAAGAGAACCCTCATGCATTGTTGGTGAGGATGCAAACTGGTGCAGCCACTGTGGAAAACAGTATGAACTTTCCACAAAAAAATTAAAAATGGAACTGCCTTTTGAAACATCGATTTCATTTCTGGGAATATATCCTAAGAATCCCAAAATATCAATCTGAAAGCATATACACCCTTAGGTTCATAGCAGCATTATTTACAATAAGCCCTAGTGCCTATCAGTAGAGGAGTGGATAAAAAAGCTGGGGTACATTTACACAATGGGATGCTATGCTGCTGAAAAAAAGAAGGAACTCATAACTTTTGTTACAGCATGGATGAGCATTATGTTAAGTGGAATTTTCCAGAGTGAGAACGACACACACCATATAATCTCACTTATATGTGGAACCTAATGATCAAATTAAGACAAATTAGAGCCAGAGGCATGGACACATGGAACTGACAGAGGTTATTGGGGGGTGGGGGCGAGGAGAATGGGTGAAAGAAGGTGAAGAAAATAGCCAAATAAATGTATGCATAGCCCATGGAAACAAACATCAATGTGGTGATGACAGGAGGGAGTGGTAGATAGGGCTGGATGGAGGTAGGTAAAGGGGAAGGGGTTGGGGAACATTGATAATAGTGTCAATAATAAAAAAAAATCATTTTAAAATAATATTTTTATTTTATTAATGTATAAAAATACTATAAAGGTATCAGATTATTCAAAACTAGAGGCCCAATGCACAAAATTCCTGCAAAAATAGGCCTTCCTTCCCCTGGCTGCAGGCAGCTTCCCTCTGGCATCTGGGAATCGAACTTCACTTGCAGCCCTGGCTTTGCCCAGAAGGAGGTCTGGAAGGACGTCCAGTCTAATTTGCATATTACCCTTTTATTATTAAAGATGGCCATTTCTTAGAGTTATGATAAGTCAAGATTCATTTTAAAATATATGCTGTTTTAGAATAAATGTAAATGTAGAAGAAAATGTATCATCTATACATATTTATAAGAAAAACAGTTCCTTTTTATCACATTGTTTGGTATTGTTTGATTCCTAATTAAAAATTGTATATAGAAATACTGAAAAGTATACTGTATCAAGAATAAGTGATATTTTCATGAAAAAATACATTTCTAATCAATAACTCCAAGATAAAATGGATGAGATTACCATTACTCCGTATTTTACCATTTTCTATGATGTACATATGCTATCCTTGTAATTTGTAAAATAACAAGTAAGCCAATTAAAGGTAGGTATTGAGAATCTGTTTTATCTTAGTCACTGAGGTTGTAGGGAAAAGAGTAGCAGGCTATAAAAATGAATAGGCTGTAGCACTCTCATCAAGAATTTACTGTACACTAACATTGATGGTGTAGGGGAAATGTGAGTCCAATCCTCCAAAGCAGGCGTGAAAGGCTTGAAGTCTCAATATTTTGATGGACTAAAGGCAAATGCCTCTTTCTTTGGGGAAAAGTACACAAATATTTTATAGAATAAATTTCTATATCAAAAAGATGTAAAAGCTGAGGACAATTATATTAAATTATAAATCTGTGATGTGATTTTTTTCTAAAGAAAACCAAATACTTATAAATTAAATATGCATTCTGCTTTTTATATAAATCTAGATCTTAAATTGGTGTCCTTGGATAGAACACAGGAGTTTAAGATGCTGAAATTGTATGCAAAATATTGTTTTAAATGGTGAGAAAGTAACCAGCTTCTAGAAAATACTCTAAGAGACCCCAAAAGTAGTGTTTGTCACCATGTGGACTAGTGACCACATGCAACTGAATGTTTATACTTAGAGATTTTCTCCAACTGAATGAGGATTTCTGGAGAATGAACCTGAGGTTATGCATTACCAATGAGATGAAATATTATTGATCTAGAAGAATTAAGGGCTACACTTTCTCTAAGCTCTCCTTTTAATGTTTACTTTTTTAAATCAAACCTCAAGCCAGAGTTGGAAAAGAGACAATTTAAAAAATTAGATCCCTGAGGAATCTTATTTTAACATGGGTCAAATATGTATCCAGAAACTTTTAGCAGAGATTCTAATTTCATGTTACAATTGATCAAATCAGATGAATTAAAATGAGTGGAAAGTTGGATTCCCTTGGGAATAAACCCAGAAAAGCACTCCAGAGAAATAAATTGGGTATCTCTAGAGTTCAAAAAGCATAGGGGTTTTATTTGCTATAAACGTGGAAAATGTGATGTATGACTAATTTTACCTTCCAATAGGAATGTGCTCCCAGATTCCACACATCTGTGGTGATATTTTAACCTAAAAATTTGAGAAATTAAAAGAACTCTGGACCAAGCTAAGTACTAAATTGTCAATCCATTTCCTCTTTTTGTTTCTCCTTTGCAATGAGAGGCATGCATTATACTTTTCACATGAAACAAAAACATATTAAGGACATGTGTACTCCAATTATGTTAATTATTCCTATATTATGGGTCCCTGTTCTTGAAGCTATTTGATTTCACTTTTAGAATGGGAATGTTTGTTTGTTTTTAAAAAATGTAACAACCTCAAGTTCCAGGAAATATTCTGTTTCAAGTTATCCATAGTTGTAAAATACATATTTTGAATGATATATTTTAATAAAATAAGATAACATAGGATGAATCAAATGGATAAGGAAGGTTGGGATTTTAAAGTCTAACTCCTTGCCTCAAGTGTCAATCACTCTCATAGTAGATGGTATATCTATCTTTGTGTTACAGTCTTGATGGGAATATCTGAGTGATCTGACAATGCCCATGTTCTTATAATAATATCTTTAACTCTTGGCAATGCTAACTCTTCCCTGTATCTTCTGATATGACTAAGTGCTTATTATAGTGTCATAGTGTTGAGGTGAGGAAAATGTCAAGCTTGGTCATACGACAATTAGAACCATGACTATCTCCAATGAATGAATTGTTTCCCCATTGTCCTACAGTTGGCCAGGAAATAAGAATACTGATCCAACTTGTTAAAAAGTTGATGATACTTTTGAATTCATTTCTCCAGTTCATTTGCTTTTTTATTAAGCATCCTATTTTTATGTCTTTGTTATTTCACTTGGAATCGTAATGGTTTGAAACATTCTATTTATCTTTCTTCCCTCATCTTCAGTCATTTACCAAAATCAAAAATATATTACCAGGTGCTGGAAAATTGGAGATTCATTTACTCTTGGTGAAGATTATGGGAAAGGAGGAGGCTCTAATAGATGCAAAAGTGGTTTTATTCTAGCCATGTGACCCCATTTCATTTAAAGTTTTCTTTCTTTTTGGGTCTTTAAGCTCCAGTGCCAGACACAAAAACAACCCTGTCTAGTTAGCATTTTGTGAGTGACTTTGTGCATTAGCATATGTCCTCAGTCTGCTCCCATTCTCTTTTGAATATTATAGATATTTTAATTCAATACCTGGGAGAGACAAATACAGCTAGATATTACCCAAGGTACCAAGATTTAGGGAGACAAATTTACAGCAGAAATCATCTAGCATTTAAGATGAGTAAATTCACATTCTTGTATGTCCTTCAACTTTTCGTACCAGATATTTACCCCTTCCATTTCAATTAGCTATAAAGATAGTATAACCCCAAAACTGATGAACATACATTTTAATCTATAATCATGTTTATTATGTATTCATGATATGCGATAAATAAATTGTGTTGTTTTGTTTTGTTTTGTTTTGGTGTGTTGTTCTTTTTAATCCTCACCTAAGAACATTTTTCCATTGATTTTTAGAGTGGGTGGAAGGGAGAAAGGGGGAGAGAAGTGGAGAGAGGGAGAAACATCAATGTGACAGAGATATCTCCATTGGTTGCCTCCTTTCCGCTCCCTAACTGAGGTGGAAGATTAAACAGGCATGTGCCCATGACCAGGAATCAAATCTGAAACCTATGGGTGAACTGTCAATGCTCCAACCACTTAAAAACACTGGCTAAGAAGAAATTTTTATAAAGATAAACATTTTCCTTTAAACGTATCATTTTATACTATGGTTGCATCCTCAAATATTATTTAAGTATTGAGATCATTTGGAGAACAGAGAAAAAACTTAATTTTACAGTGACAAAAAATGGGATTTCATGTTTAGAAAATAACTCTGTAGGCAATTTTTAATGTTATTGTATTTCTTTTTTTAATATATTTTATTGATTTTTTACAGAGAGGGAGAGAAATAGAAAGTCAGAAATATCGATGAGAGAGAGACATCGATCAGCCGCCTCCTGCACATCCCCGCAAGCTAGGTACATGCCCCCAACCGGAATCGAACCTGGACCTCTTAGTCCGCAAGCTGATGCTCTATCCACTGAGCCAAACCGGTCTCGGCTAATGTTATTATATTTCTTAAAAATACTAATTCAATTTGTTGAATACAATATCTGGATATCCAAAAATTCTATATTTGTGTTTGGAATTTTCTCTAATATTTTGATAATATATTTCTAATGGGAAAGTCAGAACATGCACTTTTTTAAAGCCCTCATAATTGAGTAATACATTTTTATTATAAATATAGCTAGGAAAAAATCTGTAAAAGCATATAAAACTAAGCAAAATCATTTCTTTACTAGAAAATTATCTGGGCATTCAAACTCAGTGGGCATAAAATGGTTTGATTGGGATCCAAAATGTAATGTCAATTGAGTCATCACTTCATTAAACTGCAATGCAATCCTCTAATAATGCTCATTAATGTTAGAATGAACCTTTTAAATTACTAACTGTTTTGTCAATATTAACCCATCTTCCTACCACCATGAAACCTTAATTGAGTTACTGTTTATATTTTCATTTTACAAAGAGTAGGAGTGCAGGAGAAGGGAGGGATGGAGAGAGAAGAGAGGGAAGGAGAGAAGGAGGGTGAAGAAGGAAGGGAGAGAGAGAATATGATCATGCAAAATAGTCAGATAGTTTGGAAGAAAGTTAAAGGTCATTAATAGCATTGAAAAGACTAATAAACAGGGTTAAAATACCTCAATTGAGTGGTCCATTCATACTCCCATAATATTAAGACACTTGGGAAGCTTTAAAGTTAGGGTTCTGGGGATGTTTATTCATTCCAGGGATATTATATGGGGTAGGTATATAGGAACAGAGCGTAAGTCAAGGCAGAGAGGTAAGTTCATTCGCATGCCACCACATCCCCTTGGAGAAATGCCACATGGTAATAATATTATCTTTTTCTTACATGGTGTAGAGAAGTTCACATCATGCTTTTGTACATATCATATTATATAATATTTATTATATTATATTATATTATACTATATTATATTATATTATATTATATTATATTATATTATATTATATTATGTCCAGTGCACAAATTCATGCACCAGTGGTGTCCCTTGGCCTGGCCTGTGGGATCAAACTAAAGTGGTTCTCTGACATCTCCAAGAGGTCCCAGATTGTGAAAGGGAAAGGCTAGGCCAAGGGACCCCACTGGTGCAATATTGAAGTTAGAGAGGGACTGCAGGATGACTCCAGGGTGTTTCAAGCCTGTCTCACTCAGTCACAATTGGCCAGATCCCAGCAGCAAGCTTACCCATAGGTCAGTGCATCTACCTTCTGGTGGCCAGTGCATGTCATAGCAAGTGGTTGAGCAGCCTTAGCATATCATTAGCATGTTATGCTTGAATTGGTTGAATGGACAACCAGACAACTGGACACTTAGCATGTTAGGCTTTTATTATATAGAATTATTTCATCACCATAATGAATAACGTACTTGAATTCCTTCTAATATGGTGAAAAAACTCAGATAGAAAGGACAGCATTTATACACAATATAATATAGGAAGAAATAAAGATTATTGAAACATTGATGTTAAAAACAATCTGTCAATTACTGGATTCTAATCAATTTTATGATGCAATGTGATTATAATATCACTGTGTATGTAGGTATAACCCAGGAATCATTGTCCTGTATATAAATTGCATATATCTTTCTTAAAAACAGTCATAACAACCCAAATCTATAATGTATTGTGTACTATCAATACCGATATTTTAGTATGGATGGTTTCTATCCAGGTGTATGGATTTTATTCATTACTAGAGGCCCAGGTGCATGAAATTTGTGCACGAGGGTGTGTGTCCCTCAGCCCAGCCTGCACTCTCTACAGTAGGGGACCCTTCGAGGGATGTCTTGCCTGCCTGCCTGATTGCCCCTAACCACTTCTGCTTGCCTGATTGCCCCCAACCCATAACAACTCCCCTGAACGGCTGATTGATGCCTAACTGCTCCCCTGCCAGCCTGATTGCCCCTAACTGCCCTCCCCTGCAGGCCTGGTCACCCCTAACTTCCCTTCCTTGCAGGCTTGGTCCCTCCCAACTACCCTCCTATGCTGGCTTGATCACTCCCAACTACCCTCCCTTGCAGGCCTGATCCCTGCCAACTAACCTCCCTTGCTGGCCATCTTGTGGCGACTATTTTGTGTCCACATGGTGGCAGAATTTTTTCACCACATGGAGGCAGTCATCTTGTGCTTTGGAGTAATGGTCAATGTGCATATTACTCATTTATTAAATAGGATAGAGGCCAGGTGCACAAGTAGGGTCTAGTTGGTTTGCCCTGAAGGGTTTCCTGAATCAGGGTGGGGGTTCCCTTGGTGCATGGGGTGGCCTGGGGGAGGGGCCTGAGGTTGTTTTCAGGCTGGCCACAGTCCCTGGTGACCCAAGCGGAGGCCTTGGTATCTGGGATTTATTTATCTTCTATAATCAAAATTTTGTAGAATTGAGCAAAGCCAAGCCTCCTGCTCTCTCTGTGGCCACAGTCATTTTTGTTGGGATTTATTTATCTTCTATAATTTAAATATTGTAGCCTTCAGTGGAGGCCAAGGCAGACTAGGGCTTCAGAAAGCTTGGCTTCCTCCATCACCAGGGGCAACCGAAGCCTCCTCCTTGCTCTGTGGCTGCTGCCATTTTTGTTGGGATTTATTTATCTTCTATAATTGAAACTTTGTAGCCTTGAGTGCAAGCCTGCACCCACCAGGGTCTGTGGAAAGCTTGACTTTCTCCATTGCTGGGGAAACCCAAGCCTCTAGCTCTCTCTGGGGCCACAGCCATCTTGGTTGTTTTAATTTGCATACTATCTCCTGATTGGCTGGTGGGCATGGCTTGTGGGTTTAGTGGGATGATGGTTAATTTGTATAACACTCTTTTATGAGATAGGATACCAGGTGTTCAGCCTGTATTCTTTGCATGATACTAAATATATATATTAATTTAGCCAAATTAACCAAAATCATGGTTATACCTTGAGACAGGTAGATTTTCCCAGCTGGTTCTTTATAAAAGAACTGTGGTATATAATAGGGGTTAGCAAATATGTGACACACACCCAAGAGCAGATTTGTATGAAAATTTGGCAGAGGGTTGAAAGAGAAAGTAAATAGCTAATTTATTTTGTTATTATAATGACAAAAAAGAATAGAACAACTCCTTCATTTTTTTAATTTTTTGTACAGAATAGCAATTAAGAGCCTTTTAATGTTTGACTAAAGCAAGAGTATTTACTACTGTGGAAAAAGAAACTTCTTGTATTAAAGTTTTAAATTCCATTTTTTTAAAAAGAGTGCAAAATAGTGATTCATTTAGATGGTCATGGGGGTCAGGGTTTTTTAATGTCTAGTCATCTAAATTCCTTGGGTTTCAAAAACTAAAATGGAAGACATGTAGAGAAGACTGCTCACAATTTGTTTCTTGGTTAGAAAACAACTTTTCTCTTATACTTTCTTTTCTCTGATTTTTCTCTTTTCTATATATACACACACTCATATGTACCTAGGTGTTTTTTTATTAGAATGAAGAATAACTTATCAGACTGATCAATAAGCAAGAAATTATATTTTTGTGTATATTTTGTAATATACATTACAGTATCTTCCTTTGGACCAGATTACAGCAGGGGTCGATCAAGCAAGGATACTTGCCTTTGACACCTAAATATAAGAATAATTAAAGTAGAAAGAATATACACCAGCTGGATTAGGACTATCTGGATGGCAGGCATGAATATCATTACTCATTTTATGACATTACTTTGAGCTAGGATATATCTTCAGCACCCAGGTTTTGATGACTATCAAAAGATTTCCCTGACTGTCCTAATGCTCTAAAAACATGAACCCACATTCATAGGGAATAAATAATAAAATAATAGGAAACACTTATGTTGCTTTTACTAGAGACAAGACATTATTTGAAGCACACCATACACATTTTCTCATTGAATGTTTACTAGTATTTGATGTGGGCACCTTTATTTATCCACATTTTTTTGGTATAAGGAAACTGTGACATAGAAAGGTTAATTAACCTATTACCATTAAGATAGGTCTCATATCACAATGAGTTCTGCTCTACCATGTGGTAAACTATTTTGCATTGATAACTTGTCACCTAGGACCAATGCAAGCTTAGGAACAATCTCTTCTTTTGCCTTATCCATTTAAGTCCAAAATATTAGAGCCTCAGATTTTAATACTATAATGACAGGGAAAGGATAATTCAGAGCATGGTAGCAATAATAAACTGAAACTTATGAGAAGAGTAATAGAAAAGAAAAGTTGCCCCAATTCTTAGAAACATTCACCCTAGGCCTTTTCAAGCCTGAGCACTTCTAGCCATCTGAGCTAAGCAAAGGGAGAAAGACAGGGAAGGAGAGAGATGAGAGAGAAAGAGAAACTATGTCTGAGATTTTACTACAATGCTCTCTTCCATGTGATCCAGGCTTTTAGGACAGCTTCCAAGAAAGAACAAACTTCTGACTTACTCAATTGCAGGGGAGGAGGAGTCAAAATAGATAGCAAAGGGCAGACTCAAACAGAACAAGATAATTAACTCCTTTAGCCTAGTAGATTCAAAGAAACTGCAAAAGAAAAAAAAATGCCAGGGTCAAGTAGCCATAGCTCTATGCATTTAAAGACCCATAATCCTGGTTGATAACACATTCTCATAATGCTACTGTCATTTATAAGCTAAAATTCATGAATCTAGTGTAAATCAGAGAGAGGTCCCATGATCATAGATAGTAAGGGACTTAATTCAGATTAGATCATGCTGATATGGACAATTCAAGATCCCAGCCACTTAATGATTTGATTCTGGGTAATTATCAGTATATGTGCTAATGCAATATCCTTCCCAAAGCAGTATTCCAGTCTGAAATTGTCTGGAACTATTGTTAATATCACATTCAATTTAGCCTTTCATACCCAACCATCCTCACTCAGTTTTAGATATAAAATTAGTTAATTCAAAATCAGTTATTAAATTCCTATTGCAGTACCTAAGGTTCTGTTAAGTGCTAGGTTCAGAGATTTCACTCAATAATGTGACTCTGTTGGGAACAACCGTGCTAATGTTGTTCCTTGGCCTGAACCAATCAGAAAGGTTGTCTGCATTGCAAAACTGTTATTCAAATTCAAAGTCATATTGGTATGCTTCCAAATCCTCCAAGTATAAGCTTTTGATATTCTTTGCTCAAGTGTACTGTGACTCCTAAGAAAGTTGCTCCAGTTCAACACATTGTCTCTGGGTATTAAGGTAGTTTTCACAAAGCATTATCAAATTCCAAATGTATACTGTGGAAAAATGCTATAGTGATTCCATTAGTATGTAAAGTCTTTGTGGGCAGCCCCAGAGTGCTCTGTAATTTCATCATAGGATAGTCACATGGAGAGTTTCACAGTATAACACATGCCATTGCTTGGAAAAAAATTACTTAAAGGACCTTTTGAAGTCTCTTCCGCCAGTGATATAAAAGAAATATTGATCTGGTAATGTTTGCTTCTTGGTATAAAAATTATAGATCCGGTTTGTTCTATGGGTATTATATGTGACTTAGGCTTCTCCTGGAATGAGGATCAAGGTGAGACTGATAAAACTAAAACAGACAAAAATGTTAGAATTCAAAATGTCAGAGCAGGAAAACACTGAAACCAACTCCTCCCATAGGAAAAACAAATTTACAGCTACATATGGAATAATTTTCCTCTGAAAATGACACAAATCAAATTAGGTGAACAGTAACTCCATAACAACAGATGAGATATATCAAGATCAGTAAGGAAGACTGAAACTTGATCTGAATGGGATTGGGATTCCACAAAAGGTACAGTGTCCCACAAGTGGGAAGGGATTAAAAAAACACAAATCTTTCTCTAGAAGAGTGAAAGGAGTGTTTCACATCAAACTTCCTAACCCCTGGATATAGCTCCAGGAAGGAAGAGCCCAAAATGTCTGGTTTTGAAAATCAATTGGGACTAAGCCCCAGAGAACCACAAAACTGTATGGAATAGAGAGCTCACTCCTAAAGGGCTCCCATGCACACCTACTCACCCTGAGATCCAGCACAAAATCAACAGTTTGAAAAACACCTAGACCATAAGTTAGAGTGACATACTAATCTCTAAACGTGGCTGCTGGAGAGACAGGAATCTGCTGCACCTTTACCCAAGGACATGTATACAGGTGGGTACCATTTTTTGCCATCTTATCCTAATTTTCTGATAAACAGAGCTGGTAGATGCCATTTTTGTGGCTTCCCTCTAATCTGTTAGCACCAGTAGGTGTACCCTGTACTTTGTATAGCCCATCCTGCCCAACAGCCAAAAGCCCACACTTAAAGGTTCTGTGTGAAGAAATAGTCACCCTGTGATCCAGCACAAAAGTAACAATTGAAAATTGCCTAAACAAGAAGTGAGGGATAAGAGACAAAATGGAGAGGAGAAAATGGCAGCAGAATAGATGGATTTGTCTGGAGCCTTGTCGCTGAGCAGATAGAGAGAACAGCTGAGGATCGCACTAGGAGCATTTGTTGTCGAGTTAAGGGACAGTTATCCTCCAGTGAGGGACTGCTGGATGGGGCTCCCTTGACCAGGCAGCCCCACTGCCATGGGTTTTTTTTCTCCCGGAGCTACCAGCATGAACTTATGGACCATGCCATCTTGAAGGGGAAAGCTACAGATGCGGCACCCATTGAACAGCTCCAGGACCCAGAACACAGCTCCCCAATCGTACAAACCACCCGGATTCAGAGGAGCTCTACATGCCACATGGAAAGGTCAAATTTCGCCAGGGATAAGGTGAAGTCTGTGCTCCCCCAGAATGGAGAGACATGCACACTGTGGGAACTGGACCTGAAGAAAGCAGCACCTAGAGAAATCCATGGATGTTTGGCAGGGGGCCTCAGAGCTATTAACAGAGAAGATCTCTTAGAAAGAAACCCATTTTCATCTGAGGCAGAAGGGCAGCCTGGGCTTTACTAAAGTGTGCCAGCTGCTTGAACAGGAGCGGGGAAAAGGGACTACACAAACTTGTAATCTTTCCTCTTCAGATCCTTGCTTCTGATTACTAAGCCCAATACATAGGATCACCCAAATGGGGATATCCTAAGAGACTGCAGGGGAAAGTTATTTTTCTGGAACCTAGGGATCAGAGTGTGGAATAACCATCAGAGAACCAGCTCTGGGCAACTCACTCTCACAAACCCATATTGAGTCCCAAAGGGAAAGCAGGATCTAAGCACAGGCTAGAGAGGACCTATAGTCTCAGAGGTTAATTCCAAAACACTGCCACCCAGGGGAAGAATCACAAAACAATAAAGAGATTAAGACACACCACCTGCTTAAAAACCAGGACTGGCTTACAAAACTGAGCAGCAGTGGAACACAGGGAACTGCAATACCATCCCAACTGGGAAACACCATGCCAAACAGAACAATAGTTGAAGTGAATGACCTTCACTACTGTACATTCTATTCTTTTATTTTTTATTTATTTTTATTTTTTATTTTGTCATCTTTTAATTTAAAAAATATTTTTTTTCTTTTTTCCTCAATTGATTTTACCTTTTTAATTATTACATTTTTATTTTCAACCAGTATTATTACTACTACTATTATACCTTTCTGAAAGAAATAAGTGTCATTTTATTTACTCTTTATTTTAATTTAGAATTAGAGTTCGACATTCTAATTCCATCTTTCCTTTAACATTTTACTCTATCTCAACTCTATCTTTGTGTCATCACTCCTTCCTAACTTTTCCCATTTTGTCGTCTTATTTCTCTTACCCTATTCCTACTTTAGAGGTTCCCCATTCTTTTTTATTACCCAGTTAAATCTCACCCCACTTACATATCTAGTTTCCAATACCCTAGACCAAGTGCATACACAGCTCTGTCTTCACCATCCAAAAAATTGTTTTTCTCTATTTCCTTTTGTTGTTGTTTGCTTGAACGTTGATTATATCAATTTTTATACTTTTTTTGTGAGATTGTTTTTGCTTATTCTACTTATTTTATTTTGCTTTTTTTTACTTGGTTTTTGTTTGTGTTTTATCTTTGTTTTTCCTCACCTCCCTTGATATTAGTTGTTATTTGTAGTTTGTATTAAACTCCAGGTAATTGTTGCCAGCATTTGTTTGAATTAGTGGCTATTCTATTGGAGATTTCTCCTCTTATATATAATTTGTTCCCCTTTTCTCTATTATTCTCTTTCTTTTCTTTATTACCTTTTTTTCTTATTCTTCTCTTTTCTTTTTTTTCTTATCCTCTTTCTTCTACCTTCTCCCAATTTCATTTTGGCACTCCTTTCTTTTCTCATTTCCTCATTTTTCTCTTCTTTCTTTACTTTTCCCTAATTTGTCTCTCACTAGGTAGTCACCTTATTTGTGGTTATTAACATCATGAATAAATTTCTGTTCAGTGCCTTGTGTGTTGTACCTGTTTGTGTTGTATTTTGTGCCTTTATATCAACACAGGAGAGAGAACTACATAACCAGAAAACAGGAGAATAAAGACCCTGGGCAGTCAAAGAAACAGCCCACATATGAAAGAAAATCAGGCATCATCAGAAAAGGAAGTAAAGGAAATAGAGGCAAGCAACCTGCCAGAGAAAGAATTCAAAGAAATGGTCATAAGGTGGCTGAAAAGAATGGAAGACAAATTCAATAATATGAGTAAGATCCAAAAGGAAATGAAAAATGGCATCACTGCTGTAAAGAACTTAATAGAAAGCATCAAAAGTAGACTAGAAAAATCAGAGGACTGCATCATTGAGCTAGAAGACTAGGTAGGAAAAAATACCCAAGTACAGCAGGTTCTAGAAAAAAAAATCAAAAAGCAAGAGGAGAGCCTAAGGGAACTTTGGAATGACATGAAACAAAAAACATCTGCATAATAGGGGTTCCAGAAAATAGTGGAAACTGAGCAAGGAATAGAAAACCTGTTTGAAGAAATAATGACAGAAAACTTCTCTAACATAGGGAAGAATAAAACCACAAACTTAAAGAAACTCACAGAGTCCCAAGCAAATGAACCCCAAAAGACCGTCACGAAGCACATTATAATTAAATTGGGAAACACCAACAACAAAGTAAAAATCTTAAAAGTGGCCAGAGAGAGACAGAAAGTTACCTTCAAAGGAACTGCCATCAGACTAGCAACTGATTTCTCAACAGAAAATCATCAGGCCAGAAGCGAATGGAATGAAATATACAAAGTCATGCAAAGGAAGGGTCTGAATCCAAGAATACTGTACCTAGCAAGGTTTTCAATCAAAATTGAAGGTAAAAATCAGGAGCTTCACAGACAAAAAAAGAACTAAGGGAATTTATTACCACCAAACCAGCAATGCAAGAAATGTTAAAGGGTCTGTTGTAAAAAAAAAAAAAAAAGGAAATGAAGAAGGAATATAGGGGTAAAGAATAAAAATGGCAACAACTAAGTACCTATCAGTAATAACTTTAAATATAAATGGGTTAAATGTTCCACCCAAAAGACATAGGGTAACATATTAGATAAGAAACCAAGACCCATAAAACTGCTGTCTACAAGAAACCCACCTCAAAAAAGTAGATGCACACAGACTGAGGGAGAAGGGATGGAAAAAGTTATTTCAGGTGAATAGAAATGAAAAAAAAAAAGTTGGGGTACCAATAAATATATCTAACAAATTAGATCTCAAAGTGAAATGCTTAATAAGAGATAAGAAAAGCTACTTAAAAATACTAAAGATAAAAATCCAATAAGAAGAAATAACTCTGGTAAACATATATGCACCAATACAGCACCTAAATACATAAAAAACCTCCTGGAAAATATGAAGAGAGAGATTGACACCAATACAATCACAGTAGGAGATGTTAACACCCCACTATCAACCACTGTACAAAACCTCTAAACAAAAATCAGTAAAGAAACATCAATCCTAAATGACTCACTAGACCAGATGGAATTAACTGACATCTTCAGAACATTTCACGCCAAAGTCACAGAATATACATTCTTCTCAAGTTCACATGGGTCATTTTCAAAGATAGACTATAAGTTAGGTCATAAGCAAAGCCTTTTCAAATTCAAAAAGATAGAAATAATATCAAGCATTTTCTCAGATCACAGTGGCATAAACCTGGAAATTAATTACAATAAAAACAATCCAAAGAAATCAAACACATAGAGAATAAACAGCATGCTATTAAACAATGACTGAGAACAAAAGAGATGAAGAATGTAATAAAAAAACATCATGGAAACAAATGACAATGAAAAAACAATACAAAATTTATGAGACACAGTGAAAGCAGTCTTGAGAGAAAAGTTCATATGTCTACAAGACTAGTGCAAAAAAACAAGAAACAATGGCAATAAATACCTAACTCTACAAATCAAAGAGCTAGAAGGAGAGCAACAAGAAAAGCCCAGTGTAAGCAAAAGGAAGGAAATAGTAAAGATCAGAGCAGAAATAAACGACATAGAGACCAAAGAAACACTTCAAAAGATCAACAACCCCATGAGCTGGTTCTTTGAAAGGATAAACAACATTGATGGAACTCTAGTCATGCTTGCCAAGAAGCAAAGAGAGAAGACCCAAATAAAAAAAATCAGTAATGAAAGAGGAGAAATAACAAAAGACCCCACTGAAATACAAAGGATTATTAAAAAATACTATGAACAATACTATTCAAACAAACTGGACAACCTGCATGAAATGGACATATTCCTAGAAAAATATAACCTTCCAAAATTCAATCAGGAAGAATCTTAATATCTCAATAGGCCAATAACTATGGAAGAAATTGAAGCAGTCATCAACAAACTTACAGCAAATAAAAGCCTGGGACTAGATGGCTACACAGGAGACTTTCACTAAGCATTTAAGGAAGAATTAAAACCTCTCCTCAGATTATTACAAAAAATTAAGAAGAAGAAACACTTCCAAAAACCTTCTACGAAGCCAGCATCACTCTTATACCAAAACCGGATAGACAACAAAACAAAAGAGAATTTCAGGCCAATATCCCTCATAAACATAGATGCCAAAATTCTCAACAAAATTCTCGTAAATAGGATCCATCAGTGCATCTGAAATATCATACACCATGACCACGTAGGATTTATCACAGGAATGGAAGAATGATACAATATATGCAAATCAATAAACGTGATACATTAAATAAACTAATTGAGAGATAAAAATTACATAGTCATATCAGTTGATGCAGAAAAAAATTGACAAAATCCAACACCCTTTCTTGATAAAAACTCTCAGCAAGGTGGGGACAGAAGGTTCATACCTCAATATCATAAAAGCCATATAGGATAAACCCACAGCTAACATCATATTCAATAGGCAAAAAGTAAAACCATTTCCACTAAGAACAGGAATAAGTCAGGGATGCCCACTCTTACCACTCCTGTCTGACACAATACTGGGAGTATTAGCCATTTCAATTAGACAAGAAAAAGAAAATAAAGGCATACAAGCCAAAACCAGTTTGGCTCAGTGGATGGAGCATCGGTCTGTGTTCTGAAGGGTCCCAGGTTTGATTCTGGTCAAGGGCATATACCTTAGTTGTAGGTACATCCCCAGTGGGAGGCATGCAGGAGGCAGCTGATCGATGTCTCTCTCTCATAGATGTTTCTGACTCTCTATTCCTCTCCCTTCGACTCCGTAAAAAAATCAATAAAATATTTTTTTAAAAAACACATCCAAATTGGAAAAGAAGAAGTAAAGCTGTCCTTACTTGCAGATGACATGATTCTGTACATAAAATCCTGAAAGACTCCATATGAAAACTAATAGACTTAGTAAATGAATTAGACAATATAGCAGGATACAAAATTAATGCCAAGAAATCAATGGCATTTCTATACACTAAAAGTGAATTTACAGAGAGACTAAAAAATCAATCTCATTTACCATCACACCAAAAAAATTAAGATACCTAAGAATAAACTTAACTAAAGAGGTAAAAGACGTATATGCAGAAAAATACAGGACACTGAGAAAATAAATAGAGGAAGATGTAAACAGATGGAAGAGCATACCATGCTCATGGATTGGGAGAATCAACATCATTAAAATGTCCATACTATCCAAAACAATCTATAGATTCAATTAACTAGCCCTGAAAATACCAATGACATATTTCACAGACCTAGAAAGAACTCTTCAAAGATTCATCTATAACAACAACAAAAAAAGACCCTGAATAACCACAGCAATCCTGAGATAAATGAATAAAGTAGGTAGGATCTCAATACCAGATTTCAAGCTATATTACAAAGCAACTGTTCTCAAAACTGCCTGGTACTGGCACAGGAACAGACACATAGATCAATGGAATAGAATAGAGAATCCAAATATCAACACAAGCAACTATGCTCAATTAATATTTGACAAAGGAGGCATGAACATATAATGGAGTCAAGACAGCCTCTTCAATAAATGGTGTTGGGAAAATTGGACAGATGCATGCAAAAAAAATGAAACTAGACCACAAACTTATACAGTACACAAAAATAAACTCAAAGTGGATACAGGACTTAAACATGACAGGAAACCCTAAAAATACTAGAGGAATCCACAGGCAGCACAATCTCAGGCACTTGCATCAAGAGCGTTTTCACAGATACTGCTTTAAGGGCAATGGAAACTAAAGAGAAAATAAACAAATGGGACTACATTAAAATAAAAAGCTTTTGCACAGCAAAAGAAACCATCAACAAAACAACAAGAAAGCCTACTGTATGGGAGAACATATTTGCAAGTGTTAGCACTGATAAAGTTTTAATCTCCAACATCTACAGCCAACTTATACAACTTAATAAAAGGAAGGTAAATTATTCAACAACAAAAATATGTGCAATGGACCTAAATAGAACCTTTTGAAAAGACGACAAAAGGAAGGCCAAGAGACACATAAAAACATGATGAAAGTCACTAATTATCTGAGAGATGCAAACCAAAACGACAATGTGATACCATCTTACACCTGTCAGAATGGCAATTATCAACAAATCAAAAAACAACAAGTGTTGGTGAGGATGCCAAGAAAAAGGAACCCTGTGCACTGTTGGTGGGAATGCAGACTGGTGCAGCCACTGTGGAGAACAGTATGGAGTTTCCTCAAAAAACTAAAAATGGAACTCCCACTTGACCCAGCAATCCAACTCTTAGGAATATATCCTAAGAAACTAGAAACCCTGATCAGAAAGGATTTATGCAGCCCAATATTCATAGCAGCACAATTTACAATACCAACAATTTGGAAACAGCCTAGTTCCCCTCAGCATATGAGTGGATCAGAACACCATGGTACATCTACACAATGAAATATTATGCTGCCATAAAAAAGAAGGAATTATTACCATCTGCAGAAACCTGGATGGAACTGGAGAGCATTAAACTAAGTGAAATAAGCAAGTCAATAAAAGAAAAATACCGAGAGAATCCAAGATGGCGGCATAGGTAAACACCTACACTGCTGCCTCGCACAACAATTTCAAAACTACAACTAAAGTACAGAACGGACATCATCCAGAACCACAGGAAAGCTGGCTGAGTGTAAGTTCTACAGTTAGAAGGAAAGAGGGGCTCACAGAAACCCAGAGGAGCTGCAAAAAGCTGGGGTACGGAGACACACGCGTGCAGAGAGCGGGTTCTGGAGAACCTGGCTGGCTTTCTCTGGCGGGAGGGAGATGGAGACACTCAATGGCATTGAACCCCTTATCTTACTACACTAAACCCCAGATCCAGCCGAAACTCATACAGGGGGAGTTTGGACTGTGAAAAGGGAGAGGTGCATGGAAATTTAGGGGAGTTGCAAAAGATCAGAGGCCTGGTGGTGTGCATGGCACAGCTCGGAGGACAGATTGCTGATTTTGCCCCTGGCTTTCGCGAGTGGGTGGGAGACAAACCCTCCCAACTGTGCCACTTCTGACTCCACTAAGCCCCTGTTTCAGGCGAAACCCTGGAGACCTAGACTCATGTGGTCTTGGTGCGCAGGGGAGCTGGAAAGGCAGCCGTTAGAGGCACTATGGGCACGCTCATACACAAGGACCACTCCAGCGATTACCCAGTAATGTGAGACTCAGGGGCCGTAGAGGGCAGGGCCGACTGGAAGGCAAGGCGGTCCCTTAAGCCCTGAGACTCCACCCATCCCAAGCTCAACAGAGGCTTCTTCGGTTTTGCAAGTCTGCTATCATAAAGCTGAATTCAACACAGAAGTTTCCCTGCCATAGTGAAAATGCTGAGACAAGGGAAGGGATCAGAAACAAAAGAAATGGAGGGAAAAAAACGACTGGATATAGAGTTCAAAACCACACTTCTAAGGTTTTTCAAGAATATGCTAGAAAAATTGGATAAATTTAGCGACAGCCAAGAGGAGATGAAAAAGGTCCAACTAGAGATGCAAAAGATCCAACTAGAGATGGAAAAGGTCCAACTAGAGATGAAAAAGGACCAACTAGAAATTAAACATACACTGACTGAAATAAAAAATATTATACAGAGTCTTAACAGCAGACTAGAGGAAGGGAAGAATCAAGTCAAAAATTTGAAATACAAAGAAGCAAAAAACACTCAACTGGAAAAGCAAGATGAGAAAAGAATCCAAAAATGTGAAGATAATGTAAGGAGCCTCTGGGACAGCTTCAAGCATACCAACATAAGAATTGTGGGGGTGACAGAAGAAGAGAGAGAGCAAGATACTGAAAACCTATTTAAAGAAATAATGACTGAAAACTTCCCTCATCTGGTGAAATAAATAGACTTACAAGTCCAGGAAGCACACAGAACCCCATATAAAAGGAATCCAAAGAGGACCACACCAAGACACATCATAATTAAAATACCAAGAGCAAAAGACAAAGAGAGAATATTAAAAGCAGCAAGAGAAAAACAGTTAATTACCTACAAGGGACACCCATATGACTGTCAGCTGATTTCTCAACAGAAATGATGCAGGCCAGATGGGAGTGGCAAGAAATATTCAACGTGATGAATAGCAAGAACCTACAACCAAGAATAATCTCTCCAGCAAAGCTATCATTCAGAATTGAAGGGCAGATAAAGAGCTTCACAGAGAAGAAAAAGGCCAAAGGAGTTCATCAACTCCAAACCAGTATTATGTGAAATGCTGAAAGGTACTCTATTAGAAGAGGAAGAAGAAATAGGTAAAAGACAAAAAATTATGAACAACAAATACATATCTATCAACAAGAGAATCTAAAAATTAAGTGAATTAAAAATTTCATCAACAGAATAAACTGGTGAATATAATAGAATCAGGAGCACAGAAAGGGAGTGGACAGATAATTCTCAGGGGGAAAGGTGTGAGGGGTGTACAGGGAGATACTGGACAAAAATCATACACCTATGGATGAGATCAATGGGAGGGAGTTAAGGGCAGAAGGAAGGGTGGGAGCTGGGTGGAGGGGTGCTATGGAGGGGAAAAAAGAGAAACAAATGTAATAATCTGAATCATAAAGATTTAATTTATTTTTTTAAAAGAGAGAAAATGCAAATAAAAAAATGAAGGGCATTTATAATGCAACAACAACAAAAAAAGAAAAATACCACATGATCTCACTCATTTATGGATAATAAAGAACATTAGAAACTGATGAATAAAAAGTTAGATACAGAGGCAGTAAAGGATCAAATAGACTGTCAAATTACAGCAGGAAGGTTAAGGAGAGGTGGGGTAGATTTGAGATCATCCAAAGGATTTGTATGCATGCATATAAGCATAACTAATGAACACAAGACACTGGGGGGTTAGGTAAAGCATGGGAGTGAGAGAGGGGCAATGGGAAGATATGTATACATGTAATACATTAATAAAAATCTTACCAAAAAAAAAAAAGACAAAATGGCGAAGCAATAGATGGATGTGTCCTGAGCCTTCTCCCAGATTAAATAGGGTGAGTGGCTGATACGAGTGGAATTCAGCCTGAATTTGCAAAGGGTTGAAGCTGGAGAGACAGTTTACAGATGGGAAGGGTAGAGGTCCACTGGATAAAGGTGAAATCAAGGATCCAGGTAAGACAGTCTGACAGACCTCTGTGCCCAGAAGATCAGGGAAAAACTATACATGGACTGCTTCCCCCATATGAAGAGCAGCACCTATTTGAGCAGCCTACCCCCTTCTGAGGAGCAACAGATGCATAAGCTGCCTGCCCACATCTGTGGAATAGCAGCACTATAAGCAGCCCACCCATATCCAAAGCGCAGCAGCTGTTTGAGGAGCCCATCCCCTTCTGAGGAGCAGTAGCCACATGAAAAGCCTCCCCCCATCTGAGGAGCAGCAGCTACATAAGCAGATTGCCCACATCCAAGGAGCAGCAGCCCTGTGCAGTCCACACTGGTCTGAGGAGCAGCATCCACATGCAGCCTGAACCTGCCTGATGAGAGGGAGCCTGTTGAACAACCTGTCACTGTTCAAGGAGCATGAACAGCATGAGCAGCTCACTCCCACGTGAGGAGCAGCAGCTGCACAAGCAGACTGCCCCCTGTTTTAGGTGAAGCAGCTGCACAAGCAACCTGCACCTGTACACAGAGCAGCAGCTCTGCAAGCAACCTGACCCTGTCCAAGGAGCTTTAGCATCTTGAGTGGCCTCTCCCATCTGAAGAACAGCAGCATCATACAGCTAGTCCCCATCTAAAGAACAGCAGCCATGTGATCAGTCCACCCCTGTCCAAGGAGCAGCCGTCATGTGAGCAGCTGGCCTCTGTCCAAGGAGCAGTGGACATGAGCAACCCATCCTCATCCGAGGAACATCAATCTCATAATCAGCCCACCCCCATCCAAGAAACAGCAGCTATACGAGCAGCCTCCCCTACCCTCAAGATGAGGCACCATTGCTGTGAACAGAACCTACCAAAGAAGCCACTGCCAACTGAGAAGCAGCTGCTACTGTGACTGCCCAAGGAGCAACCACAGCTAGAGAAGCCATTGCCACCCAAGGAACAGCCCCTGCATAGCTCGATAGCTAGATCAGTTGGTGAAATAAAAAATGGATAGACAAAGTTACCCTCAAAGGAAAGAAAAGAAGGAATCACTAGAAAAACAGCTAAGTGAAACAGAGGCATGCAATATGTCAAGAAAGAATTCAGAATAAGGGTCATAGAATTCACAAACTGGATGGAAGAAAAAAATCAACATCTTATGTAAGAATCAAGAAGAAATGAAGAGTGATATAGCAGCAATAAAAAACACCATGGAATGTTGCAACAGTAGACTAGGAGAAGTAGAGGACTGAATTACCAAATTAGAAGGCAGGAAAGCAAAACACAGCCAAACTGAATTGCAAATGGAGAAAAAACTTAAAAGATATGAGGAGAACCTAAGAGACAAAATGAAATGAAGTAACATATGAATATTAGGGGTGACAGACAACAAGAAGAGGAACAAGTTTAGAAGACCTATTTGAAAAAATAATGTCAGAAAACTTCCCTGATGTGGGGAAGAAAAAAGTCACACAAGCACAGACAGTCCATAACAGGATGAACCTGAAAAGATCCACACCAAGACACATCATAATTACAATGGCAAATATTCAAGACAAAGAGAGAATCTTAAAGGCTGCAAGACAGAGATAGAAAGTTACATACAAGGGAGCTCCCATTAGATTATTAAAGGATTTCTCAATAGAAACACATAAGGTCAGAAAAGAATGGAAGAAAATTTACAAAGTGATACAAACGAAGGGACTGAATCTAAGAATACTCTATCCAACAGGGTCATCATTCAAAATCGAAAGGGAAATAAGGAGCTTTACAGACAAAAAACTAAATGCTAAGGGAGTTTATCACTGCCAAGCCAGCAATGCAAGAAAAGCTAAAGGGACTGGTGTAAAAAGAAGAAATAAAAAAGTAAGAAGGAACAGAGACACAAAAAATAAAAAAAATGGCTACAAATAAGTATCTTTCAACAATAACTTTAAATGTAAAAGGACTAAATGCTCCAATCCAAAGACATCGAGTTACTGAATGGATAAAAAAAAAAAAAAAAACACGACCCATATATATGCTGTCTACAAGTGACCCACCTCAGAGAAAGGGACTCATACAGACTGAAAGTGAAGGGATAGAAAAATATATTGTAGGCAAATGGAAATAAATAAAAGCTGCGGTAGCGGTACTTACATCTGACAAAATAGATCTCAAAGTAAAGGACATAACAAGAGATAAGAAAGGCCACTTCATAATAATAATGGGATTAATACAACAACAGGACATAACTGTGATAAACATACATAAAAAAAATGCAGGAGAACCCAAATACATAAAAAAAAATCTCCTGGAAGATATCAAGGGAGAGATCGACATCAGTACAATCATAGTAGCGGACTTTAATACCCCACTGACATCACTGGATAAATCCTCTAGACAAAAAAATCAGCAAAGAAACAGCAATCCTAATGACTCACTAGATCAGATGAATTTAACTGACATCCTCAGAGCATTTCACCCAAAAGCCATGGAATATATGTTCTTCTCAAGTTCACATGGGACATTTTCAAAAAACGACCACATATTGGGTCACAAGCAAAGTGTACACAAATTCAGAAGATTGAAATCATATCAAGCACTTTCTCAGACCACGATGACATAATATTAGAAATAAACTACAATAAAACATTCAAAAAAAATCAAACACTTCGAAGCTAAATGACATACTAAATTTTCCTCCATTCTTTTCTGGCCTTATTTGTTTCATATTAAATAATGATTGGGTTATCAATGAGATCAAAGAAGAAATTAAAAACATCCTGGAGACTAATGAAAATAAAAACACAACAATGCAAATGCTATGGGACACAATTAAAGCAATCTTGAGAGGGAAGTTTATAGTTCTACAGGGCTATCTCAAAAAAAAAAGAGTAATAAATCATCTAACTCAAAAATTTAAAGAATTAGAAATAAAGCAACAAGAAAATCCCAGAGTGAGAGAAGGAAGTAAATAATAAAGATCAGAGCAGAAATGAATGACATGGAGACCCAAAAGAAACAAAAACAATACAAAAGTTCAATGAAACCAAGAGCTGGTTCTTTGAAAGGATAAAAAAGATTGATGAAACTCAAGCCAGGCTCACCAAGAAGCAAAGAGAGAGGGCCCAAATAAATAAAATCAGAAATGAAAGAGGAGAAATAACAACAGGCCCCACCAAAATACAAAGGATTATTAAAAAATACCATGAACAACTCTCTTTTAACGAACTACACAACCTGGAGGAAATGGACACATTTCTAGAAAAATACAACCTTTTAAAACTTAGGAAGATTCTAAAAATCTCAATAGGCCTATAACTAAGGAAGACATTGAAGTAGTCATCAAAAAGCTTCCAGCTGCCGAGACCGGTTTTGCTCAGTGGATAGAGCGTCGGCCTGCAGAACGAAAGGTCCCAGGTTCGATTCCAGTCGGGGGCATGTACCTTGCTTTCGGGCACAACTCCACTGTGGAGCGTGCAGGAGGCGGCTGATCAATGTCTCTCTCTCATTGATGTTTCTGACTTTCTATCTCTCTCCCTTCCTCTCTGTAAAAAATCAATAAAATATATTTTTAAAAAAAAAGCTTCCAGCAAACAAAAGCCTGGGGCCAGATGGCTTCACAGGGGAGTTATACCAACCATTCAAGGAAGAACTAAAACTTATCTCCCTCATATTATTCCAAAAAATTCAAGAGGAAAGAACAATTCAAGCGCCTTCTATGAAGCTATTATCACCCTAATACCAAAACCAGATAAGGACAACACAATGAAAGAGAATTACAGACCAATATCCCTCATGAACATAGATGCCAAAACCCTCAACAAAATTCTAGTAAATCGGATCCAGGAGTACATCAGAAAGATCATACAACATGACCAAGTAGGATTTATCTCAGGGATGCAAGGATGGTACAATATCTGCAAATCAATAAACGTGACACATCACGTAAACAAATTGAGAGATAAAAATCACATAGTCATATCAATTGATGCAGAAAAAGCATTCAACAAAATCAAACACCCTCTCTTGATAATAATGCTAAGCAAGGTGAAAATAGAAGGATCATGCCTTAACATAATAAAAGCCATACATGACAAACCCACAGCTAACATCATACTCAATGGGCAAAAAAGAAAACCATTCCCCCTAAGAACAGGAACAAGACAGGAATGCCTACTCTCACTACTCCAGTTCAACATAGTGTCAGAAATACTAGCCATTCTGATCAGACAAGAAGAAGAAATAAAAGGTATCCAAATTGGAAAAGAAGAAGTAAATCTGTCCTTCTTTGCAGATGACATGATACTGTATATGGAAAACCTGAAAGACTCCATCCAAAAAATAGACCTAATAAATGAATTTGGCAAGGTAACATGATACAAAATTAATGCCAAGGAATATTTGGCATTTCTATACACCAATAATGGACTTACAGAAAGAGAGACTAAAACAGCAATCCCATTTACCATTGTAGTAAAAAAATTAAGATATCAAGGAATGAACTTAACTAAGGAGGTAAAAGAACTGTACTTGGAAAACACCATGACACTGAAAAAAGAGATAGAGGTAAACATAAACAGATGGAAGAACATACCATGTTGATGGTTTGGTAGAATCAACATCATCAAAATGCTCATACTACCCAAAGCAATCTATACATTCAATGCACTTTCCATTAAAATACCAAGGCCATATTTCACAAACTTAGAAAGAACTTTCCAAAAATTCATCTGGAATAAAAAAAGACCCCAAATAGCTACAGCAATCCTGAGAAAGAAGAACAAAGTAGGTGGGATCTCAATACCAGATTTCAAGCTATACTTCAAAGCAACTGTTCTCAAAAGTACCTGGTACTGGCACAAGAACAGACATATAGATCAATGGAATAGAATAGAAATGACCCAAATAATTATGTTCAATTAATATTTGACAAAGTAGACATGGACATACAGTGGAGTCAAGACAGTCTCTTCAATAAATCGTGTTGGGAAAATTGCACAGATGCATGCAAAAAAATGAAACTAGACCACCAATTTACACCACACACAAAAATAAACTAAAAATGGATCAAGGATTTAAACATACAAAGGGAAACCATAAAAATAGTAGAGGAATCCACAGGAAGAAAATCTCTGACATATGCCGAAGCAATTTCTTCACTGATACTGCTCCTAAGGCAATTGAAACTAAACAGAAAAGGAACAAATGGGACTATATCAAAATAAAAACTTTTGCACCACAAAGGAGACCATCAATAAAACAAGAAATCCCATAGCTTAGGAGAATATATTTGCCAATGATATCAACAATAACGGTTTAATCTCCAACATTTACAGGGAACTGATGCAGCTTAACAAGAAGAACATAAACAACCTAATAAAAAATGGGCAACTGATCTAAATAGACACTTTTTGAAAGAAGCTAAAGGCCAAGAGACATGAAAATCTGCTCAAAGTCAGAGAGGTGCAAATCAAAACAACAATGTGGTACCATCTCAGAATATCTATTATCAATAAATCAACAAATGACAAGTGCTGGCAAGGATGGAAGAAAAAGGAACCCTCGTGAACTGCTGGTAGAAACGCAGACTGGTGCAGCCACTGTGGAGAACAATATGGACTTTGGGCAAAAACAAAAAATGGAACTCCCATTTGACCCAGCAATCACTCTTTTAGGAATATATCTCAAGAAACTACAAACACAAATCAGAATGGAAGTATGCACCCCTAGGTTCATAGCAGCACAATTCAACATAGCTAAGATTTGGAAACAGCAGATGAGTGGATTAAAAAACTGTGGTACATCTACATAATGGAATGCTACGCTGTGGGAAAAAAGAGGGAATTCTTACCATTTGCAACAACATGGATGAGATGGAAAGCATTATGCTAAGTGAAATAAGCCAAGCAGAGAACGATAAATATCACATCATTTGTGGAATATAATGAACAACATAAACTGAGGAACAAAAATAGATCCAGAGACAGAGAAACATCAATCAGAATGTCAAACCTCAGGGAAGATAGGGGATGATGGGTTAAAGTGGAGAGATCAACCAAAGAACTTATATGCATGCATATAAGCCTAATCAATGGACAAAGATTACAGAGGTGAGGGGCATGAATGGGAGGTGGGAGTTATGGGGGGATAAGGACACATATGTAATACCTGAATCAATAAAGAAATTTAAAAAAAAGAATTGAGGAAAACACACTTACCAAGCCTTTAGAGGCTGTGGGAGAAGCAGGAACCTGTAGAGAGTTTATTTGATGATGGAATTATTGGTGGACACCATTTCTGCAATAATATTGCTGGTGAGGAATCTGGCAGGTGCCATTTTCTGTTTCCTCTGTCTGTACTGCTAGCACAGATGGGCATGTTTTATGCCTTACCCATCCTGCACAGCAACTGGGAAACTGTTCTTAAAGGACCACCATATAGACCTACTTGACCTCAGAACCAATGCAAAAACAACACTTTAAAACGTGCCTAGACCATAAGTAGTGAGGGAGATCAACTAATTAAGCCTAAAGTGGCTGTCAGAAAGACAAACTGGCAGCAATTTCCTGAGGACAAAAATTGCAGGTTCCAATTTTACAATATAATTTTAACTTGCTTGTGATGAAGCTGGTGGGCATCATATTTAGTTCCCTCTGTCTAGACCAGGAATGCTATGGGATATGCCCCTGCCCTCCTCAACTGGGACAGGGGAAAGCATAATGCCATGCTCACATTACACAATGGCTGTTTCATGGCTGGGCTGGGATATAACCCCACACAGTTTGATTACAAAATGGGCAGAGGACCCAAACAATATTTTTCTTAGAGGACATAAAGAGGGCAAATGGGCACATGAAAAATGCTCTTTGTTACTAATCAACAGGGCTTTGTAAACCAAAACAACAATAGGAAATCACCTCACTCCTGTCAGAATAGCCATTATAAGAAAGACAAAAAATAACAAATCTTGGTAAGGAAGTAGAGGAAAGGAATCTCTAGTGCACTGTTGGTATATAAATTGATAGAGCCACTATGAAAACCAATACAGAGTTTCTCCAAAAATTAAAGTACAACTACCATATGAACCAACAATTCTATGTCTGAGCGTTTATCCCTTGAAAATAAACACATCAATTGAAAAAGACATATACACCCCAATGTTCATTGCAACACTAGTTACAGTAGTCAAAATATCACAGCCACCTAAATATCTATTGGTAATTTTAATAAGCAATTCAAAGTTAATTATGTCAGACATTCTTTGGTTTCTTATTTTAGGGATATGCCCCTGTGAATTCCCAACTAGTCACATGCCAAATATCCAGGGCTCAGATATGAGTATTCCAGTAGCCAGCATCTAAGAACAGAAATGAAAGAAAACTATGTCCAGTGGCAAAACTATAAGAATTAGTTTGGGCATGTTCATTTTATTTCTCAAAGACATTGACATAAGGTAAAAGATAGCTTCATGTCAAGAAGTTGATGTTAGGGATGAATGGATGTGGGGCACCATTGGATATCCATAGTCAAGTGTAAACTCAATATATTTGGACATCTAAAATAATAATAGAAAATCACTTCATAGGCTCAATATTAGAATCACCAGACTCTACACCAGTGGTTCTCAACCTGTGGGTCGCGACCCCTTTAGGGGTTGAAAGACCCTTTCACAGGGGTTGCCTAAGACCATCGGAAAACACATATTTCCCATGGTCTTAGGAACCAACACACCGCTCCTCAGTGTAGCAAAGTGTAGCAATGTAGTTTACTGTTGTCATATGAAGACTGTTGCCCATGCTACACCACAATTCAAGACAAAATTTCATTTATTTGTAATTAGAAATAAATATTTCACAATATATAATTACATATTGTTTTTATGACTAAGCACTATGCTTTAATTATGTTCAATTTGTAACAATGAAAATATATCCTGCATATCAGATATTACATTACAGTTCATAACAGTAGCAAAATTACAGTTATAAAGTAGCAACGAAAATAATTTTATGGTTGGGGGTCACAACAACATGAGGAACTGTATTAAAGGGTCGCGGCATTAGGAAGGTTGAGAACCACTGCTCTACACCAAGCTAATTAATGAATTAAATTGTTAAGGTCAAGTATCAGTTTTTTTAACCTTTTTAACACATATTTTAATGATGAATCATGGTTGAGAAACTCCATTACAGATCAGTGCTTATTAAAATTTAATGTGCACATGAATCACCTTAGAATACTATTAAAATGTAAATTTTGATTCAGTAGTCTGGGATGAGGCCAAAGAGTCTGCAATTTCTAACAAGCTCTTGGCTGATGGTGATAATGTTGGTTGTGGTCCTCAATGGGTAAGCATGTAAATAAAATGAGAAGTGAAGAAAGAAAAAGATATATTTCATGTGTGTATGATACAGAAGAGAGATGTTGAATAAATACAAGGGCAATCTTTTGAGTTCTTGATGTAAATTGAGAATAGGAGAAGGCCTTTATGACTTTGTTCCATTTAAGCTTTAGCTCATAATGGTAGCACTTGCAAAGGGACTATTAAATTCTTGAGAAGCTATTTAAAACTGTTGTGTATTATTAGAAAATCCTCTTGGTCAGAGCTTTGCCAGATTCATTCTTGAAAAAAAATTCAACCATTTATATCACAAAAATAGCAAACAACCAGAACATATGAATAGCAGGTTTCCTCAATGGCCAGAAACACATCTATTTTAAAGTCAGTGAGCGCTAATTTTTTAACGGTTTCTAAAATTTGCTACAAAAATGAAGAGACAAGAAGACATGTTTTTCAAAAATAAAAAGAAAACCCATTTTTAACAAGATATCGAAATTTAATACAAAACATACCTCTGAAAAATGACAGTCCCTGACATTCATGCCCCTTACTCTGCAACTTTAGGTAAGTTACTTAAACTACTCTTGGAGGGAAACAAAAGGAGAGAAAATATATTTTTTGGTGGTAGGTCATAACAGTGCAGATGTTTAAATATTTTACAAAAACTCTTTATAACCCTTGTCTCTGGAGACAAGTATAAAACCTACAATATTGGCTGGAGATGTTCTAACTCTTCTTTACTGTATATAGTTATATTTTTGGAAACATCACTCAGTATATTTTTGAGCTATATGCCTACTTGCTTTAGGCATATAGTTCATCAAACATGGATCCATGGCTTCATATGCACCACATTACCAATATCTAAAATCTGTTTTGAGATTCTACTTCTTGGCTCAGAAGCTGTCAGCATGCATTTGGTCAATCTGACCAAAGTAAAGGAGAAGAAGGCTTGGAGACCATGCTCCTAGGGCACTTCTGCCTGCCAATAAATGGCATACATCAAAATCAGGGCATACACAACTGCACAACCCGCCACTAGGCCTTCCACTGCAGCCTCAGGCCCCACACACCTTGACACCTAGATTGTTAAGTGAGATAAAAAATGGAGACACAGAAGAACCCCCAAAGGAAAAAAAAGGAGGAATCACCAGAAAATGAACTAAATAAAATGGAGGCATGCAATTTGTCAGAAAAATAATGCAGAATAATGATCATACAGTTAATAAACTGGATATATGAGAAAATCAACAACCTATGTAAGAACGAAGAAGAAATAAAAATTATATAGCTATAATAATAATAATAATAATAATAATAATAATAATAATAAAACTATGAAAGCTTTCAATAGTAGATTAGGAGAAACATAGGAACAAATTACTAAATAAGAAGACAGGGAAGCAATACACATCTAATTTGAGCTGCAATTGGAGATAAAAATCAAAATATAGGAGGAGAGCCTGAGGGAGCTTTGGGACATCATGAAATGAAGCAACATATATATAATAGGAGCACAAGAACAAAAAGAAGAAGAGCAAGGGCTAGAAAACCTATTGGAAGAAATATGTCAAAAAACTTCCCAGATTTGGGAAAGAAAAAAAGTTACACAAGCACAGAGAGTCCCAAAAAAGATAAACCCAAAAAGACCTATACAAGACATGTCATAATTACAATGAAAAATGTTAATGACAAAGAGAGAATATTAAAGGCTGCAAGATAGAGACAGAAAGTTACCTACAAGGAATCTCCAATTAGATTTTCAAAATATTTTTCAACAGAAACACATCAGGCCAGGAAGGAATTAAAGGAAGTATACAGAGTGACACAAAATAAGGGACTGAACCCACAAATACTCTATCCAGCAAGGTTAAAATTCAAAATTGAATGGGAAATCAGAAGCTTCACAGATAAAGAAAAGCTAAGAGAGTTTATCACTACCAAGCCAGCAATGCAAGAAATGCTAAAGGGACAGTTGTAAAAAGAAGGAAAAAAATTAAAAATGGAAAAAAAATAACAAAGGCAAAAAAATAAAAAATGGCGACAAACAAGTACCTATCAATAATAACTTTAAATAGAAATGTACTAAATGTTCCAGTCAAAATATGAGTGGTTGAATGTATAAGAAAACATAACCCATATTTTTTCTGTCTACAAGAGACTCACCTTAGAACAAGAGACTCACATAGACTTAAAGTGAAGGGATGGAAAAGTATCTTTCAGACAAATGGAAATGAAAAAACAAACAGGGTTAACAATACTTATTTCTGACAAAATAGACCTCAAAGTGAAGGCCATAACAAGAGATAAGGAAGGCCACTTCATAGTACTAAAGGTATTGATACAACAAGAAGATATAACTCTAGTAAACATATATGTACCCAATGCAGGAGCACTCAAATACATAAAAAAAAAAAAACTCCTGGGAAATATCAAGGAAAAGATAGACAGCAATATGATCATAGTAGGGAACTTTAATATCCCACTGACATCACTGGATAAATCCCCTAGACCAGCAGTTGCCAACTTTTCATACCTCATGGACCACCAGTATTACATGGACAACCAGTTGGTGACTGCTGCAACAAAGGTTTATTTAAATCAGCATTCGCCAACCTTCCAGACTACAAAGATTGGCAACTGTTGCTCTAGGCAAAATATCAGCAAAGAAACAGCTAACTCAACTGACTCAATAGATCAGATGGACTGAATTGACATCTTCAGAATATTTCATCCCAAATCTACAGAATACACATTGTTTGCAAGTGCACATGGACATTTCAAAGATAGATAACATATTGGTCATGGATAAAGCCTCTCCAAATTCAAGAAGATTAAAATAATATCAAGCATCTTCTCACACCACAATGGCATATCATTAGACATCAACTACAATAAAAACAATCAAGAAATTTCAAACACTTGGAAACTGAATACCATGCTATTAAATAATGATTGGGTTACCAAAGAGATCAAAGTATTAAATAAAAACATATTGGAAACAAATGACAATGATAACACAACAATCCAAAACCTATAGGATACAGTGAAAACAGTCCTGAGAGGGAGGTTGATAGCATTACAGACCTACCTCAAAAACAAAACAAAACAAACTAAAAAAACAACAACAATAAAAATGGTAATAAATTATCTAACTCTGCAACTTAAAGAAATAGAAAAAGAGCAACAAGAAAAGCCCAGAATGAGCAGAAGGAAAGATATAATAAAAATAAGAGCAGAAATAAATGACATAGAGACATAAAAACAATACAAAAGATCAATGAAACCAAGAGCTAGTTCTTTGAAAGGATAAACAAGATTGATGGTCCTCTAGCCAGGCTCATCAAAAACCAAAGAGAAGACCCATATACCAAATAAACAAAATAAAAACTGAAAGAGGTGAAATAACAATAGACCCTACAGAAATACAAAGGATTGTAAAAAATAAATAAATAAAAAATGCTATGAACAACTCTATTCCAAGCTTAACAACCTAGAGGAAACGAACATATTCCCAGAAAAATACCACCTTCCAAAATTCAATCAAGAATAAAAAAATCTCAACAGGCCAATAACTAAGGAGGAAATTGAAGCAATCATCAAAAAATTTCCAGCAAACAAAAGCTGGGGGCTTCACAGGAGAGTTTTAACAAACATTCAAAGAAGAATGAAAACCTATCCTTCTCAGACTACTCCAAAATATTCAGACACTGTGGTTAATCTCTTCAGTAAATAATTGATATTGGGTTTATTATAATCTTCATATGCATGGCTTCCTGCAATGTTTCTCTATTTCACATACTCTTTACAAAGAAAACATAGAGGAAAAATGCATTACTTTTTTTCTAATTAATGTCATTTACTTTTTTTTATATCTCTTCTTCCCCTGAGATGGCCAGTGAGTTATCGTTACTCCCATTCTGTGGTGTTTTCTCATCTTGCAGTTTTGTTACAAATGAAGGAGAGGGGAATTGGCACAGTGTCTGGCATGTATATATATTCGTATTACAAAATAAAGTAGTTTTTATTGTTATGACTGTTATTATAAGTTTATTATTTGATGATAAAATATTTTTATTTCCCAGAAAAATCTAGGAACATCTAACATTATTCTTTTGAGAGATTCTTACTTTTGTATCAAACACAGCTGTATGTGTAATATAGATTAAAGACTGGATTCAGAAAGTACTGGAGCTTCACCTCATTTTAAACTTTAAACCTGAGGAAATGAATGATTAATATCATTTTGTAGAAGTCCTAGAATATTAGTTACTTTTATGGCAATAGGTCATCTACTTTTTCCCTACCCACTCTTCAGCAAAGACCACATGTATTGATCTGTGTGGGGCCCAAGCCCTGCTATGATTCTGTGAGGTCAGGGAAAAGTATATTCTGTAATGCTGGCTTACGAACACTCAAAACAGATACTTTTATGCTTTTAGCTTATTCATTTTCATGATGAAAAAATATAGACAGCTGAACATCAGCTGAATTAAATTGAAGATAACTTAATGTTAGTTTCTAAATAGTTTGAAGAGAACAGGTTCCCTACCACTTGAATATCTTTCTAATCTATATGAAAATGACATACTAATCATGAATAAATGATGTACATACTTATCAGCAATATCATTAATATGATATTGCAAATATAGTCATGCTTCTTGCAGTGATTTAGTTTTGCTTTGTTTTTGCAATTAATAAAGTAGGAAGAGACTGACAGATCTCATAGGGAACAGGAGAAGAGGGATGTGAAGAGATTAACCAAAGAATTTATATACATATATGCATTGCCCATGGGCACAGACAATAGTGTAGCTGAAGATGGGGCTGAACCCGCATGGAGGGGAAGAAATGGGGGGCATTTTGTGATGTATGTAATATTCTCAAAAATAAAAATAAATGAAAGGAAGGTATGGCAGTGAATTTAATTACTTGTCTGTATGACTTACATGTGCCCAAGTTTAGTTTTTTTTCCCCCATCAGCTGTCATATTGCCTGTATCATCTCTACTGCCTTCAAAGTAACTGCCAGAGCAGCAAATATCTTTTAAAAACTGGTGTTAAATACCTCCCCAAAGACCTAGTTCTTCTACCTTTAGCTTAAAGAATAGCTAGCTGTACATTCAGGGCCCTGCTTTTCCTGCAGGCTATAAACACTCACCTGAAAACCCTGCTTAACTGCACACTTCAGGAAGTATAAAATAGGATAGAAGGTAAATAACCCCATTTTTAATCTCAGAGATCATCTAGGTCTTCTGCTCTTGCTGGTTCTCTGGACTATGTTTTGTTTTTGTGTGTTTTTTTAATTTATGTATTTATTTATTGTTGGCAGAAAATACACATTCAATCAAGGGCATTTTACTTCTTCCAAATGGAAATTCACTATTAAAACAACTTCTTAAAGTGGTTCTTAATTTGTCATACTGCAATTGACTTTCTGCTTTCATTATCCTTTTTTTGTGGCCTTCTAGTACCATTCACATGGCAGAGGTGGCTCTGCACCAAAGAAAGTGGTTCATTCCTTAAAACAGCAAAGAGAGCCCTAACCAATTTGGCTCAGTGGATAGAGCGTCAGACGCCTGTGGACTGAAGGGTCCCAGGTTCGATTCCGATCAAGGGCATGTACCTCAGTTGCAGGCACATTCCCTGTAGGGTGTGTGCAGGAGGCAGCTGATCGATGTTTCTCTCTCATCGATATTTCTAGTTCTCTATCCTTCTCCCTTATTCTCTGTTTAAAAAAATCAATAAAGTATGTTTAAAAAAACAGCATAGAGAGTGATTTTCACCTTTTTCACCTCATGGCACACATAAAGTAATTTCTAAAATTCTGTGGCAGACCAAAAATAAATTATTTTTTATGATCTGACAAAAAATAGGTATCATTTTGATTCATTTACACCAGATGACTATTGTTGTGTTGGCTATTTTTTTATTTGACAATCTAAGGGTAAAGATGTCAGTGCCCCTGGCTTAATAGTCAAGTATTGCATGTTTTAAAATTTCTTAACTGCACGCCAGTGTACTGATGTTGCACACTAGTTGAAAATCGCTGTCATAGAGTTTCATTGTGTGATTTTCAACACCCGAAGAAATCAGTCATACAGTAGACTTTCATTTCAAGCAGAGGCAAATGTGTAGCCCTTCTTGGAATTTCACAAATAACTTTCTTCTTACGCTTGGAAGTTCATGTATGAATGTCTCTTTCTCTCCCTTAGCCAGTAATTATTTGAAGGTATAATGAATTCATATTGCATCTAAAAAATATGTACACAGGAATACCTCATTTTAATGCACTTCATTTTATTATGTTTTTCAGAGATGGCTTTAAAAAAATAAAGATTTGTGGCAACCTTCTGTTAGCAAGACGATTGGAGCCATTTTTCCAAAAGGCTCAAATGATAGTTGACAATTTAAGCAATAAAGTATTTTAATTTTTTGTATGCTTTTATTAATTTCAGATTGAAAAGAGAGAGGCAGAGATAGAAACATCAATGATGATAGAGAATCATTGATTGGTTGCTTCTTTTGTGCCCCCTATCGGGTATGGAGCTGGCAACCCAACATGTATCCTGACCTGGAATCTAAACCTGACCTCCTGGTTCATGGGTTGAAGCTCAACCACTAGCCGGGCAGCAATACAATATTTTTAAATTAAGGTACGTACATTTTTCTAGACATGTGCTATTGTAAACTTAATAGAATACAGTATGGTGTAAACATGACTTTTACATGCACTGGGAAATGAAACAAAAGTTGCATAATTTACTTTATTGCAATATTCGCTTTACTGTAGTGGACTGGAACCAATATATCATAATAAGCCTGTATTTTAAAAGATCTACTGGCATCTCTATTACTATGAGTGTATCTATAATATACTACCAACTGGGAAAACTGTGGTCTATAAGATTGACCCTAAATAACTTAACAACAAGTCTTTTTTAAAAATATTTATCTTTGTTGCTGAAATTATTACAGATGTCACTCTGTGTTTTTTGTGTTACTTTTTTTCACCATTCATTCTCTCCTCCACACACTCACCAGTCCCAATCCTCCACCATATCATTGTCTGTGTCCATGGGTTATGCATATATGCATATAATATAACCTGTTAATATCCTTCCTCCCCGCTGACATTAATCAGTCTGTTCATGGTTGATGTCTCTGGATCTATTTTTTTCATCAATTTATTTTTTATTTTTGTTCATTAGATTCCACATATGAGTGAGATGATGTGATATTTATCTTTCTCTGACTGTCTTATTTCACTTAGCATAATACCCTCTAGGTCCATCTATGCTGTTGGAAATCATAAGAGTGCCTTATTTTTTACCACCACATAGCATTGCATTGTGTAAATTGTACCATTGTTTTTGTGTTGTTTTTTTTTTAACCATTTATCTGCTAATGGGCACTTAGGCTGTTTTCAAATCTTTTAATTTGTGCTGTTTTAAACATAGGGGTGTATATACTCTATCTGATTGGTGTTTTTAGTTTCTTAGGATATATTCCTAGAAGTGGAATCACTAAATCAAATAGGAGTTCCATTTTTAATTTTTTGAGGAAACTCCATGTTGTTTTCCCTAATGGCTATACCAGTCTGTATTTCCATCAGCAGTGTATTGGGGTTCCCTTTTCTCCACATCCTTGCCAACAGTTGTAATTTATTGATTCATTGATGACAGCCATTCTGACAGGTGTGAAGTGATATATCATGGTTGTTTTAATTTGTGTCTCTCAGATGATCAGTGACTTCGAGCATTTTTCATGTATCTTGGCCTTCTGTATATCTACTTTGGAGAATTGTGCATTTCAGTCCTTTGCCCATTTTTATATTAGATTGTTTGTCTTCCTTTTGTTAAGTTGTATGAGTTCCTTATGAATTTGGAAATTAACCTCATATTAGATGTATCATTAGCAAATACGTTGTCTCATGCAGCCCTTTTAACTTTGTTGATGGTTTCTTTTGCTGTGATGCAGTCCTATTTTTTTTTCTCATTAGTTTTCCATGCCCTGGGAGATATATGTATAAATATCACTGTGAGAGATGTCTGAGATTTTGCTGCCTAAGGTTTATTCTAAGATTTTTATAATTTCACAACTCACATTTAAGGTCTTTTATCCATTTTAAATTTATTCATTTGTATGGTGTAAGTTGGCGGTGTAGTTTCTATTTTTTTTTTTTTGCATGTACCTGTCCCATTTTCCAACTCCGTTTATTGAAGAGATTGTCTGTACTCCATTGTATGCTCTTGCCTCCTTTGTCAAATATTAATTGAGCATAATGGCTTTGGGCAAGTTCTGGGGTGCCTGTTCTGTTCCATTGATCTATATGCCTGTTCTTGTGCCAGTACCAGGCTATTGTGAGTACAGTGGCTGTGTAATATAACTTTTTGTATTTTTCTTCTTTCTCAATATTGCCTTGGCTATTTGGGGTCTTTTGTGGTTCCATATAAATTTTTGCACTGTTTATTCTAGAACTGTGAAATATGCTACTGGGCTGAAACAGGTTTGGCTCAGTGGATAGAGCGTCAGACTGCGGACTGAAAGGTCACAGGTTCGATTCGGGTCAAGGGCATGTACCTTGGTTGCGGGCTCATCCCCATAGGGGGCATACAAGAGGCAGCTGATCAATGTCTCTCTCTCATCGATGTTTCTAACTCTCTATCCCTCACCCTTCCTCTCTGTAAAAAATCAATAAAACATATTTAAAAAAATATGCTACTGGTATTTTAATAGGGATAGCATTGAATCTATAAATTGCTTTGGGTAGTATGGACATTTCAATGATGTTCATTATACTAATCCATGAACATGGTATATTCTTCTAATTGTTTATGTCTGCCTCTATTTCTTTTTTTCAGCAACCTGTAATTTCTCACGTAGTTGTCTTTTACCTCCTTGGTTAAGTTTATTTCTAAGTATCTTAATTTTTTTGTTGTGATGGAAAATGAGATTTTTTTATTGCTGTATAAAAATACTATTGATTTCTAGGTGTTAATTTTGTATCCTCCTTCACTGCCAAATTTATTTATTAAATATAGTAGTTTTTGAGGGAGTCTTTAGGGTTATACAATATTGTGTCATCTGCAAATGACAGTTTTCCTTCTCCTTTTCCAATTTGGATACATTTTATTTCTTCTTCTTTTCTGGTGACTATGAATAGCACTTCCAATGCAGTGATGAACAGGAGGTTGAATATGACATCCCTATATTGTTCTTGTTCTTAGAGGAAAATGTTTTAGTTTTTATCCATTGAGTATGATTTTAGCTGTGAGTTTGTCATATATGGAGTTTATTATGTTAATGTATGATCCCTTTATTCCAACTTTACTGAGAGTTTTTATAAAAAAAGTGTTGGATTTTGTCAAAAGCTTTTTCTCTGTTAATTTTTATGATCATGAGTTTTTGTAATCAAATTTGTTTATGAGATGTATCATGTTTATTGATTTGCCAATATTGTACTAAATTTGCATCTGCAGAGAAAATCCCACTTGATCATGGTGTATGATCTTTTTAATATATTGCTAGATTAGATTTGCAAACATTTTGTTGAGAATTTCAACATCTATGTTCATCAAGGATATTGGCCTCTAATTATCTTTCTTTGTAGTATATTTATCTGTTTTTGGTATTAGGCTAATTCTAGCCTCCTAAAAAGAGCTTGAAAATGTTACTTCCTTTTGGCTTTTTTTGAAATAGTTTGAGGAGGATAGGTATTTGATCTTCTTTGGAAGTTTGTTAAAACTCCTCTGTGAATCCATCTGGAACAGGGCTTTTGTTTGCTGAGTTTTTCATCAGTGCTTCAATATTATCCATAGTTATGGGCCTGTTCAGGTTTTCTGATTCTTCTTGACAGAGTTCGGGAAGATTGCATTTTCTAGGAATATGTCAATTTTTGTTCCTGTTGTCCAACTAGTTATGATATATGTTCATGATATTTGTGTGTGTGATCATATTTCTGAAGGGTCACTTGTTATTTGACCTGTTTCATTTCTGATTTTATTTTTTTGGGTCCTCTATTTGTTTCTTTTGTATTTATTTATTTATTTATTTATTTATTTATTTATTTATTTATTTTTTTTATTTTTTCCATATTGTCCTCCACACCCCCGAGCACATGCCCCCATCCTTCCCTCCGACCCCCAGCACTGCCCTGCATCCACTGGCCATGCCCAGAAACACATGCATACAAGTCCTTCCGTTGATCTCCTACAGGTTCCTACCCCCAACCTCCCCTACCTTCCCACTGTAGCATGACAGTCTGTTCATTGCTTCTTTGCCTTTGCATCTGCTTCCCCCCCCACCACCTGATTCTTTTGTTTAAGAACATCTTGCCCCTGTAAGCTAGAAATAAATCCACCAGAACAAAAGAATGATTGAGTCTCAATTTCAATGTCCCATAGCTTTGAGTCCCAGTTTCAATGTCAAACAGCTCCTTATGTGTACATGTCATCAATGGTATCTGGATAGTGGACAAATGGTGGCAATGCTGGTCCGACCCTCTCTGGTTTGGTCCTAGGCATCCTGTAGCGATGCTCAGCTCACATGGCAAGGCATAGTCAGCGTCTTTCATCTGTGGACTGTTTCTCCTCTTGCCTTTGTGGTTGGCGCAGACCTGTCAGTTCCTCTGTTGCAGGAGTCCACTTGGTCTTGGAGTTGTTTTCTGAAAGTATATAAACATATTCCCAACCAAGACTTAATAAAGGAATCTTTTCTATAAAACTGACTTGGGGTCCTTTTTATTTTTGCCTACCCGCTTTTCCTTTGGCTTATTTTGACACCATGTGTGTTTTTCATGGGTGTCTTGCTGTTAGTATTACAAATGGAAATTAATATTCTAAAGTGAAAATTTTCTAGATGTAATTTACTTACCAGATATTTTTTCTTACATGATATTATCTTATTCTCCCGCCCCCTTTATTGATTAATGGAGAATTTGGTAAAATATTTTAACCCAATCTTGACAACTTTAAATTTTAATTTTTTGCACACAAATATGCCTGTTTATGTTCATTACATACTAAGCAATTTTACCATGAGATGAGCTATCAATAGAAATTTTAATTAATACTTTAGAAACAGCTTTTTGTCCAGTACACTTAAATTTTCTTGGGTGTTCGCTTATTTCAGTTTGCCAATTTAAATTAATCGGAAAGCATGATAATTATTTTCCTTCAAATTTAATACTCTACCAACAATCTTAGATTACCCTGTATATATTAGTAGAAAGGTTTATTTGTATTGAGTAGGCACTGAGCATTCCTAGTGCTAGGCTGAATTTAGATATAGGGCATCTGCTGTTGGCATATTTCTGTCTGTTACCTGGGTCCCGATCTGTGCTGAGTGTGGGAAGCGAGGTAGCCATGGGGGCAGGAGACCTCCCTCAGAAGGGGTGAAGGTTCAGACACCTGCAAGATTGGAGGGGGTGAGGGTCTGTGCCCTACGTCTGTTGACCCCTAAGTTCTCTCTGTGACTGTGCCTGTCTTAAGTTGTTCCTTTCCTGAGGAATCTTACCCATCTCTGGCTAACCAGTCATCCTCGGGTCAAGCAGGGTGTGTGAGGTTCAGTTCTGTCTCCATGGTAGCCTATGCCCCTGTGGCCTCTAGGACCAGCACCTGCCTTAGGGATCCCCTTGCCTGCTGGGGGGTGAAGGGGGCTCGGCACTGACCACTTATCTCTGGGAATTCAGGTTCCTTCTCCAGGGAGGGCCCAGCTCATACCATTTGGCAAGAGACAGATCCATTATACCAGCCGCCTGAGGCTTTGGCCTCAGCATGAATAGAGAGCTCAGGCTACAGCTAAGGGCCATTGGGTTGTGAGAAGAGGGTCCCTCTTGGCAAAAGAGGAAAGAGGGCCTGTATAGAATGCTCAAGTGCCTCCCCAGTGCCTCAATTCTTTCTGAAAGGAATTAAATCCTTTCATGCCCTCTTTTTAAATCACTGCTAAACATTCAAATAATTAATTTGTAGGTTTGTTTGGGATAGTTGTACAATATGCTGTTGTGTAATATCAAAAATTAAATTATATTGTAGGATAATATAATGTAAGGATAAACTTTGCTCTAGGCCATGGCAATTCATTTTCAAATGGGCTGAAAATTTCATTTTGAAACTTTATGTAAAATTTTTCAGGAAAGCAAAAACACAGATTACTTACCTTAGCTCAAGAGGCCAAATATGTTGACTTTCAATTACAATCCTTATGACATTTAAAGAAAACGACTCTTTATTTCCTTCCAAAATGATTTTCATGTTACAGTGTTTCATTTAAAAAATCTTTGTCTCATGAAGCAATTTCTCTTAAGGTTATGGTGACCACTGTATGGATTCCCTCTCATGCCCCACCTTCCCCTTTGTCTGTGCCCAATGATTATGCTCATATGCATGTAGGTAGGTCCCTCTGTTGATCTCTCCCCCTTATTCCCACCAAGACCCACCTTCCCCGAGGTTTGATGTTTGACCCTGAGGTTTGATGTTTGACCGACCTTTCTCATTCTCTGGATCTGATCTTGATCATCAGTTTATGCCATTCATTATATTTCACAGATGAGTGAGATCATGTGATATTTGTCTGTCTCTGCCTGGCTTATTTCACTAAGCATAATGCTTTCCATCTCTATCCATGTTACTGCAAATGATAGTAGCTCCTTCTTTTTTACTCAGCCTAGTATTCCATTGTGTAGATGTACCACAGTTTTTTAATCCAGTCATCTGCTGATGGGCACTTAGGCTTTTTCCAAATCTTAGCTATGGTGAATTCTGCTGCTATGAACATAGGGGTGCATATATTCTTTCTGATTGGAGTTTCTAGTTTCTTGTGGTATATTCCTAGAAGTAGGATCACTGGGTTAAATGGGAGTTCCATTTTTAGTTTTTTTTAAGGAGACTCCATACTGTTCTCAACAGTGGTTGCACCAGTCTGCATTCCCACCAGCAATGCACAAGGGTTCCTTTTTCTCCGCATTCCCGTCAACACTTGTCTTTTGTTGATTTGTTGATGATAGCCATTCTGACAGGTGTGAGATGGTACAGCATTGTTGTTGTGATTTGCATCTCTCTGATGATTAGTGTCTTTGGGCAGTTTTTCATATGTCTCTTGGCCTTCCTTTTGTCTTCTTTTGAGAAGTGCCTATTTAGGTCAGTTGCTTATATTTTTGAATGGGTTGTTTATCTTCTTTTTGTGAAATTGTATGAGTTCCCTTTAAATGTTGGAAATTAAACCCTTATCATTGATATCATTGGTAAATATGTTCTCCCATGCAGTGGGCTTTCTTATTATTGTGTTGACGGTTTCCTTTGCTGTGCAAAACTTTTTATTTTTAAGTACTCTCATTTGTTTATTTTTTCTTTAGTTTCCATTGCCTGAGGAGCTGTGTCCATGAAGAAATTCCTTCTGCATATGTCAGAGATTTTGTTGTCTGTGGATTACTCTAGTATTTTTATGGTTTCCCTTCTTATGTTTAAGTCCTTTAATCACTTGTACTTCATTTTTGTTTATGTTGTAAGTTGGTGGTCTAGTTTCATTTTTTTTTTTTTGCAGATATCTGTCCAATTTTCCCAAAACCACTTGTTGAAGAGACCGTCTTGATTCCATTGTAGGTTGGTGCCTCCTTTGTCAGATATTAATTGAGCATAGTGATTTGGGTAGATTTCTGGGTTCTCTATCCTATTCCATTGATCTATGTGTCTGTTCTTGTGCCAGTACCAGGTAGTTTTGAGAACAGTGGCTTTGTAATACAGCTTGAAATCTGGCATTGAGATCCCACCTATTTTGTTCTTATTTCTAAGGATTGCTGCAGCTATTCAGGATCTTTTTTATTCCAGATGAATTTTTGGAAAGTTCTTTCCTGGTCTGTGAAGTATGCCTTTGGTATTTTCATGGGGATTGCATTGAATTTATAGATTGCTTTGGGTAGAATGGACATTTTGATGATATTGGTTCTGCCAATCCATGAACATGGTATGTTCTTCCATTTGTTTATGTCTTCCTCTATCACTTTTCTTAGTGTTGTGTAGTTTTCTGCATATAGTTCTTTTACCTCCTTAGTTAAGTTTATTCCTAGGTATCTTAATTTTTTGGAGTGATGGTAAATGGGATTGCTGTTTTAGTCTCTCTTTCTGAAGTTCGCTATTGTTATATAGAAATGACAAAGATTTCTTGGTATTAATTTTGTATCCTGCTACATTGCCGAATTAATTTATTAAGTTTATTAGTTTTGGGATGAAGTTCTTTAGGTTTTTTTATGTACATTATCATGTCATCTGCAAATGAGGACAGCATTACTTTTTCTTTTCCAATTTGCAGGCCTTTTATTTCTTCTTCTTGTCTAATTGCAGTGGCTATTACTTCCAGCACTATGTTAAATAGGAGTGGTGAGAATGGGCATCCCTGTCTTGTTCCTTTTTTTAAGGGAAATGGTTTTAGGTTTTGCCCATTGTGTATGATGTTAGCTGTGGGTTTGTCACATCTGGCTTTTATTATGTTGAGGTATGATATTTCTATTCCCACATTGCTGAGAGTTTGTATCAATAAAGGGTGTTGGATTTTGTCAAATGCTTTTTCTGCATCAATTGGTATGAGTATGTGATTTTTATCTCTCAATTTGTTTATGAGATGTATCATGTTTATTGATTTGAGGATATTGTACCATCCTTGCATCCCTGAGATAAATCCTACTTGGTCATGGTGTATGATCTTTCTGATGTACTGCTGGATTCAATTTGCTAGAATTTTGTTGATAATTGTGGCATATATATTCATGAGGGATATTGGTCTGAAATTCTCTTTCATTGTGTTATCTTTATTGGGTTTTGGTATTAGGAGTTTGGAAGTGTTCCTTCCTCGTGAGTTTTCTGAAATAGTCTGAGAAGAGTTGGTTTTAGTTATTCTCTGAATGTTTGGTAAAATTCCCCTTTGAAGCTGTCTGGCCCTGGGCTTTTGTTTGCTGGAAGCTTTTTGCTGACTGCTTCAATTTCTTCCATAGTTATCAGTGTGTTGAGATTTTCAGTGTGTTGAGATTTTTAGAATCTTCCTGTATAAGTTTCAGAAGGTTGTGTTTTTCTAGGAATCTGTCCATTTCCTCTATATTGTGAAATTTGTTAGAATAGAGTTGTTAATAATATTTTTTAATAATCCTTTGTATTTCTGTGGGGTCTGTAGTTATTTCCCCTCTCTCATTTCTGATTTTGTTTATTTGGGTCCTCTCTCTTTGCTTCTTGGTGAGTCTGGCTAGAGGTTCATCAGTCTTGTTTATTCTTTTTGAAGAACCAGCTCTTTGATTTGTTGAGTTTTTGTATCATTTTTTTGGTCTCTATGTCATTCATTTCTGCTCTAATCTTTATTATTTCCTTCCTTCTGCTCACAGTGGTCTTTTCTTGTTGCTCTCTTTCTCATTCTTTGAGTTGTTGAGTTAGGTGATTCATTACCATTTTTTCTTGTTTTGTGAGGTAGGCCTCTAGAGCTTTAAACTTACCTCTCAGCACTGCTTTCATCATGTCCCATAGCATTTGCATTGTTGTGTTTTTATTGTCTTTAGTCTCCAGAATATTTTAATTTCTTCTTTGATCTCATTTATAACCCAATCATTGTTTAGTAACATGCTATTCAACTTCCAAGTGTTTGAATTTTTTGGAATGTTTTTATTATAGTTTATTTCTAATCTTATGCCATTGTGGTCTGAGAAAATGATTGATATGATTTCAATCTTTTTGAATTTGGGAAGACTTTGCTTGTGACCCAATATATGGTCTATTTTTGAGAATGTCCCATGTGCACTTGAGAAGAATGTATATTCTGTATGGTTAAGAAAGCAGGACCCATACAACAATCATATTTTACCTTAGTGTTTGTGTGTTTTTTGCCTTTCTCTTTCTTTCTTTCTTTTTTTTTTACAGCAGTTTCTTTAGCATGTCTTGCATTATTGGCTTGGTAGTGATAAACTCTCTTCACTCTCTCTTTTATGTAAAGCTCCTGATTCCACCTTCAATTTTGAATGATACCCTTGCTGGGTATAGTATTCTTGGGTTTAGACCCTTGTTTTGCATCACTTTATATATTCCATTCCATTCCCTCCTGGCTTGGTGTGTTTCTGTTGAGAAGTCAGTTGATATTCCAATAGGAGATCCCTTTCTGTCTCTCTCTGGCAGCCTTTAAGATTCTTACTTTGTCATTAGTGTTTGCCAATTTTATTATGATATATCTTGGTGTTGGTTTTTTGGGGTTCAGCTTGTTTGGGACTCTGTGTACTTCTTGGTCTTTCATATTTTTTTTCTTGCCAATATCAGGGAAATTTTCTGTCATTATTTCTTGAAATAGGTTTTCTATTCCTTGCTTTTATTCCACTCCTTAGGGTATCCCAATTAAGCATATGTTGTTTCGTTTTGTGTTGTCCCAAAGCTCCCTTAGGCTCTCTTCTTGTTTTTTTTAAGTCTTTTTTTCCAGTTGTTGCTGTGTTTGTGTGTTTTTTCCTACCTTGTCTTCTAATTCGCTGATGCGGTCTTCAGCTTCTTCTAGTTTTCTGTTTAGACATTCCATTGTGTTCCTTATTGTGGCTATGTCGTTCTTCATCTCTTGGTTTTGTTTCATATTGGTGATATTCTCATTCAGCTCCTTATATTTCTCATTGAGTTGTGTGATATTGTCATTGAGTTGTGTGTATTTGTCTTCCATCTGTTTAAACATCCTTAAAATCACTACTCTGAATTCTTTCTCTGAAAGACTGCTCACTTCAATTTCATCTAACTCCCTTTCTGGTGATTCCTCTTTTTCTTTTTTTTTGGGATTGCTTTTACATCTTCCCATGTTTTCCTTTAATGTTTTAATTGTAGATCCAATTGCTTTACTACCCATTTTTTTTTAGAGGGGGTATGGTGCGACTGGTGTATTCTCTCAGTTCTCCTCTGTTTGTTAATTTATTGTAGTTTCCTATTGAGCTCTTTGGGTTCTCTTGATGTAGATCTGCGAGTTTGAGCAGCACAACTGTGGTGTCTAGAAGTTGGCAGCCTTGGAGAAGAATGTCACTTATTTTTCCTGTTTTGCACCTTTAATTGAGATCACACGTGCCCAGAGAGGATACACAGTGGTACCAAGGACCCGACTGTCAGGGTGATGTGTTTCAGGGGCCTACAACCTGGAGAGACATGGCTGTGGTGTCCAGAGTTAAAAAGTCACACCTGGGGGGGTGCTCCCAGTGGCTCCCAAGCACTGTTTAGGGGGTGGACCACCAGGAACGTGCTGCTGAAAACCCGCCTTGGGTGGCAGCCTCAAGTATGCACTGTAAATGCAGGTGACCAGGGAGCTCCACAAACCAGATAGGAGGGGAAACCACAGACAGGGCAACCAGAGCATGCATACAAAGGGCCTATGGTGCCACAGATGGGGCAACCCTGCCACGCAAACACAGGGACTAAGGTAATTTGCAAGCCGGCATGCAAACTGGGACTCAAATGGCCCACAAACTGTCTTGCAAATGGTGTGCACACTAGCGCGAAGGCATGCTGCAGTCTGGGAAAATGTGCAGACTGGGACTAGTGTATAACCACAGCTGAAACCATGGCACAGACGAAACTGTGGTGCAGGCACAGGGTGCACGTATACTCGGTGACCCATGCACACTAGGAGACCCTGGAGATCGCAAGCCCGGACCCTGTGTGGCTGCTGCTGCTGCTGTGGTGATGTTGTTGGGGAGGGGGGAGCCTGAACTCATTGCTTTGGAGGCGGAGGTCCCATGGTCCAGGGGCCTGCAGGGTCCACGGGCCAGCGGGACTCTGGCTGGAGTGGCTATTGGGATGCAGGGCAGCTCCAATGCCTGTCTTGCTGGTGGTGTTAGTGAGTTTTCAAAGAAAGGCCTTTTTTTTTCCAAGATGGTTCGGGCTCTGAGACCAATTTCTGCATTTCGGGGAATGAAAGCTGCAATGGCAGTCTCTCCTTGTCCAAGAGAGCCTGGACTGCCAGCCCCCACTGCTCCCGTGAGATTCAACTGTCTCTCACTCAATCACACACCCACCACACACCCCTATACACTCTCCTTCAGTCCCCTCACTCACTTCCTCTCCCTAACCTCCGTCCTGCCAGCCGCCATAATCCTCCGACCCTCTATTTGTTTCTTTTTTAAAAAAATATTTATTGTTTAAAGTATTACATAAGTTTCCTCTTTCCCCCACTGACCTCTCCCCAGCTACCGCCTTCCTCCCCAGCTCATGCCCTCACCACCTGCTGTCTGTGTCCACTGGTTAGGCTCATACGCATGCATAGAAGTCTTTGGTTGACCTCTTACCCACTCAACTCCTGCCTTTTTTCATAGGTTGCACAGTCTGTTAGATGCTTCTATGAATGGTTCAATTTTTGTTCATTATTTTATGTTGTTCATTATATTCCACAAATGAATGAGATCATGTGATATTTATCTCTATGTGACTGCCTTATTTTGCTTAGCATATAGCTCTCCAATTCCATCCATGCTGTTGCAAATGGTAAGATTTTCTTCTTTTTTTTTTTTTTTTAATTAATTTTTATTAATTTTTTATACATATCTCCCCATTGCCCCCCCTCCCTCCCAGGCGTACCCCGACCCCCCAGTGTCTGTGATCATTGGTTATGTTTATAAGCATGCATACAAGTCCTTTGATTGATCACTTATTTACCTCACCTAACTTTAATCTTTCTGCTATAATTTCACAGTCTGTTTGATGCTTTATGATTTTTGTCCTCCTGAGAATTATCAGTCTACTCCCTTTCTGTGCTCCTGATTCTATTATATTCACCAGTTTATTCTGTTGATCAGATTTTTAATTCACTTAATTTTTAGATTCACTTGTTGACAGATGTGTATTTGTTCATAATTTTTTGTCTTTTACCTTTTTCTTCTTCCTCTTCTAAAAGGGTACCTTTCAGCATTTCATATAATACTGGTTTGGAGTTGATGAACTCCTTTAGCTTTTTCTTCTCTGTGAAGGTCTTTATCTGCCCTTCAATTCTGAATGATAGCTTTGCTGGATAGATTATTCTTGGTTGTAGGTTCTTGTTGTTCATCACGTTGAATATTTCTTGCCACTCCCGTCTGGCCTGCATCGTTTCTGTTGAGAAATCAGCTGACAGTCGTATGGGTGCTCCCTTGTAGGTAATAAACTGTTTTTCTCTTGCTGCTTTTAATATTCTCTCTTTGTCTTTTGCTCTTGGCATTTTAATTATGATGTGTCTTGGTGTAGTCCTCTTTGGGTTCCTTTTCTTTGGGGTTCTGTGTGCTTCCTCGACTTGTAAGTCTATTTCTTTTACCAGATGTGGGAAGTTTTCAGTCATTATTTCTTTAAACAGGTTTTCAGTATCTTGCTCTCTCTCTTCTTCTGGCACCCCCACAATTCTGATGTTGGTACGCTTGAAGCTGTCCCAGAGGCTCCTTACATTATCTTCACATTTTTGGATTCTTTTCTCTTCTTGCTTTTCCAGTTGAATGTTTTCTGCTTCTTTATATTTCAAATTTTTGACTTGATCCTTGCCTTTCTCTAGTCTGCTGTTAGTACTCTGCGTAATAGTATTCATTTCAGTCAGTGTATTTATTATCTTCTCTTGGGTCTCACTAAATTTATCCATCTTTTCTAGCATATTCTTGCAAAACCTTATAAGCGTGGTTTTGAACTCTATATCCAGTCGTTTTTTTTTCCTCCATTTCTTTTGCTTGTAATCCCTTCCCTTGTCTCGGCATTTTCACTGTGCCGGGGAAACTTCTGTGCTGGATTCAGCCGCAGAAGCCTCTGCTGAGCTTGGGAGGGTGGAGTCTCAGGGCTTAAGGGACCGCCTTGCCTTCCAGTCGGCCCCGCCCTCCACGGCCCCTGAGTCTCACGTGACTGGGTAATGGCTGGAGCGGTCCTTGTGCGCGCACCCGCAGCACCTCCAACCGCTGCCTTTCCGGCTCCCCTGCAAACCAGGACCACACGAGTCTAGGTCCCCAGGGTTTCGCCCAAAACAGGGGCCCAGTGGACTCAGAAGTGGCACAGATCGGAGGGTCTGTCTCCCGCCCACTCGCGAAAGCCAGCGGCACAATCAGCAGTCCGTCCGCCGCGTGGTGCCGTGCGCGACCAGACCTCCGATCCTTTGCAACTCCCCTAAATTTCCGTGCACTTCTCCCTTTTCACAGTCCAAACTCCCCCCGTATGAGTTTCGGCTGGATCTGGGGTTTAGTGTCGTAAGAGAAGGGGTTCAATGCCGTTGGGAGTCTCCGTTTCCCTCCCGCCAGAGAAAGCCAGCCAGGTACTCTGGCACCGCTCTCTCAGCGCGCTCGTCTCCGTACCTCAGCTTTTTGCAGCTCCTCTGGGTCTCTGTGAGCCCCTCTCTTTCCCTCTAGTTGTAGAACTTCCACTCAGCCAGCTTTCCTGTGGTTCTGGATGATGTCCGTTCTGTCTTTTAGTTGTAGTTTTGAAATTGTTGTGCGAGGCAGCAGTATAGGTGTTTACCTATGCCGCCATCTTGGATTCTCTCTTCTTTTTTTTTACAGTAGTGTTGTATTCCATTGTGTACCACAGTTTTCTAATCCACTCATCATGGGCACTTAGGCTGTTTCCAATCCGTAGCTAATGTAAATTATGCTGCTATAAACATAAGGGTGAATATGTCCTTTGTGATTGGTATTTCTATTTTCTTGGGATGTATTCTTAGAAGTGGGATTACTGGGTCAAATGGGAGTTCCATTTTTAATTTTTTGAGGAAACTCCATATTGTTTTCCACAGTGGTTGCAGAAGTCTGCAATCATAAAACCAGTGTAGGAGGGTTCCTTTTTGTCTATATGCTCTCCAGCACTTGTTATTAGCTGATTTTTTGATGATAGTGATTCTGAAAGGTGTGAAATGTTACTTCATTGTCATTTTTTTTTTTGCATTTCTCTGATGAATAGTGACTTGGAGCATGTTTTCATATGTCTGTTGGCCTTCTGTATTTCCTCTTTCAAAAGGTGTCACTTTAGGTATATTTTTAAAATATATTTTATTGATTTTTTACAGAGAAGAAGGGAGAGAGATAGAAAGTCAGAAACATCGATGAGAGAGAGAGACATCGATCAGTCGCCTCTTGCACACCCCACAGTGGAGATGTGCCCGCAAGCAAGATACATGCCTCGGACCAGAATCAAACCTGGGACCTTTCAGTCCGCAGGCCGACGCTCTATCCACTGAGCCAAACCGGTTTCAGCCACTTTAGGTATTTTTGATTGGATTGTTTAATTTCCTTTTGTTAAGTTGTATAAGCTCCCTATAAATTTTGGAGATTAGACCCTTATCAAAGATAACATTGGCAAATATATTTTCCCATGCAGTGGGCTTTCTTGTTTTGTTGGTGGTATTTTTTGTGGTACAGAAGTTTTTATTTTGATGTTGCCACATTTATTTATTTGTTCCTTCATTTTTATTGTCCTAGGGGGTGTATCCTTAAACATATTGCTACAGGAAATGTCTGAGATTGTGTTGCCAATGGTTTCTTCTAAGATTTTTATGGCTTCATGTTTTACATTTCAGTCTTTTATCCATTTTGAGTTTAGTTTTGTGTATGGTGTAAATTGCTGGTCTAGTTTCATTTTTTTTTTTGCATGTATCTGTCCAATTTTCCCAACACCATTTATTGAATAGACTGTCTTGACTCCATTGTATGTTAATGTCTCCTTTATCAAATATTAATTGAGCACAATGGCTTGGGTCTGTTTTGTTCCATTTGTCTATATGACTGTTCTTTCCCCAGTACCGGGCAGCCTCGAGAACAGTGGATTTGTATGCTGTATCCCCTCCAACTTTGTTCTCCTTTCTCAAGATTGCTGCAGCTATAGGGGGTCTTTTTTAATTGCAGAACAATTTTTGGATAGTTTGTTCTAGGATCTTTGTAATTTGTTGTTGCTACATTAATGGGGATTGCATTGAATTATAGACTGCTTTGGGTAGTATGGACATTTTAACGATGTTGATTCTACCTATCCATGAAGACGGTATATTCTTCCATTTGTTTGTCTTCTGCTATGTCTTTTTTTCAGCTTCCTGTAATTTTCTGAGTATAGGATCTCTACCTACTTGACTAAGTTTATTCCTAAGTATCTTAATCTCTTTAGTACAATAGTAAATGTCTTTTTTTTTTTACTTTTTTTTTGTTTGTTTGTTTTAGGTTTCTCTTTCTGTGAATTGATTATTGATGTATAAAAAACCATAGATGTCTGGGTGTTATTTTTGTATCCTACTATATTGCCAAATTCATTTATTAATTCTAGTAGGTTTTCATGGAGTCTTTAGAGTTTTCTATGTGTAATATGTCATCTGCAAATAATGACAATTTTACTTCTTTCCAATTTGGATGTATTTTATTTCTTCTTCTTGTCTAATCATCATAGCTATCACTTCCAGTTCTATGTCACACAGGAGTGGTGATAGTGGGTATCTGTGTATTTTTTCCTGTTCTTGGGGGAAATGGTTTTATTTTTTTACTATTGAGTATGATTTTGGTTGTAGGTTTATCATATAAGGATTTTATTATGTTTCAGTACAATCCCTCTATTCCCACTCTTCTGAGAGTGTTTTCAAGGAAGGGTGTTGGATTTTGTCAAATGCCTTATCTGCATCAGTTGAAACGATTATGTAATTTTTGCCTTTCAATTTGTTTATGTAATGCATAACGTTTATTGAGTTATGGATATTGTACCAGCCTTGCATCCCTGGAATAAATACCACTTGGTTATGGTGTATGAACTTTCTAATACAATGCTCGATCTAATTTGCTAGAATTTTGTTGAGAATTTTAATCTTTGTTCATCAGGAATATTGGTTTATAATTCTTTTTTGTGGTGTCTTTATCTAGTTTTGGGATTAGGGTAAAGCTGGCTTCATAGAAAGAGCTTAGAAGAGCGCCTTCCTCTTTAATTTTTTGGAATAGGTTTAGAAGGATAGGTTTTAGTTCTTTTTTGAATGTTTGGTAAAACTCCCTTGTGAAGGCATCTGGTCAGTGCTTTTGTTTGCTGGAAGTATTTTGATTACTGTTTCAATTTCATCAATAGTTATCAGCCTATTCAGATTGTTTTTAATTCTTCCTGATTGAGTTTTGGAAGTGTATTTTCCTAGAAATATGTACATTTTGTCAAGGTTGTCCAGTTTGTTGGAGTAGAGCTGTTTGTAGTATTTATTTTACAATCTGTGGGGTTGGTAGTTCAACTTTTTCCATTCTGGTTTCATTTAGTTGGGTCCTCTCTCTCTCTCTCTTTTTTCTGGGTGAGCCTGGCTAGAGGTTCATCAATCTTGTTTATGCTTTCAAAGAACCATCACTTGGTTTCATTGATCATTTGTGTGTGTGTGTGTGTGTGTGTGTGTGTGTGTGTGTGTGTGTGTATATATATATATATATATATATACACTTTTTTGTCTCTATGCTATTTATTTCCTCTCTGAATTTTATTATTTCCTTCCTTCTACTTACTCTGGGCTTTGTTTTGCTCTCTTTATAATTCTTTAAGTTGAAGGGTTAAATAATTTATTACAATTTTTTCTTGCCTTTTTTTTTTTGAGATAGGCAGAGCTATTACCCTTCATCTCAGGAATGCTTTCACTTTGTCCCATATGTTTTGGATTGTGTTTCAATTAACATAACAATTTAGGATGCTTTTAATTTGTTCTTTGTTCTCTTTGGTAACCCAATCATTGTTTAATAGCATGTTATTTAGTCTCCAAGTGGTTTTTTATTAATTGTTTTTATTGTAGTTAATTTCTAATATTATGCCCTGTGCTTTGAAAAGATGCTTGATATGCTTTCTATCTTCTTGAATTTGCAGAGTTTGCTTGTGACCCAATATGTGGTCTACCTTTGAAAATATCCCATGTGCAATTTTGGTGAAATGTTTTGAAGATACCAGTTAAGTCAATTTGATCTAGTGAGTCATTTAGAATTGCTGTTTGTATGCTGATTTTTTTCTTCAGAAGATTTGTCCAGTGATGTCAGTGGAGTATTAAAGTACCTTACTATGATTGTGTTGCTATCAAACTCTTTCTTGATATGTTCCAGAATTTTTTTTTAATGTATTTGGGTACTCCTGCATTGGGTGAACATATGCTTACCAGAGTTATATCCTCTTGTTGTATAGATTACTTTAGTATTATGAATTCTCCTTCATAATCTCTTGTTATGGCCTTCACTCAGAGGTATTTTTTGTCAGTTATAAGTATTGTTACCCTTGCTTTTTTCCATTTCCATTTTTTAAAAATAATTCTTTATTGTTCATATTATTACAATTGTTCCTCTTTTTCCCCATATCTCCCCCCCCCACCTGGCTCCCACCCCACCTTCTGCTCTAACCTCATCCCCATTGTCCTCATCCATAGGTGTATGATTTTTGTCCATTCTCTCCCTGCACACCACCTCAGCTCTTTCCCCCTGAGAATTACCAGTTCCCTCCCTTTCTATGCCCCAATTCTATTATATCCACTAGTTTATTCTGCTCATCAAATTTTCAATTCACTTGATTTTTAGATTCACTTGCTGATAGATAATATATTTGTTGTTCATAATTTTTACCTTTACCATTTTCTACTTCCTCTTCGTAAAGAATACTTTTAAGCATTTCATATAATACTGGTTTGGTGTTGATGAACTCCTTTATATTTTTTCTTATCTGTGAAGCTTTTTATCTGCCCTTCTATTCTGAATGAAAGCTTTGCTGGGTAGAATAATCTTGGTTGTAGGTTCTTGCTATTCATCACGTTGAATATTTCTTGCCACTACCTTCTGGTCTGCATAGTTTCTGTTGAGAAATCAGCTGACAATCATATGGGTGCTCCCTTGTAGGTAATTAACTGTTTATCTCTTGCTGTTTTTAAGATTCTCTCTTTGTCTTTTGCTCTTGGTATTTTAATAATAATGTGTTTTGGTGTGGTCCTCTTTGGATTCCTTTTCGTTGGGGTTCTGTGAACTTCCTGGACTTGAAAGTTTATTTCTTTCACTAGGTGGGGGAGTTTTCAGTCATTATTTCTTCAAATAAGTTTTCAGTATCTTGCTCTCTCTCTTCTTCTGGCACCCCCATAATTCTAATGTTGGTACGCTTGAAGCTGTCCCAGAGGCAGCTTACATTATCTTCACATTTTTGGATTCTTTTTTCTTCTTGCTTTTCCAGTTGAATGTTTTCTGACTCTTTATATTTCAAATTTTTGACTTGATTCTTGCCTTCTTCTAGTCTGCTGCTAAGTCTCTGTATAATATTTTTAATTTCAGTCAGTGTATGTTTAATTTCTAGTTGGTTATTTTTCATCTCCTCTTGAGTCCTGCTAAATGTATCCATTTTTTCTAGGAAATTCTTAAAAAAACCTTATAACCAAGGTTTTGAACTCCATATCCAGTCATTTGTTTCCCTCCATGTTTTTCATTTAGGTCTGTTCCTTAGTCTCCGCATATTCTGCTGCTTCCCTGAGTTGGTAGAGTAGCTTTATGTGCTAGATGTCCTATGTTCCAGTAGCTCTGCCTCCCCAGTTACCTGAGGTGGACACTCTTGGTGCACCGCTTTGTGAACTGTGTGTACATTCTCGTTGTAGTTAATTCTTGATTTTTGTTGGTATCACTGAGGGGAATTGATTTCTAAGCCAATTGTTTGTGAGGATCAGCTGTGTCTGCACATGTGCGCTTGCCTCCAGACTTCTGCCTTTCATGGGCATTCAAGTTTCCGGATCTCTGTCTTTCTGGTTTCCCTGAGTTTCTGTGCACTCTAGAGACCCGTAAGAGTCTGGGCCCCCAGGGTCTCATCTGACACTGGGGTTCAGTGTAATTGGATCTGGATTTCAGTGCTGTTGTGATGTTCTGTTTTCCTCCTACTAGAGGAAGACAATGGCTCAATCATCAGTCAGCACTCTGTGTGTGCACTTTTGAGTGCCCCCAGATTTCTGTCTTTCATGGCTCCCCTAAGTTTCTGTGCATTCCTTTCTTTTCACAACAGTCCAGACTCCCCCATATGAGTCTCGCATGGAGCTGGAGTTCAATGCAGGCAGAAGTGGGGTTCAATGCAGTCGGGATTTTCTGTCTCCCTCCCACTAGAAGCCAACCAGACCCTTCTCCATCCATCCTATTCATAAGCATGTCTCCATATCTCAGCTTTTTATAGCTCCTCTGAGTCTTCGTGAGCCCCTCTCTTTACTTCTAGTTGTAGAATTTGCACTCAGCCAGCTTTTCTGTGATTATGGATGGTGTCCGTTTTGTCTTTTAGGTGTAATTTTGAAATTTTTGTGTGAGGCAGCAGCTTAGGTGTTCACCTATGCCTCCATCTTGGTTTTCCCACATTTCCATTTTCCTGAAGGTGTCTTTCTATCTCTTCAATCTCCTTGATGGTTGTAGAACCAGTTGCCTGATAGATGTTTTAACTTCATCCCACACATGTACAATTGGATTAAGATCTGATGACTGTGAGGTCATCTAAGAAAAGTAAAATATCCCTCATGTTCTTGAAACCACTCTTGCACAATAAACAAACACCGTGACATGGTGCATCGTCTTGTTGGAAGAAACCATCTCCATTGGGATATGCCATCAATATGATAGGATGAACTTGATAAGCAATGATACTTAGGTGTTATGCTACTCAGACGTTGTTCCACACTAATTAAAGGGCTCAGATCATGACAGAAAAATATGATCGAAACCATAATGCTGACTCCACCAGCTTGAAGGGTTGTACTCATGCATGTAGGGTGCATGCTTTCATGCTGTTTCCCCGAAATTCTCACTCTACTATCTGCATGATGCAATTGAAAACATAATTCATCCGACCACATGACTTTATTTCCAATGCTCAACTCTCCAATCCTTGTGTTCCTATGTGAATTGGAGACATTTTATTTTGATAACTGCAGACAGCAAAGGTTTTTGAACAGACCTTTGGCTTCCATATCCCATATGATGCAGTGTATGGCTAATTTGACTACAAACGTCAGGTGGTCATAATATGGCCACTCAGTGTAAGTAGATCATGTTTTCTTATTTATTAAGCCACTTAATGTCTTTTTATTGGAGCATTTAGGTCATTTACCTTTAAAGTTATGATTGATAGGTACTTGTTTGTAAGCATTGTATTTTTTTTTGCCTGTGTTCCTTTTTCCATTTTTTTAAAAATTAAATCTTTATTATTCAGATTATTACATTTGTTTCTCTTTTTTCCCCTCCATAGCTCTCCTCCACCAGGCTCCCATCCTTCCGTCTGCCCTTACCTCCCTCCCATTCACCTCATCCATAGGTGTATGATTTTTGTCCAGTCTCTCCCTGTACACCCCTCACTCCTTTCCCTCTGAGAACTATCAGTCCATTCCCCTTCTGTGCTCTTGATTCTATTATATTCAACAGTTTATTCTGTTGATCAAATTTTTAATTCACTTAATTTTTAGATTCACTTGTTGATAGATATGTATTTATTATTTATAATTCTTTGTCTTTTACCTTTTTATTCTTCCTCTTCTAAAAGAGTACCTTTCAGCATTTCATATAATACTGGTTTGGAGTTGATGAACTCCTTTTGCTTTTTCTTATCAGTGAAGCTCTTTATCTGCCCTTCAATTCTGAATGTTAGCTTTGCTGGATAGATTATTCTTGGTTGTAGGTTCTTACTATTCGTCACGTTGAATATTTCTTGCCACTCCCATCTGGCCTGCATCGTTTCTGTTGAGAAATCAGCTGACAGTCATATGGGTGCTCCTTTGTAGGTAATTAACTGTTTTTCTCTTGCTGCTTTTAATATTCTCTCTTTGTCTTTTGCTCTTGGTATTTTAATTATGATGTGTCTTGGTGTGGTCCTCTTTGGATTCCTTTTATATGGGGTTCTGTGTGCTTCCTGGACTTCTAAGTCTATTTATTTCACCAGATGTGGAAAGTTTTCAGTCATTATTCCTTTAAATAGGTTTTCAGTATCTTGCTCTCTCTCTTCTTCTGGCACCCCTACAATTCTGATGTTGGTATGCTTGAAGCTGTCCCAGAGGCACCTTACATTATCTTCACATTTATGGATTCTTTTTTCTTCTTGCTTTTCCAGTTGAGTGTTTTCTGATTCTTTATATTTCAAATTTTTTACTTGATTCTTGCCTTCTTCTAGCCTGCTGCTAAGTCTCTGTATAATAGTTTTAATTTCAGTCAGTGTATGTTTAATTTCTATTTGGTCCTTTATCATGTCTAGTTGGTCCTTTTCCATCTCTAGTTGGTTCTTTTTCATCTCCAGTTCGTTCTTTTTCATCTCCTCTTGGGTCTCGCTAACTTTATCCAACTTTTCTAGGATATTCTTGAAAAATCTTATAAGCGTGGTTTTGAACTCTATATTCAATAGTTTGTTTTCCTCCATTTCTTTTGTTTGTGATCCCTTCCCTTGTCTCGGCATTTTCACTATGACAGGAGAACTTCTGTGTTGGATTCAGACTTATGATACAAAAGTTGCAAAACTGCCAAAGCCTCTCTGTTGAGCTTGGGATGGGTGGAGTGTCAGGGCTTAATGGACAGCATTGCCTTCCAGTCGGCCCTGCCCTCCAAGGCCCCTGAGTCTCACGTGACTGGGTAATCGCTGGAGCGGTCCATGTGTGTACCTGCACTCTCTTTCAGTGCCTCTAGACGGCTGCCCCTCTGGCTCCCCTGCGCTCCAGGACCATATGAGTCTGGGTCCCCAGGGTTTCGCCCGAAACTGGGCTTAGTGAAGTTAGAAGTGGCACAGATGGGAAGGTCTGTCTCCCGCCCACTCTCGAAAGCCAGTGACACAGTCAGCAGTTGTTGCTCTGAGCGCAGTGCCGTGAGCGCCATCAGTCCTCTGATCTTTTGCGACTCCCCTAAATTTCCATGCACTACTCCCTTTTCACAGTTCAAACTCCCCCCGTATGAGTTTCGGCTGCACCTGGGGTTTAGTGTCATAGGATAAGGGGTTCAATGCCATTGGGAGTCTCCCACCAGAGAAAGCCAGCCAGGTACTCTGGCACCCGCTCTCTCCAAGCGCACGTCTCTGTACTTCAGCTTTTCGCAGCTCCTCTGGGTCTCTGTGAGCCCCTTTCTTTCCTTCTAGTTGTAGAATTTCCATTCAGCCAGCTTTCCTGTGGTTCTGGATAATGTCCGTTTTGTCTTTTAGTTGTAGTTTTGAAATTGTTGTGTGAGGCAGCAGTGTAGGTGTTTACCTATACCGCCATCTTGGATTCTCTCCTTCCATTTTTATTTCTTCTTTAGCATTTCTTGCATTGCTGGCTTGTTAGTTTATCAATCCATTAGTTTTTTTGTTTGATATTTGTTTGTAGGTGAAGCTCCCAATTTCCCCTTCCTTATTGAAGAATAGCCTTGCTGGATAGAGTATTCTTGGAATCAGTCCCGTGTCCTGCATCACTTTGTATACTTCCTTCCATTCCTTTCTAGTCTGATGTGTTTCTGTTGAGAATAATTTGATAATCTAATGGGAGATTCCTTGTAGGTAACTCTCTGTCTCTATCTTGCAACCTTTAATATTCTCTCTGTCATTAATGTTTGCTATCATGATTATGATGTGTCTTGGTGTAGTTCTTTTTTAGTTCATCATGTTTGGGACTCTCTGTGCTTGTGTGACTTTCTTTTTCCCCAAATCAGGGAAGTTTTCTGATATTATTTTTTCTAATAGGTTTTCAAACCTTTGCTCTTCTTTTTGTCATTCTCGCTCCCCTATTATACATATGTTGCTTCATTTCATGTTATTCCTAAGCTCCCTTAGGCTCTTATATTTTCTCTTTGATTGCAGTTCCAATTGGATGTATTTTGTTGCATTTGTATTCTAATTCATTAATTCTGTCCTCTGCTTCTGCTAGTTTACTATTGAATCCTTCCGTAGTGTTTTTTTTAATTGTAGTTATATCACTCTTTATTTCTTCTTGATTCTTACATAAATCAATTGTTTTCTCATCCATCCGTTTTATTCACTGTATGACCCTTATTCTGAATACCTTTTTCGACAATTTCCATGCCTATGTTTCATTTAGTTCCTTTTTTGGCAATGTTTCCTTTGGTGGTTGTTTCTTTATCTCCTAATTTTTGCTCTCACCAAAGAATTTGTGTCGAGTTACACTGGGCCTGTGATTGCAGTGGTGGGCTTGTCAACTGGTAATGCTGTCACTAAACCAGGTGTCAATGCATCAGGCTTAGTGGCAATTCATGAATTTAGGCACCTGGGGTTGCTGTGTGAGGCACCTAGGGTTTCTGTGTAGATCTTTGTTGCTCATGCTCAGTAGCAGCACCCAAGGCTTCTGCATCTGGCTTGGTGGCAGCCAGTGCAGTCATAACATCTGGGTTTACTGTGTAAGTCTTGGATTTTCATGAGCATATGCAGCACCAGGGCTGCTTCATAGGGCTTTGCTGTTCACACACGGATGGGGCACTCAGGCTTGCTGTTTAAAGCTTGGAATTTGGGGTTTCTGTGTAAGGCTTGGCTTTTCATCTGTTGACATGGAACCTGGAGTTGCTGTGTAAGATTTGGCTATTCACGCACAGTCACAGTGCCTGGAACTAAAAGGTCTGGCTGGCAGGAGGGAAGCTTGTTCTGGAACTTGCAGGAGCTTGTGGCTGGGGAGGCTGGATATTTGATATTTTGGGGTTCCCATACAAGGCAGCAGATCCCTTGCAGGAGTGATTGTAGGGTCCCAAGTGGTGTCTGAGGGCACCCTTGGTGGAAGTGAGGCTGGGATCTCAGTCATAGCAGAGGCTGCCTGGCTAGGGGAGCCTGGTACATCATACCCCCAAAAGTCCTGTGAAATCTCTCTCTCTCTCTCTCTCACACACACACACACACACACACACACACACACACACACCACATCCACACACTCCCATTTACCTCCTTCACTCATTCACACACTCTCTCCCTCCACCATCTTCTCATTTTTCTTTGTTTCTTGGTGAGCCTGGCAAGAGGTTCATCAATCCTGTTTATCTTTTCACAGAACCAGGTCTTGGTTTTATTGATATTCTGTAGTGTGTGTGTGTGTGTGTGTGTGTGTGTGTGTGTGTGTTTTAGATTCTATGTCATTTATTTTTGCTCTTATCTTGATTATTTTCTTATACTTTCTTACTTTCTCTGGGCTTTTCTTGTTGTTCTATTTCTAATTCTTTAAGTTGTAAGGTTCAATAGTTTATTTATTTATTTTTTGTTTTTATGAGGTAGGCCTGTAGTGTCAAAAAAACTTCCCTCACAGGACTACCTTTATTTTGTCTCCTAGATTTTTGGTTATAGCGTGTTCATTTTAATTTGTTTCCAGGAAGCTTTTTTTAAATTGTTTTTATTACTTGATCTCTTTGGTAACCCATTCATTGTTTAATGACATGCTATTTGGAATCTGTGTGTTTGAATATTTCTGAGTGTTTTTTTTAATTTGGTTTCTAATTCCATGCTATTGTGATCTGAGAAGATGCTTGATATTATTTCAATGTTCTTGAATGTGTAGAGATTTAGTTTGCATCCTAACATGTGTTCTATCTTTGAAAATGTTCTGTGAGTTATTGAGAAGAATGCATATTCTGTGGCTTTGGAGTGAAATGTTCTGTAAATGTCAATTAATTCCATCTGAACTAGTGTTTGGTTTATGATTGTTCTTTAGCTAATGATTTTTTTTTTCCTAGAAGACCTATCCAGTGATGTCTTTGGGGTGTTAAAGTCCCCTAATATGATTGTATTTCTGCTCATCTCTCCTTTGAAATCCTCCAGAATTATTTTCATATTTTTGGATGATCTTGCATTGGGTGCATGTATGTTTACTGCAGATTTACCCTCTTGTTATATTGATTCCTTTAATATTATGAAGTGGCCTTCATTCATCTCTTTTTACATCTTTCACTTAGAAGGCTATTTAGTCATATATGATAACTGTTAGCCCAGCATTGTTTTGTTTTGTTTTGTTTCATTTTCATTTACCTGAAAAATTTTCCCCATCCCTTCACTTCTTTCTGTGTGGGTGTGTTGTTCTGAGGTGAATTTCCTGTAGACAACACATATATGGGTCATGTTTGTTTTGTCCATTCACCTACTCCATTCCTTTTGGTTGGAGAATTTAAGCCATTTATATTTAAGGTTATTATTGATAGGTACTTATTTGTTTTTATTGTTACTCTTTGTGCCTGTGTTCTTGTCTTTCTCTCTATTTCTTCTTATATTGTCCCCTTTAGCATTTCTTGCAGTGGAGGTTAGGTGGTAATAAATACCTTTACCCTTTCTTTGTCTATGAAGATCTTTATTTCACATTTGATTTTGAATGATATTCTTACTGGATAGAGTAGTCTTGAGGTCAGTTCCTTGGTTTTCATTATTTTGTATAGAGAATGCCACTTCCCTCTGACCTGAATTGTTTCTGAGAAATCATCTATCAGTCTAATGGGAACACCCTTGTATGTGACTTTCAATCTCTCTCTTGCAGTCTTTAAGATTCTTTCTTTGTCTTTAATGTTCACTATTTTAATTATTGTGTGACTAGGTTTAGGTCTTTTGATCTTCATCTTGCCTGGGACTCTCTGTGTTTCCTGACCTTAAGTGTTGTTTTCCTTCACCAGGTTAGGAAAATTTTCTGCAATTATTTATCCAAATAGGTTCTCTATTTCTGGCTTACATTCTCCTTCTGGTGCATTTATAATGTGAATATTATTACATCTTATATTATCCCAAAGATTCCAAAGCTCTCCTTTCTTTATTTTTATTCTTCTATTTCCTGCTCTGATTGGGTATTTTGTTGTTGTTTTTGTTGTTCTTGTTTTCTACCTAGTCTTTTAATTCATTGATTTGGTCCTCATATATTTCTATTCTACTGCTGAATCCTTTCATGGTGTTTTTATTTTAGCTATGTCATTATTGTTTCAACTTCTCCTTTCATGTTTATGTAGCTCTCATTAAGTCCCTTAATATTCTCATTAATTTCCTTATACTTCTGTTTTTCTCTTATGCTTCTCATTTAGTTTCTGGTAGTTCTCACTGAATTGCTTGAACACCTTTATTACCATTACTCTGAAATCTTTATGTGAAAAAATTGCTTGCCTCATTTCATTTTGTTTTTTTTCTGGTGATTCATTTGCTTTCATTTGGGGTTATTTCTTTCTCTCCTCATTTCTTCTCTTCATTTTTATTTGTTTCTATGTATTAGATCAAACTGCTATGCCTCCCAGATTTTGTAGGTGGTCTTATATAGTAGATGTTTTGTGGGACTCTGTGTTGCAGTTTCTTATATATCCTGAGTTGTGTGTTCTAGAAAAGTCTCTTGTTTAAGTAATTTGTGTTCTCCTATTTGTGGATAGACTCTCTAGCACCAGGTCTTTATTCCTGAATCTTTTAGGACTACCATAATAACTGGAGCCCTAAAAGAATGCCTTCATGGCTCCTTCTCTCTCATAAGCTGTAATTACAGAGTAGTGAAGAGTAAGAACAGTAAAGAATTTAATAATAGACACTAAAAAAATCCATGTTTTGGTTCATCTCTTATTCATCCCCATAGTCATATTTACTTGTGTCACTTTTCTTAATTCATTTGCCTTTATATATTGCAGAAATTGTATACCTATACCTTTTATTAAATGCTCTCTGCCAAAGATTATATATTTTCACTCAACATCTAATCTAACTACACTTATGTATGTTACCTAATTATTTGAGCATTGCTTACTTAGGCTCAGCTAAAGTAAGTTATGTTCTGCTCCTTCTAACATAATTTCTAATTTTCATTCTGTAATAGAAATGCTTATTTTATATTAAATAAATATTATTGTAGAAAATGGAATGACAATATGATCTGTATTTGCCAAAGATTTAAGGAATTCAGAAAGCAAACAGACATATAAAAACATGCTCAATCACTAATCATCCAAGAGATGCAAATCAAAATAACAATTAGGTACCACCTGACACATGTCAGAATGGCTATCATCAACGAATCAACAAATGGCAAGTGCTGGAGAGAATGTAGAGGAAAAAAGAACCCTCCTTCACTGCTGGTGGGAATGCAGACTGGTATAGCCACTGTGGAAAACAGTATGGAGTTTCCTCAAAAAATTAAAAATGGAACTGCCATTTGACCCAGTAATACCACTTCCAGCAATATATCCCAAGAAAACAAAAACACCTATCAGAAAAAAATATATACACCCCTATGTTCACAGCAGCACAATTTACAATAGCTAAGATTTGGAAATGGCTTAAATGCTCATCAGCTGCTGAGTGGATTAGAAAACTGTAGTACATCTACACAGTGGAATACTATGCTGCTATAAAAAGAAGAAATTCTTACCATTTGGAGCAGCATGGATAGAACTGGAGAGCATTATGCTAAGTGAAATAAGCCAGTCAGTGAAATAAAAATATCACATGATCTCACTCATTTATGGTTTATAAACTGATGAACAAAAATAGATACAGAGGCAGATAAACATCAGACTGTCAAACTACAGTGGGAAGATTGGTGAGGGTTGTGGGGGAAGGTAAGAGATCAACCAAAGGACTTGTATGCATGCATATAAGCATAACCAATGGTAGCAAGAAACTGAGAGGAAGGTCAGGGCATCTGCCGGGAAGTAGGGGAGGCTGGGCGAAGGTCAATTGGAAAGAAAAGGAGACATATGTACTACTATTTGTAATACTTTAAACAATAAAAAAAGATTTAAGGAATTATATTTGCATTATTGCTAGTACTAATTAATAATCACTTAATAGTTTTGAATTTGGTATGGGAATTATATTCATTACAGTTTTGTTTAGCTAGTGACCTGTGCTAAATCTATGAAGTTTAAATGTAATGACTTGATTTTAAATTTAAGGTTAATGGAATAAATGTTAGTTTTCAAGGACATAAAACAACTATGGTGAATTTTAATATTCAATATATATTTCAAAAAAACTATTAAAGTATCATTAATAGGAAAGGAACTATTATTTCTTTATCTGTGGGTATTACATAGCCCATAAAATATACTCAGTAGATGTTAATTGAAGAACTTGTAAAATAAAATAGAAATGACAAGACTGGTATTTATATTTGGGAAACTAACTTGTGGGGAATTCCATAAAATACTTAAATGTACATATATGAAGATAATGTTTCTCAAAATGAATTTAGGCTTTGAAAATGTAACTCACATTCTGTTTTCAAGCAAGCATCTTTTCTTTATAATAAGAAAATGTTTCAAAAATTAAAATGTAAGTCAATAAAGAAATATGATTCAATTTACACATTCATTTGCTAAAACTTGTTTTTCACAGTTACTTTTAATACAGAAGGTCAAACTCTAAAATGATGTCACCATACTAAAAATGACTATTCAAGGATAAATTCTCTGTCTTCTCATGTCAGCTGAAAAATCACAACAGTTGTAGGACAGAATCACAACAGTTATATGAATGACTTTTTCTGTACTATGACATAATGCTCCAGTAGTAGTCTTAATTTTTTGTATGTTTTATTCATTTTCTTTGAAACTCTCTTCAATGCTAATCTTTTATAAAAGTATAAACAAACACTTAATAATTTACGCAAATGCACAGAACAACTTTTGCATCTAGATATAGAAGGTTGTATTTGTTTCTGGGTTTGTTACATTTTAATCAATTCTAAGAGTTAGATGGTATGTCCATTCCCTCTCATAAAAATATGGATTTATTATAATTAGCTTTTTATTTCCTCTCTTATTCAGAAATATATATTATGATCCTCATAATAATCAGAATAGTCTAGGAGGTTATAGCATAGAAAAAACAACCTGAGTATTTCATTGGTTTAAAAAATCATGGTTTATTTCTCACTTTCCCAGGATACTTGAGTCCTTACAAGGCAAGGCATTGCCTGTCACCATGGTAGAGCAAAGGAGAGAAGTCAGAGCATTGCCCAATGACTCAACAGTCACAATGACACAAATTACTTTTGTTCATATTTTAGTGACCAAAAAGTCATGTAATCACATCCAATTATAAGAAGGCAGGATAGAATAATTCTGTCACTTGTCCAGAGGAATAACCAGAAATTGTTGATGAAAAGCACTAATGGCTGATAAAATTCTCTTTCCAGCCCACTTATGCTAGGCTGGAAACCTATGATGTTTCTCCAATTATCTGTATTTAATTAAAATGACATATTTTTAGTGAGCCCACCATTCTCAACGGTCATGTTATACTGTTAAACTGTTCATACTATTATATCATGTTTGCTAGATTCTACTATCAGGATTATTCATAAAATAACTTATACTAAGCTTTTTGTTTAGTTCTTATTCCTTGTTTTCCTTACCCTAATGTTGAAATCAGTCATTTGCTTAGTAAATGATACCCGGGACTCAATTTTCACAATTGGGTGCTTAATTGGATTGCTAATCCACTAAGTAGGGACTTTTTTGAACTGCTTCAGAATCTGTAGAATACCTCAAAAAATAATTCCCTGTGATGTTGTTATTCACCAAATCATTAATTTGATTACCCAAATATGGAGTGGACTGTCTATGTACACCAGTGCCTATTTAAGGGCTCCAAAGAAGACTCTGAGTATCTAGAGGAGAATGCTCTGCAGATGGGTTATCTTGAATAAAATACCCAAACTTCAAATAGCTCACACTGATGTATGTATGTATATACAGAGTAGGGCAAAAGTAGGTTTATGTTGTGACATTGTGACATTCTTTGAGTTAATAAAGCTATTGTAATAATCATAAACTGCATGTATTTTGCCATATGAACAACTATAAATCTACTTTTTCTTATTCCTATATGTATTTAATGCCATTTTATGGCGCATCCTCTTTGATAAAACTTTTGCCAGCTTTGAATCCTTCTGGACAATAAACCTTTCTGAAAGGGATTGGAAAGTGTGGTATTGATTGGAACAGCTCTCTTTAATAATACGTTTAATTATTAATTTAAGAGACAGTAGGTTATAATACCACCACATATAAGCTGTAAACAGTCCTTTATTATATAACTTCAGCACTAAGGAAAATCACCATAAAATGAGAAGGATAATGTCATATATATATATATATATATATATATATATATATTTCAATGTCTAGATGAGATGCTCAATATCCTGCATTGATAAATGTTTAGATATAGATAAGGTGTCATCCTTGAAGGTTCTCCAGCAAGTCTATTTCTCAAAAACCATGTGTAAAATAATTAATTCAAGAATGTAAAATATGAGTCTACTTGAGATCAAGATGGTGGCTGGCAGGATGGCAGTGAGAGAGAGGGTGTGAGTGATTGAGGGAGTGAAAGGGGCATGTGTATACATGTGTGGTGTGTGAGTGTGTGAGGGAGAGTTAGTTCTTGCAAGAGTCTTGGGGACTAGCAGAGGAGGTTTACCTAGTGGTGACCCTGCCACCACTGTGAGTACTTCCGGGGCTGTGGGGCTTGGGCACATAGTCCACACCACCTTGAATCGGGGAGTACCTTCTACTAGAAAACCAGCCTCACCACCACCAAGACTGGCCTTGGATACCACTTGAGACCCTGCAGCCATTCTAGCAAAAGTTGTGCTGCCCCTCCTGCAGACCCACTGACCCCAGGATGTCTGCCTCCTGGCAGCGGGCTCCTGAGCTCCTCAGACACGTGGCTCAGGTACATGACTTCTCCCCTCCCACCCCTGATTTGCTGGCTTCTGGCTGGACTCTGAGGTTGCACAGCTATTGCAGCAGACCCCATGAGCCCAACTCCCCGGCACATGGCCCCTGGGCCCCTCAGTGAGCTGCTGGGTATGCACCTCTCCAACCAAGAGTGCATGTCTCCAAGGGCAGACCCTGAAACTTACCCCTCCCTTACTGCTAGTTTCTGGACACCACAGTCATACTGCTACAGAAACGTATCCTGTGATGACCACTTCCATGGCCACTGGATTCTGGGACCTTCTGTGAGTTTCCGAGTGTATTCCTCTACAGCCAATGGCATACAGCTTCAACAGAAGATTCCATGCTTTTCCTCTATTGGGCTGCTGGTTTCTGGAAATCTCAGTGAGCTGTTGAGGTCTTGTCTCTCTGGCCAAGGTTTCACTGTTTCAGCCACAGACTCTGAGATTTCCACATCCCCAGTTGTTGGCTCCTGGACCCTTTATAATTTGAAGAGTGAAGCCACCTTGTAGGAGTCTTGCTGCCTCATCCACAGACTTCAGGACTATTCTCCTTCACTGTCACAGGCTCCAGGATTCTTGCCATGATTTGCAGAGTGACACTACCCCAATAATAGTTATACCACACATGCCAGAGTCACACTGCTTCAGCATCAGACATTAAGAATCCCTCTCCCAGGTTGTTGACTCCAGAGTCTTACAGTAATTTCATGCCAGTGAGACGTCAGGAACCTTTGACACAAGAACCAGAACCACAGTCACATCCACCAAGCTTGAATGATGAAGCAGGGGGTGAGTCACAAAGTCAGACAACCTGTGACAAGACTTTATCCATGAACAAGAAACTAACATTCAAGACCTAACTACATGAAGAAAATCCAAAGAGATCAAGTAGGGGACTCCACTAGAACACCGAGCTCAGAAGACCTGAGAGACTGAACCACTGTGTCTCACAAATAACCAACTACATAGAACAACCCCCCTTAAAGGAACCTGGGTAGCATATCAGTTGGATCTTTGACATAGAAACAATTAAAAAGGGACAGCAAAAATGGGGAAACACAGAAACAATCCCCAAGGGAAAGAAAAAGAGAAATTGCCATAAAAGGAGTTAAATAAAAAGGAGGCAAGTAATTTGTAAGAGAAATAATTCAAAGCAATGGTTATAAGGATGTTCAAACATTTGGATGACAATTACACACAACTCAATAAGAATTATAAGGAACTGAATGAGAATTTTACCAACATGAAAAAGAACAAAAGGAAGTGAAAAATGACATAGATGCAATAAAGAACACAATGGAAGGCTTCAACAATAGATTAGAAGAAGCTGAGGTCCGAATCAACAAGTTAGAGGACATAGTACTAAAAATTCCCAAGCACAGCAGGAACTTGGAAAAAAATAAATAAAAAGCAGAGGAGAGTCTAAGGGAGCTTTGGAACAACCTAAACTGAAACAATATCCAAAAATTGGTATACCAGAAGAAATGGAAGCTGAGCAAGGAATAAGAATTCTGAAGAAATAATGACAGAACACTTCCCAAACTTGGGGAAGAAAACAATCACACAAACCAAAAAGCACAGAAAGTCCCAAGCAAGTTGAACCCCAAAAGACTCATACCGTTAAACATTGCAATTAAATTGGCAAACATAAAAGACAAAGAAATAATCTTAAACGATAGCATAGAGAGAAAGAAAGTTACCTATAAGGGATCTCCCATTAGACTACCAACTAATTTCTCAACAGAAACTCACAAGCCTGAGGGGATTGGAATTAAGTATACAAAGTGACACGATGCAAGGAACTGAACCCAAGAATACTCTATTCACCAAGGCTATCATTCAAAATTGAAGGTGAAATCAGAAGCTTCACAGATGACAAATTAAAAAAAAAAACCACAAAAAAACAAACAAACAAATAAATAAAAGAAAAAGGCTAAGCGCGTTTATTATCACCAAGCCAGCAATGCAAGAAATGCTAAAGGGCCAGTGTAAAGAAGAATTAGAAAGGGAGGATGGAAAACAGACATAAAGAACAAAGATGATAACAAACAAGTGGATCTGTCTTTCCACCAATGGTGTGAGCTGGGCCCTCCCTGGAAAAGGAACCTGAATTCCTAGAGATAAGTGATCAGTGCTGGGGCCGTCCACCAGCAGGCTAGGGGATCCTCAAGGCAGGTGCTGGGCATGGAGGCCACAGGGGGCATAGGCTACCATGGAGACAGAACTGAACCTCACAACACCCTTCTTGGCCCCAGAGAATGACTGGTTAGCCAGAGATGGGTAAGATTCCTCAGGGAAGGAACAACCTAAGACAGGCACAGTTGCAGAGGGGCCATCAGGAGAGAACTTAGGAGTCAACAGAGGTAGGGCACAGACTCTCACCCCAGCAACCTTTCAGGGGTCTGAACCTTCACCCCTTCTGAGGGAGGTCTCCTGCCCCCATGGCTACCTCACTTCCCACATTCAGCACAGATCGGGACCCAGTTAACAGACAGAGATGTGGCCCAGCTCAGATCAGGACCCAGGTAACAGACAGAAACATGCCAACAGCAGCTGCCCTATATCTAAATTCAGCCTAGCACTGGGAATGTTCAGTGCCTACTCAAGAATGCAAATAAACCTTTCCACTAATATTTACAGGGTAATCTAAGATTGTTGGTAGAGTATTAAATTTGACAGTAAAAGAGTTATCAAGCTTTCAGATTAATTTAAATTGGCAAATTGAAATAAGTGAACACCCAAGAAAATTAAGTGTACTGGACAAAAAGCTGTTTCTAAAGTATTAATTACAATTTCTATTGATAGCTCATCTCATGGTAACATTGCTTAACAGGCATATTTGTTTGCAAAAAAATTAAAAATTAAAGTTATCAAGATTGGATTAAAAAAATTTACCAAATTCTCTATTAATAAAAAGGGGGGGCGAGTAGAATAATATCATGTAAGAAAAAATATCTGGTAAGTAAATTACATCTAGAAAATTTGCACTTTAGAAAATTAATTTTCATTTATAATACTAATAGTAAAACACCCATCAAAAACACATATGGTGCCAAAATAAGCCAAAAGAAAAGCTGGCAGGCAAAAATAAAAAAGACCCCAAGTCAATTTTATAGGAAAGATTCCTTTATTAACTTTTGGTTGAGGATATGTTTATATACTTTCAGAAAGCAACTCCAAGACAAAGTGAACTCCTGCAACAGAGAGGAACTGACAGGTCTGCTCCAACCACGAAAACAAGAGGAGAAACAGTCCAGAGATGGAAGATGGTGACTATGCTTTGCCATGCAAGCAATTAGCAGTTGTGGATCGCTACAGGATGCCTAGGACCAAACCAGAGATGGTCGGACCAGCGTTACCACCATTTGTCCACTATCCAGATACCACTGATGACGTGTACACTGGAACTCAAAACTATTGAACATTGAAATTGGGATTCAAATATTTTTTGCTCTTATAAGTTTATTTCTAGCCTACAAAGGCAAGATGATTTTAAAGCCAAGAATTGGGGGTGGGGGGAAAACAGATACAGAGGCAAAGAAGTAACGAACAAACTGTCATGCTACAATGGGAAGGCAGGGGCGGTTGTGGGGGGGTAGGGTGGGGGAGGGAGAGCTGTAAAAGATCAACCAAAGGACTGTATGCACGTATGTAAGCATAGCCAGTGGATACAGGACATTGTGGGGGACAGGTGAGAGCATGCACTGGGGGGTAGGGAAAGCCGCAGGAGGGCAATAGGGAAAAAAATAAAAATAAATAAAAAAGAGGAAAAAAATAAAGGGCATTAGAATAAATAAAAAGAAGCAATAAACAGCCTGTCATGCTACAATGGGAAGGCAGGGGAGGTTGGGTTGGGGAGGGCTGTAAGAGATCAACCAAAGAACTTGTATGCATGTATGTAAGCATAGCCAGTGGATACAGGACATTTGGGGGGAGGGAGACAGGTGAAGGCATGTACTGGAGGTTGGGGAAGGCTGGGGAGAGAAATAGGGAAAAGAAAAAATTAATTAATTAAAAAATAATAACCTTAAATGTATATATATTAAATGTTCCAATCAAAAGATATAGGGTAGCTGAATGGATAAAAAACTGTCACACACACACACACACACACACACACACACACACACATATATATATGCTGTCTACAAGAGACCCACCTCATAACAAAGGACACACACTGACGGAAAGTGAAGAGATGGAAACACTTATTTACACAAATGAAAAGGAAAATAAAAAGTCAGTGTAGCAAACTTATATCTGGCTAAATAGACCTCAAAATGAAGACCGTAACAAGAGATAATGGAAGCCACTACATAATACTAAAGACAATGATACTACATGAGAATATATCTCTGGTAAACATACATCCTCCCAAAAGAAGAGCTTCCAAATACATTAAAAAAAAACATTCTGGAAGATATCAAGGGGTAGATTGATAATCATAGTAAGGGGCTTTAATACCCCATTGACATCACTGGATAAGTTTTCTAAGCAAAAAATCAAAAAGGAAACGGGAATCCTAAATGACTCACTAGATCAGATGGGACTAACTGAAATCTTCAGAATATTTCACCCAAAAGCTACAGAATATACATTCTTCTCAAGTGCACATGGGACATTTTCAAAGATAGACCACGTTAGGTCATAGACTAAATTTCTACAAATTCAAGAAGATTGAAAACATATCAAGCATCTGTTCAGATCACAATGGCATAAAATTAGAAATCAAATACAATAAATATAATAAAGATTCAAACATATATAGACTAATTAGCATGCTATTAAACAATGAATGGGTTACCAAAGATATCAAAGAAAAAATAAACAACATCCTAGAAACAAATGATAATGAAAACAAACAATCCAAAAATCTATGGGACACAGTGAAAGCAGTCCTGAGAGGGAAGTTCATAGCTCTACAGGCCTACCAAAACAAACAAACAAACAAAAACAAACAAAACACAAGAAAAAGTGGTAATTAATTATATCACCCTGTAATGTAAAGAATTAGGAAGAGAGCAACAAGAAATTCCCAGAGTAAGTAGAAAGAAGGAAATAATAAAGCTCAGAGCAGAAATAAATGGCATAGAGACAAAAAAAGAAAAGAAAAAACAACAGTACAAAAGTTCAATAAAACCAATAATTGGTCCTTTGAAAGAATAAACTAGATTGAAGGCCCTCTTGACACATTAACCAAGAAACAAAGAGAGAGGACACACATAAACAAAATCAGAAATGAAAGAGTTGAAGTAACAACTGACCCCACAGATATATAAAGGATCATAAAAAATACTATGAATAACTGTGCTCCAATAAACTGGACAACCTTGACCAAATGGATATTTCTTAGAAAATTACAATCTTCTAATACTCAATCAGCAAGAATAAGAAATTATTGTTGGATGAAATTGAAGCAGTAACAATAATAAAACAAAACAAAACAAAACAAAACCAACAAAACAACCTCCCAGCAAACAAAAGCCCTGGACAGGATGGCTTCACAGGGGAGTTTTACCAAACATTCACATAACTAACTCCTATCTTCCTCAAACTATTCCAAAAAAATTCAGAAAGAAAGAATACTTTCAAGCTCTTTTTATGAGGGTAGCATAACCCTAATCCCAAAAACAGATAAAGACACCACAAAGAAAGAGAATTATAGGCCAATATCCCTGATGAACATAGACACTAAAATCTTCAACAAAATTCTCACAAATTTGATCCAGCAATACATTAAAAAAATCATACACCATTACCAAGTGAGATTTATTCCAGACATGCAGGATGGTACAATAGCCACAAATCAATAAATGTGACACATCACATAAAAAAACCTGAAAGATAAAATACACATGATCATATCAATAAGTGCAGAAAAATTATTCGAAAAAATCCAACACACTTTTTTTGACAAAAACTCTCAACAAAGTGGGAATAGAGGGATCATACCTCAACATAATAAAAGCTTTATATGACAAACCTACAGCAAACATCATACGCAATGGTAAAAATCTAAGAACAGGAACAAGATAGGAATGCCCACTTTCACTATACCTAGTAGACTTAGTACTAGAAGTGCCAGCCGTTGCAATCAGACAATAAGAAATAAGGCATCCAAATTGGAAAGGAGGAAATGCAAATACTCCATCAGAAAACTACTAGAGTTAATGAATGAATTTGGCAATATGGCAGGATATATTCTCAGGAATATATAGCATTTTTATACACCAATAATGAACTCTCAGAAATGGAAACCAGACAAACAATGCCATTTATCATTGCAACAAAAATATTTAGATATTTAGAAATAAACTTAACTGAGGACGTAAGAGACCTGTATTTGGAAATCTACAAGACATTGAAAAAAAAAGATAGAGAAATACATAAACAAATGGGATAATATACCGTGTTCATGGATTGGTAGAATCAACATCATTAAAATGTCCATACTACCCAAGGCAATCTACAGATTCAATGCAATCCCTATTAAAATATCAACAGCATATTTCACAGAGCTAGAATACATTCTCCAAAAATGTATAAGGAATCAAAAAAGACCTCAAATCGCTGTAGCAATCTTGAGAAAGAAGAACAATGTTGGAGGAATCACAATCCCAGATTTCAAGTTATATCTCAAGGTCATTGTATCAAAACAGACTGATCCTGGAACCAGAACAAGCATAGAAACCAATGGAACAGAAGAGAAAACCTGGAAATGGATCCAAGTCATTATGCTCATTTAATATTTGACAAAGGAGGCAAGAACATACAATGGAGTCAAGACAGTCTCTTTAATAAATGGTGTTGGGAAAATTAGACAGATACATGCAAAAAAATTAACTAGACCAGCAACTTACTCCATGCACAAACTTAAACTCAAAATGAATAAAAGACTTAAATGTAAGACATGAAGCCATAAAAATCTTAGAAGAAACCATTGGCAGCATAATCTCAGACATCTCCTGTAACAATGTGTTTAAGGATACACCTCCTAGCACAATGGGAATGAAGGAAAAAATAAACAAATGGGGCTACATCAAAATAACGAGCTTCTGCACAGCAAAAGAAACCAAGGATAAAATAACAAGGGTTCCCACCCCATGGGAGAACATATTTGCCAATGATGCATAGGGAACTCATACAACTTAACAAATGGAAGATAAATGATACAATTAAAAAATGGGCAAAGGACCTCAATAGATACTTCTCCAAAATGCACATGCAGAAGGCCAAAAGGCATATGAAAAAGTGCTCAATGTAACTGATTACTTGAGAGATGCAGATTAAAACAACAGTGAGATACCCCCTCATGCCTGTAAGAATGACCATCATCCACAAAAGACAAGTGTTGGTGAGGATGTGGAGAAAAGGGAACTCTTGTGCTCTGCTGGTAGGAATGCAGACTGGTACAGCCTCTGTGGAAAAGAGTTTAGAGTTTCCTCAAAAAATTAAAAATGGAACTGCTATTTGACCCAGTGATCCCAATTCTGGGAATACATCCCCCAAACTCAGAAATACCCATCTGAAAGAATATATACACACCTATGTTCATAGCAGCACAATTTACAATAGCTAAGATTTGGAGATTAGGAGATAAGTGAATTTAACAATCATGGTATTTCTATACAATGGAATACTATGCAGCTGTAAAAAATCTCATGATTTGCAACAGCATGGATGGACCTAGAGAACATTTTGCTAAGAGAAATAAGCCAGTCAGAGAAAGATATATATCTTATTATCTCACTCATATGTGGAATCTGATGACCAACATAAACTGATGAACAAACATAGACCTAGAGACATAGAAACATTGAACAGACAGTCAAACCTCAGAGGGAAGGCAGGGGTAGGTGCTGATGGGGAAGAGATCAACCAATGAACTCTTATGCATATATGCATAAACCAAGGACACAGACAGTGGGTGGTGAAGGCTTGTGGGAAGGGGGTAGGAAAGGGCAATGGGGGAAAAAGGGACATATGTAATACTTTCAACAATAAAGGTTTATTTTTAAAAATCTCTATATATAAAAGCCTAAGGGACTGACCAACTGGCCAGTAGCTATGATGTGCACTGACCATCAGGGGTCAGATGCTCAATGCAGCAGCAGGAATCACAAGCATGGAAGCATGGAACAGACTGCTGAATCTCAGGAGGATGGGGGAGGGCAGGAAGAGATTAACCAAAGATTTTATATGCATACTAGAGGCCAGGTAAATGAATCCCTTGGCCTGGCCTGAACCCTCTCTCAATACTGGACCCTTCAGGAGATGTCAGAGAGCCAGTTTTGGCCTGATCTCCACAGGCCAGGCCAAGGGACCTCCCAGTGCACAAATCCGTGCACTGGGTATCTAGTGTAAAATATACCCATTGATTGTTAGCCTGTCTGGATAAAGAAGTATAAGTATTATTTTGAAATTAGACTGGCTCATCAGTGAAAACTACAAATTTTCCCTGTATATCCATTTATTTTGTACTTTTCACTGTACTTGGTCAAACGCAAACTTTTTTGGATTTATATCCCCCGTCTCCCCTCTGGAGTCTGGTTAGTGGTAGAAAGCAGCCATTGGTAAAACGGATTAAAACTTTTGTTATTTGTCAGCTAAAAGGAGAGACATTGGTTTTCTTCAGTATTGTGGTTAGATTCTCATCACTGCTTCTTTGATCCTTTGTACAATTATGATGAACAGGGTAAGCATATGCATGTGTGTGTTTTATAATTTATATTATATTAAGAGGAAAAATCCTTCAGAAACCATTTAGCTGAAGAAAATTTGAACTGAGATAATTCAAGCACCACAGAACTTCCATCCTCTCCAGATAAATGGTCAACATTACTGGTCTCAGTTCATGGTAAGTTTGATGTGAATTGCAGTAACTGTTGACTGAATGCATTACCATGGACACAGATATCAACATATCTTCAGGAGAAATTATACATTGAAAGGGAAACTAGGATAATATAAATTATTCATAACCAGATCTTGCAAAGAAGAAAAATGTAAAGAGCCCCTTACCAAATTGTCATATGTGTTTCAAAATATTGTGTAACACTTTTTGTCATCAGTTATTGTGTGATTAATATGGGCCAGGATTGTACTAAACATGTTTCTAAAATTATCTCAATCCTCAGAAAAATCCTATGAAATACATACCATTATTTTTCCTAGATTTTTGGATAAAGAAACCGAATCTCAGATAAATAAATTAACCTCGCCAAGATTATGCAGTCAGTAAGTGATGTAAGAATGGGATTTAACTCTGGCCTGTTTCATCCCAAAGTGTGCTCTAAGCACCTCTAATACATTGTTACAGTTTTACAATATAGAGTATACTCTAATCTCATATTTATACTATAGAGTATAAATCTTGAAGTATGAACAGTGCCTGACACACAGTAGGTGCTTAAAAACAAATTATAAAATTAATGGTGAGTTTAAATTTTCTTAGTCTTGTAGGCAGAATTACAAGATGACTCTCAAGAATCACTTCATACAAACTTGTGTACACAGTCTGTACAGTACCTGAGACTATGAACATTATGGATCTTACTTCATGATTAGGTTATGCTACATGGCCTTGAGATACAGAAAGCCCGACCTAATAACATAAAACCTTTATTTTATTTTTTTATTGTGTAAACGTGTATACATATTTCCCCGTTACCCCCCTCCCTCCCCAACCCATAAGTCTCTATGTTCATTGGTTATGTTTATATGTATGCATACAAGTTCTTTGACTGATCTCTTATCTAGCCCACCTCTCTTTAATCTTCCTGTTATAATTTGACAGTCTGTATGATGCTTTACTCCCCCTGTATCTATCCTTTTGTTCATCAGTTTACAATGTTCTTTATTATCCACAAATGAGTGAGATCATGTGGTACTTCTCCTTCATAGACTGGCTTATTTCACTAAGCATAAGGCTCTCCACTTCCATCCAGGTTGCTGCAAATGGTAAGAATTCCTTCTTTTTAATGGTAGCATAAAATTCCATTGTGTAGATGTACCACGGTTTTCTGATCCACTCATCTGCTGACGGGTACCTAAGCTGTTTCCAAATTGTAGCTATTGTAAATTGTGCTGCTATGAACATAGGGGTGCATAAATCCTTTCTGATTGGTGTTTGTGATTTCTTAGGATAAATTCCTAAGAGTGGGATTACTGGATCAAATGGGAGATCCATTTTCAGGTTATTGAGGAAACTCCATACTGTTCTCCACAGTGGCTGAACCAGTCTGCATTCCCACCAACAGTGCACAAGGGTTCCTTTTTCTCCACATCCTTGCCAACACTTGTCTTTTGTTGATTTGTTGATGATTGCCATTCTGACCTGTGTAAAATGGTATCGCATTGTCATTTTGATTTGTATCTCTCGGATAATTAGTGACTTTGAACATGTTTTCGTGTGTCTCTTGGCCTTCCTTCTGTCATCTTTCGAAAACGTTCTGTTTAGGTCCATAGCCCATTTTTTTATTGGATCATTTATGTTCCTTTTATTAAGTTGTATAAATTGGCTGTAGATGTACAAGATTAAACTTATATCAGTGATAACATTTGCAAATATGTTGTCCCATTTAGTGGTCTTTCTTGTTATTTTGTTGATGGTTTCTTATGCTGTGCAAAAGCTTTTTATTTTGATGTAATCCCATTTGTTTATTTTTTCTTTAGCTTCCATTGCTTTGGAGCAGTATCAGTGAAGAAGTTCTTTCTGTATGTGTCTGAGATTGTGCTGCCTGTGGATTCCTCTAATATTTCTATGGTTTCCCTTCTAAAGTTTAAGTCCTGTATCCATTTTGAGTTTATTTTTGTATTTGGTGTAAGTTGGTGGTCCAGTTTAATTTTTTTGCACGTATCTGTCTAATTTTCCCAACACCATTTATTGAAGAGGCTATATTGACTCCATTGTATGTTTATGCCTCCTTTGTCAAATATTAGTTGAACATAGTGGTTTGGGTGGATATCTGGGTTCTCTATTCTATTCCATTGGTCTATATGTCTGTTCTTGTGCCAGTACCAGGCTGTTTTGAGAAAAGTTGCTTTGTAATATAGCTTGAAATCTGGTATTGAGATCCCACCTACTTTATTCTTCTTTCTCAGAATTGCTGTGGCTATTCGTGCTCTTTTTTTTGTTCCAGATGATTCTATGAAGAATTCTTTCTAGGTCTGTGAAATATTTTGTTGGTATTTTAATTGGTAGTGAATTGAATCTATCGATTGCTTTGGGTAGTATGGACATTTTAATGATGTTGATTCCCCTAATCCATGATCATGGTAAGCTCTTCCATCTGATAACATCTTCCTCTATCTCTTTTTTCAGAGTCCTGTAGTTTTCTACATATAGGTCTTTTAGCTCTTTGGTTAGGTTTATTACTAGGTATCTTATTTTTTTTTTTTTGGTGCAATGGTAAATGGGATTGCTTTTTGAGTCTCTTTTTCTGTAATTTCACTATTAGTGTATAGAAATGCCACAGATTTCTTGGCATTAATTTTGTATCCTGCTTCATTGCCAAATTCATTTATTAAGTCAATTTGTTTTGGGATGGAGTACTTTGGGTTTATTATTTACAATATCATGTCATCAGCAAATAAGGACAACTTTATTTCTTGTCCAATTTGGATACCTTTTATTTTTTCTTCTTGTCTAATTGCAATGGCTAATACTTCCAGTACTATGTCTAACAGGAGAGGTGAGAGTGGGCATCCCTGTATTGTTCCTGTTCTTAGGGGAAATGGTTTTAGTTTTTCCTCATTGAGTATGATGTTAGCTCTGGGTTTATCATATATGGCTTTTATGATGTGGAAGTATGATACTTCTATTCCCACTTTGCTGAGAGTTTTTATCAAGAAAAGGTGTGGGATTTTGTCAAATGCTTTTTCTGCATCAATTGATATGACTATGTGATTTTTATCTCTCAATTTGTTTATGAGATGTATCACATTTATTGATTTGCGGGTATTGTACCATCCCTGCATTACTGGGAGGAATCCTACTTGGTCATGGTGTATGATCTTTCTGATGTACTGTTGAGTCAAATTTGCTAGAATTTTGTTGAGGATTTTGGCATGTATGTTCATGAGAGATATTGGCCTATAATTCTCTTTCATTGTGTTGTCTTTATCTGGTTTTGGTATTAGGGTGATGCTGGCTTCACAGAAGGTGTTTGGAAGTGTTCCTTCTTCTTGAATATTTTTGAACAGTCTGAGAAGCATAGGTTTTAATTCTTCCTTGAAAGTTTGGAATAACTCTCCTTTGTAGACATCTGGTCCCAGGCTTTTATTTGCTGGAAGCTTTTTGACGACTACTTCAATTTCTTCCATAGTTATTGGAGTATTGAGCTGTTTAGATTCTTCCTGATTGAGTTTTGGAAGGTTATATTTTTATAAGAATATGTCCATGTCTTGCAGGTTGTCCAATTTGTTGGAATAGAGTTGTTCATAGTATTTTTTAACAATCCTTTGTATTACCACGGGATCTGTTGTTATTTCTCCTCTTTTATTTCTGATTTTGTTTATTTGGGTCTTCTCTCTTTGCTTCTTGGTGAGCCTGGTTAGAGGTCCATCAATCTTGTTTATCTTTCAAAGAAACAGCTCTTGGTTTTGTTGATCTTTTGAATTGTTTCTTTGGTCTCCAAGTTATTTATCTCCGCTCTGATATTCACTATTTCTTTCCTTCTGAGTACACTGGGCTTTTCTTGTTGCTCTGTTTCTAGCTCTTTGAGTTGTAGGTTTAAGTAATTTATTACCATTGTTTCCTATTTTTTGCAGTAGGCTTGTAGGGCTATGAACTTCCCTCTTAAGACTGCTTTCACTCTGTCCCATAAATTTTGTATTGTTGTGTTGTCATTGTCATTTGTTGCCATGATGTTTTATATTTCTTCCTTGATCTCTCTGGTTACCCAGTAGTTGTTTAATAGCATGCTGTTTAGTATCCATATGTTTGATTTCTTTGTATTGTTTTTATTATAGTTGATTTCCAGTTTTATGCCACTGTGGCCTGAGAAAATGCTTGATATGATTTCTATCTTCTTGAATTTGATGAGATTTTTTTATGACCCAACATATGATCAATCTTTGAAAATGACTCATGTGTGCTTGAGAAGAATGTATATACTGTGGCTTTGAAGTGAAATGTTCTGAAGATGTCAATTAGTTCCATCTGGTCCAGTGAGTCATTTAGGATTGATGTTTCTTTGTAGCATTTTTGTTTAGAGAATTTGTCCAGTGGTGGCAGTGGGGTATTAAAGTCTCCTACTATGATTGTATTGCTGTCAATCTCTCCCTTAATATCACCCAGGAATTTTTTTTTTATGTATTTAGGTACTCTGATATTGGGTTCATATATGGTTACCACAGGTATTTCTTCTTTTTGGATTGTTCCCTTTAGTATTATGAAGTGGCGTTCTTTATCTCTTATGTCCTTAATTTTGAGATCTAATTTGTCTAATAGAAGTATTGCAACCCCAGCCTTTTTTTCATTTCCATTTGCCTGAAATATCATATTCCATCCCTTCACCCTCAATCTGTGTGCATCTCTTTTCCTGAGGTGGGTTTCTTGCAGACAGCAGATATATGGATCATGTTTTCTTATCCAATCGGTCACCCTATATCTTTTGATTGGAGTATTTAATCCGTTTACATTTAAAGTTATTATTGATAAGTACTTATCTGTTGCCATTTTTAGTCCTTAACCCCGAGTTCCTTCTTCACTTCCTCTTTCTTTTTATTACAGCAGACCCTTTAGTATTTGTTGCATTGCTGGTTTGGTGGTAATATATTCCCTTAGTCCTTTTTTGTCTGTGAAGCTTCTGATTTCACCTTCAATTTTGATTGAGAGTCTTGCAGGGTACAGTATTCTTGGATTCAGACCCTTCCTTTGCATGGCTTTGTATATTTCATTCCATTCCCTTCTGGCCTGATGAGTTTCTGTTGAGAATTCAGTAGCTAGTCTTGTAAGTAACTTTCTGTTTCTCTCTGGCTGTTTTAAGATTCTTACTTTGTCGTCAGTGTTTGCCAATTTAATTATAATGTGCCTTGGTGTCGGTTTGTTGGGGTTCATTTTGCTTGGGACTCTGTGAGCTTCTTGGATTTGTGTGGGTTTTTTCTTTCCTATATTGGGGAAATTTTCTGTCATTATTTCTTCAAACAGGTTCTCTAATCCTTGTTCAGTTTCCACTCTTTCTGAAACCAAATTATGCAGATGTTGTTTTGTTTCATGTTATCCCAAACTTCCCTTAGGCTCTCCTCTTGCTTTTTAATTTTTTTTCTAGAAACTGCTATACTTGGGTATTTTTTGCTACCATGTCTTCTTGCTCACTGATGCACTCCTCTGCTTCTTCTCATCTACTTTTGATGCTTTCTAATGAGTTCTTTAAGCAGTGATGTCATTTTTTATTTCTTCTTGCATTTCTTCTTGCTTCTTCTTCATTTCCTCTTTGGTGTTCTTCATTTCTTCTTGACTCTTACTCATATTGTTGAATTTGTCTTCCATTTTTATAAGCCACCTTATAATCATTTCTCTGAACTCTTTCTCTGTCAGGCTTATTTCTGCTTCAATTTCGTTTACTTCTTTTTCTGGTGATACCTGTCTTTCTGTCGTATGTGGGCTCTTTCTTCTTCTGCCCATTGTCTTTCTTCTCCAGGTGTCTGGTTATGTAGTTCTCTCTCCTATGTTGATTCAAAGGCACAAACTACAACACAACCATGTACAACACACAAGGCACTGAGCAGAAATGTATTCATGATGTTAATAATCACCAATAAGGTGACCACTAATGAAAGACAAATTAGGGGTAAGTAGAGAAAGAAGAATAGGAAAATGAGGAAAAAAGAAAGGAAAGAAGAGCCAAAATCAAATTGGGAGAGGGAGAAAAGAAAAATAAATAAATGAACCATAAAATAAAATAAAATAAAATAAGAATATAAAAAGGAGAATAAGTAGAAGAAAAGAGGAAGAGAAAAAAGAGAGAAAATAAAGAGGATAAGAGAGAAAAAGGGAACAAAATATAGATGTCCGGAGAAAATTCCAATGAAACATTCACTAATCCCAACAAAGGCCAGCAACCAGTACCTGGAGATTAATACAAACTACAAGTAACAACTAGTATTGAGGGAGGTGAGGGGAAAGAGAGGTAAAAAACAACCCAAAACAAAGTAAACGAAAAGAAAAATAAAACAAGTAAAATAAGCTAAAACAATCTCACAAAAAAGTACACAAAATCAATATAATCACTATTCAGGCAATTTTAGCAACAAAAGGGCATAGAGAAAAACAACTTTTTGGATAGGGAAGAAAAGACGAGAGAGGTTTGTATGAACTTGTAGTAGGGAATTTGAAATTACATATATAAGTGGGGTGAAATTTTAACCAGGTAAATAGAAAGAATAGGGAGAATCTAAAGTTGGAAAAGGAAAAGAGAAACAAGACAACAAAATGGGGAAAGTTAGGAGGAAAGTGTTGGCATAAAGGTAGATTTGAGATGCAGTAAAATTATGCTAAAGGAAAGATGAAAATAGAATGTGGAACTCTAATCCCGAAGTATAATAGAGAAATCAAAATGACACTTCTTTTTTTCCAAAAAGGTAAAATAGTATTAATAATAATACTAGTTGAAACAAAAAATGTAATAATTAAAAAGGTAAAATCAATTGAGGAGGAAAGAAAAAATAGTTTTTTAATTAAAATATGCAAAAATGAAAAATAAAAAAAGAAAAAAGAAAAAATTTAAAAAAGAAAAGAAAAAAAATAGAATGGTTATTCACTTCCGCTATTGTTCTGCTTGACACTCCTGTTTCCCAGTAGGGAGAGCATTGCAGTTCCCTGTGTCCCACTGATGAGTTCTTAATCTCTATATTATTTTGTGGTTAAGCGAGAGTCAAGTTGTGCGTCATCCACTGAGTGGCAGTGTTTAGTAATTGACTTCTGAGACAAAGCACAGGACCTCTCTAGGCTGTGCTCCGATCCTGCTACTCTGTGGTTCTCAAAACCGGTTTGTGGGGATTTTTCAGCTGGGACACCGTAATAACTCCCAGTCTGTCCTTCTGCCTTAGATCAAAATGAGTTGTTTTCTAGAGCTCCCCTCCATCAACAACTCCGAGAGTTTGCTTCCACACTTAGGGATCACGCCCTGCCCCACATCCGCAGACCTCTTCAGAAGCAGCTTTCCCACAGCCCCGTTCTCACAGTGTGTGTGTCTCTGTTCTGTGGGACAGGAGACATCGCCTTATCCCAGGGGAAATCTGACCTTTCCATGTGCTGAGTCCACCGCATGTCTGCGCCAATTGAAGAGCAGTGTTCTGGGTCCCTGGCAGTTTGGTGAATGATTCAGCCGCAGCTTTCAGACCGCCACAGACATCCACCTCCCTCTGCAAGATGGTGCAGTCTCCGCGTTCTTGCTGGTAGCTCCAGCAGACAAAATCCCCGTGGAAGTGGGGCTGCCTGGCCAGGAGAGCCCCATCCAGCAGTCCCCCACCTTCTCCTGGAGGATAGCTGACTCTTGCCAACAAACATTCCCAGTGCGACTCTCAGCCGCTCTCTCTCCCTCTGCCCAGCGACAAAGCTCCAGACTCGTCTGTCTATTCCACCGCCATTTTTCCTCCCAACATAAAACCTTTAAAAGCAGGAATTTTGTTTGACTAAATGTAGAAGAGGATATCAGAGATTTGAAGCATGAAGATTTGACCTGTTTTTGTTAGCTTGAATATGGAGGGGAACATATTACATACAAAGTGGGTGATTTTTAGCAGCTGAAAGTGGCCTCCTGTTTACAGTCTGTATAGAAATGGAGACCTTTGTCCTATAATCACAAGGAACTAATTCTGCAAATAAGAACAACAAAGATGTTGGAAGGGAATTTTCCTCAAAAGCTCAACCATCATCATGATTTCAGCCTTTTGAAACCCTGAGCAGAGAACCTAGACAGATCATGACAGGCTTCTGACTCACAGAATTATTAAGTAATAAATGAGTATTTTTTAATTGTTTTAAGTTGCTAAGTTTTTAGTAATATGTTGCATAGCAGTAATAAACTAATATACTAGCTATAATAGTAACCATATGGTATGTAGTCCTTATTTTATTATGACTTTTTTTCTTTTTCCATATTATCAGTTGACTTTTTAAATTGTCAGTGTTTCAAAATTTCATGTAGAGCAAGTAGTATACTAGTTCACAAATAGATTTTTGCCAATCTTTATACATTTGTGAAAATATCCAACATTTCTAAGAGCAAGAATAAACTGAAATACATGTATATTTTTAACTTTAAATTCACCAGATTTCATTAACCAGTATATATATTTTTCTGTTCTCTTTTATATCCCACATACTGTGATTCAATGCTATTAATAATTCTAGCCAAGCATATTTTAGATAGACCTTTTGAAAAGTTGCAATCGTCATGTCTAGTTATAACATTATTAACTGAATATTTGATAGCTATTGCTGCAACGTGTGATATACAACTTAAGAGCTACCTAAAATATGGTTACATCTAGGAATCCAATCTGAATAACAATTCTACAATGTTTTAAGAGTTGTGGAAAAATGATTTATGATATTAAATTGGAGAATTTTGGCTCTTTACTGATGCAATTTAAAACTAACTTTTAACCTCTGGCAAAAGGCATGGTGGGAATTTCAATATAATGACAAAAAGCAACTAATGTATCAGAAATGGTGGTGAAGTTGATAAAACTGATGCAACTTTTGGTTTATGCTGCAATATGATCTGATCTAAAGCTTGGATTGCAGAAATGTCATTCCAAGTGATAGTGTCAAAGGTTGAGCAAATACAGCTTTGTTTTTATACTAATGGGAACTTCCTGGGCTGAGAACTAGGAAGAAAGTTATCTTTTAACTGTAAACTGAGCAAATTTGATCTGGAAATCATTTAAAGAGAATAAATATGGAGTCCCAGAATACCCATAAATACACCTTGAGTACAAAAGCTGGCAGTTTTATTCTATACCATACCTGCTACTTATAACCCTATCAACTCCCAGTGGATTTTTCCACAATCACCAATATCACTTAAAGCCTTGAATGGATTCTTGTTATTGTTAAACGACTTCATTAAAAGGTTTTGACTCCAAATAGAAAGTAAATACAACCGAGATAATACAATAGCATGTGTTGACTTGTTGCACAATCTAGATAATGTTAGAAAAATATGAAAATGCATAATTATAGTATTCCTTAGTTCTATCCAGAGAGCATATTATTTTTCCTCTAAGAAGTTCAGCATTTAAAAGAAACATTGTACAATACATTAATTATAATTTTCTACATTAAGCTGAACCAGAATATAGTACAGTTGGGTCATATGATTTATAATTTGCAGCCTAAGGTTCACCACATGATTTCAACCAAATAAATTACTCATAAAACAGTTTGGGGCTCTCTGGGAATTCTAAGCTTTTGCTTCTCCTTACTGATTTGTTTTCTGACCTTCATTACTCAAAGCTTCAAAATAAGAAGTCTTTATATTCAGTGGGAACATTTTCCGACTTGTACAGTCACCAGAAAGAAAGGGTGATGGTTATTCTATAATTAATTTACAGGTAAATGCTATTCAGAATTTTTGAGAAAGGATTTCACTGTGCTGCAACCGTGAAAAAAAGATGGTAAAGACAGGTATATGCAGAGAGAAGGTAAAATATCATTGCACTCATAGTTTTTTTATTGCATTAAATTATTTTCTTAGATAATTGTGACCTGAAGTTAATAATATTTTCTAAGTGTTATATAAATAAACAGATCAGTTCAACTAATAATTCTTAAAAGAGGTATTTGAGAGTAGCCATTCAATGGTCCAGGAAAGAAGATGACTGAAAGGAAAGTCAGACTATGGCCCTAACACAAATTCTTTGCTTATAATAAGAAGAGTATTGGGTCTGGCTTTTGTTTTGGTCTTGCTAAGCTTATCCTCTCTTCACCTGAGACAAAAATCATCCTGAAAAAGGATTAACAAAGTACCGCCTTTGGGGAAAATTTGGCCTATCACCTTTTTGTTTGTTTGTTTGTTTCTATTTTTTTGGAAAGCAGTTACAATCATTGGTTTAACATATAGCTTCTGTTGCACCATAAAGGCAGAGTTAAATAGGTGCAACTGTATGGCCTTCAAATCTAAAATATTTATTTCTAACCCTTTACCAAAAAAAGGCTGCTGCTCTTTTTCTTTACAAGTTAGAACTAGAAACACCAACTAAAAAGGATTTATGCATCCTTATGTTCATAAGAACATAATTTACCATAGCTAAGATTTGGAAACAGCCTAAGTGCCCATCAGCACATAAGTGGATTAAAAAACAGGGGTACATGGTGCTAGAAGCATTAGCAATTGCAATCAGACAAGAAGAAATAAAAAAATCAAAATTAAAAAAGAACTAAAACTGTCCTTATTTGCAGATAACATGATACTGTACATAGAAAACCCTAAAGATTCCATCAAAAATTATTAGATTTAATCAATGAATTCAGCAATGTAGCAGGATACAAAATTAATGTCAAGAAATCTATGGGACTTCTATATACCAATAATGAACTTATAGAAATAGACTAAAAAAGCAATCCCATTTACCATAGCACTAAAAAAATTAAGCTATCTAGGAATAAACTTAACTAAGGAGAGAAAAGATCTATACCTGGAAAACTACAGGACACTGAAAAAAGAGATAGAGCAAGACATAAAGAGATGGAAGAACATACCATGCTCATGGATTGGGAGAAACAACATCATCAAAATGTCCTATTACCCAAAGCAATCTATATATTCAATGCACTTCCCATTAATATAACAATGGCATTCACAGACATAGAACGGTCTTTCCAAAAATTCATCTGGAATAATAAAAGACCACGAATAGCTGCAGCAATGCTGAGAAAGAAGAACAAAGTAGGTGGGATCTGAATACCAGATATCATGCTATCTTGCAAAGCCACTGTTCTCAAAACTGTCTGGTACTGGCACAAGAACAGACATATAGATCAATAGAATAGAATAGAGAACTCAGAAATTGACCGAAACCACTATGCTCAATTAATATTTGACAAAAGAGGAATGAAAATACAATGGAGTTAAAACATTGTCTTCAATAAATGGTATTGGGAAGATTGGACATACATGCAAAAAAATGAAAGTAGACCACCAACTTACACTACACACAAAACTAAACTCAAAATGGATCAAAGACTTAAACATATGAAGGGAAACCATAAAGATACTAGAGGAATCCACAGGCAGAGAAATCTCAGACATATGCTGAAGCAATTTCTTCACTGATACTGCTTCTAGGGCAATAGGAACTAAAGAGAAAATAAACAAATGGGACTACATCAAAAGAAAAAGATTTTGCACAGCGAAGGAAACCATCAATAAAACAACAAGAAAGCCCACTGCATGTGAGAACATATTTGCTAATGATATTTATGACAAGGGTGTAATCTCCAACAGTTACAGGGAACTCATACATTTTAACAAAAGGAAGATAAACAGCCCAATAAAAAAGGGGCAACTGACCTAAATAGATACTTTTCAAAAGACGACAGAAGGAAGGCCAAGATACATATGGAAAACATGCTCAAAGTCACTAATCATCCAAGATATGCAAATCAAAATGACAATTCAGTACCATTTCACACCTGTCAGAATGGCTATCATCAACAAATCAACAAATGACAAGTGCTGGAGAGGATGCAGAAAACAAAGAAACCTCATGCACTTCTGATGGGAATGCAGACTTGTGCAGCCACTGTGGAGAACAGTATGGACTTTCCTCAGAAAACTAAAAATGGAACTCCCATTTGATTTATTGATTCCACTTCTAGGAATATATCCTAAGAAATTAGAAACACCAATCAGAAAGGATATATGAACCACTATGTTCACAGAAGCACAATTTACCAGCTAATATTTAAAAACAGGCTATGTGCCCATCAGTAGATGAGTGGATTAAAAAACTATGGTATATCTACACAATGGAATACTATGCTGTTGTTAAAAAGAAGGAGTTCTTACCATTTGCAACAACATGGATGAAGATGGAGAGCATTATGCTAAGTCAGTGGTCTGTAAACAGTGGCTCTCAAGTGATAGTTTGCCAATCTGTTGACTAATGAGTTTACCGACTACTGGACTAGACTTAATGTTACCATGTAGTTGGAAGCTGTAAAGATTAGACATTTGTGGCATATTGTGTACAAAGAGGTAAAGGATAGTATATGACAGTGGTGGACAAACTTATTAACCAACAGAGCAGCAAACTGCAGTTCGAGATCCTCATGCGGCTCTTGAGCCATGGTTTGCCAACCACTGTGCTAAATGAAATAAGCCAGGCAGAGAAAGATAAATATCACATGATCATGAAAAACATAAACTGATGAACAAAAACAGATCCAGAGAGAGAGAAATATTAATCAGAACGTCAAACCTCAGGGAAGGTAGGGGATAGTGGGGGTAAGGGGGAAAGATCAATCAAAGGACTTGTATGCATGTATACATGGACACAGGCATGGGGGGGGGATGAGTGTAAAAGTGGGAGGGTGGGGGATAACCGGGGAATAAGGATACATATTTAATACCCTAATCAATAAAGAAAAAATAAATAAGTTAACATTTCCATATTTCCAACCCCATCAGCTTCTTTAGAAGGAATTTTATCTTGTAGATATTTTATATAAGTAGCTGTTACTTAGTTCTCTGAGACTAAGTGTCAAGGTACCCATACTATAGGTGAATTTCCTCTAGTGTGACTAATTTCTTAATTATAAAATTTATTTTTTATACTTGTACTTGAATCTCTTGACTTTCTATCCTGTCTAATTATCCAGGACCCAAGTCTCACCACGCTTTTGTTTGCATCCTTCTGCCCCAAATCCCATTACTGAACTATAGCACAGTGTATGTAGCCCTACTACTGGTATATACTGAATGACTTCCATCCTACCTCTTGCTTAAAAAGACATTGAGTATAAATACTCCAAAGATGTTATCCATCCATTAGTTGAGACATATGGTCACCTGTATGCTTGCCTGACTTTCAATGCTATGCATCGAATGGTGGAGTGGACTCTCAGCACCATGACTGAGTTAGTCCAAATGAGTGCTCTCATGCAGGTGTTATGTTCTAATTTCAATGTGCAGGAGATATATCAGGAAAAAAAAACACATTGCTACACAAAATGTCCGAGATTTTACTTCCTGTGTTTTCTTCTAGGATTTTTATGGTTTTGAGTCTAACATTGAAGTCTTTAATCCATTTTGAATATACCCTTGTGTGCAGTGTACAAAGGTTAGCTTTTTATTTTTATGTAGTCCCATTTGTTTATTTCCTCTTTAGCTTCCATTGCCCTAGGAGCACTATCAGTGAAGAAGTTCCCTGGACATATGTCTGAGACTTTGCTGCCTGTGGATTCCTCTAGTATTTTTATGGTTTCCCATTTTACATTTAGGTCCTTTATCAAATTTTAGTTTATTTTTGTTTATGGTGTAAGTTGGTGGTCTAATTTCATTTTTTTCTGCATGTATCTGTCCAATTTCGAAACACCATTTATTGAATAGACCATCTTTAGCCTATTTTATGTTTTTGCCTTCTCTATGAAATATGAATTGACTATAAAAGTGTGGGTTTATTTCTGTTCCATTAATATATATGTCTGTTTTTTTATTAATTTTTTAAACATATCTCCCCATTGCCCCCCCTCCCTCCCAGGCATACCCCAACCCCCCAGTGTCTATGTTCATTGGTTATGATTATACGCATAGATACAAGTCCTTTGATTGATCTCTTATCTACCTCACCTAACTTTAATCTTCCTGCTGTAATTTCACAGTCTGTTCGAAGCTTTACTGTCTCTGTATCTATCCTTTTGTTCATCAGTTTATAATGTTCTTTATTATCCCCCAATGAGTGCGATCATGTGATGCTTCTCCTTCATTGACGGGCTTATTTCACTAAGGATAAGGCTCTCCAGTTCCAACCAGGTTGCTGCAAATGGTAAGAATTCCTTCTTTTTAACGGCAGCATAGAATTCCATTGTGTAGATGTACCACAGTTTTCTGATCCACTCATCTGCTGACGGGCACCTAGGCTGTTTCCAAATTGTGGCTATTGTAAATTGTGCTGCTATGAACATAGGGGTGCATAAATCCTTTCTGACTGGTGTTTGTAATTTCTTAGGATAAATTCCTAAGAGTGGGATTACAGGGTCAAATGGGAGATCCATTTTTAGTTTTTTGAGGAAACTCCATACTGTTCTCCACAGTGGCTGCACCAGTCTGCATTCCCACCAACAGTGCACAAGGGTTCCTTTTTCTCCGCATCCTCGCCAACACTTGTCGTTTGTTGATTTGTTGATGATTGCCATTATGACAGGTGTAAGATGGAATCGCATTGTCGTTTTGATTTGCATCTCTCGGATGATTAACGACTTTGAACATGATTTCATGTGTCTCTTGGCCTTCCTTCTGTCGTCTTTTGAAAAGGTTCTATTTTGGTCCGTTGCCCATTTTTTTTATTGGATCCTTGATCTTCCTTTTATTAAGTTGTATAAGTTGGTTGTAGATTTTGGAGATTAAACCTTTATCAGTGATAGTATTTGCAAATATGTTCTCCCATGCATTGATCTTTCTTGTTGTTTTGTTGATGGTTTCTTTTGCTGTGCAAAAGCTTTTTATTTTGATGTAGTCCCATTTGTTTATTTTTTCTTTAGCTTCCATTGCCTTTGGAGCAGTATCAGTGAAGAAGTTCTTTTGGCATATATCTGAGATTCTGCTGCCTGTGGATTCCTCTAGTATTTTTATGGTTTCCCTTCTAAAGTTTAAGTCCTGTATCCATTTTGAGTTTATTTTTGTTTTTGGTGTAAGTTGGTGGTCCAGTTTCAATTTTTTGCATGTATCTGTCCAATTTTCCCAACACCATTTATTGAAGAGGCTATCTTGGTTCCATGGAATGTTCATGCCTCCTTTGTCAAATATTGATTGAGCATAGTGCTTTGGGTGGATATGTGGGTTCTCTATTCTATTGCATTGATCTATATGTCTGTTCTTGTGCCAGTACCAGGCTCTTTTGAGAACAGTTGCTTTGTAGTATAGCTTGAAGTCTGGTATTGAGATCCCACCTACTTTATTCTTTTTTCTCAGAATTGCTGTAGCTATCCGTGGTCTTTTTTTGTTCCAGATGAATATATGAAGAATTCTTTCTAGGTCTGTGAAATATGTCGTTGGTATTTTAATGGGTAGTGCGTTGAATCTGTAGATTGCTTTGGGTAGTATGGACATTTTAATGATGTTGATTCTCCCAATCCATGAGCATGGTATGCTCTTCCATCTATTAATATCTTCCTTTATCTCTTTTTTCAGTGTCCTGTAGTTTTGTGCATAAAGATCTTTTACATCTTTAGTTAGGTTTATTCCTAGGTATCTTAATATTTTTAGTGCGATGGTAAATGGGATTGCTTTTTTAGTTTCTCTTTCTATAATTTCACTGTTAGTGTATAGAAATGCCACAGACTTCTTAGCATTAATTTTGTATCCTGCTACATTGCCGAATTCATTAATTAAGTCAATTAGTTTTGGAATGGAGTCCTTTGGGTTTTTTATGTACAATATCATGTCACCTGCAAATAAGGACAGCTTTACTTCTTCTTTTCCAATTTGGATGCCTTTTATTTCTTCTTGTTGTCTACTTGCAATAGCTAATACTTCAAGTACTATGTCGAACAGGAGAGGTGAGAGTGGGCATCCCTGTCTTGTTTCTGTTCTCAGGGGAAATGGTTTTAATTTTTGCACATTGAGTATGATGTTAGCTGTGGGTTTATCATTTATGGCTTTTATGATGTTGAGGTATGATCCTTCTATTCCCACTTTGCTGAGAGTTTTTATCAAGAAAGGATGTGGGATTTTGTCAAATGCTTTTTCTGCATCAATTGATATGACTATGTGATTTTTATCTCTCAATTTGTTTATGTGATGTATCACATTTATTGATTTGCGGATATTGAACCATCCCTGCATTCCTGGGATGAATGCTGCTTGGTCATGGTGTATGATCTTTCTGATGTACTGCTGGATCCGGTTTGCTAGAATTTTGTTGAGGATTTTGGCATCTATGTTCATGGGAGATATTGGCTTATAATTCTCTTTCATTGTGTTGTCTTTATCTGGTTTTGGTATTAGGGTGATGCTGGCTTCATAGAAGGTGTTTTGTAGTATTCCTTCTTCTTGAATGTTTTTGAATAGTCTGAGGAGGATAGGTTTTAATTCTTCCTTGAATGTTTGGTAAAACTTTCCTGTGTAGCCATCTGGACCCGGGCTTTTATTTGCTGGAAGCTTTTTAATTACTGCTTCAATTTCTTCCATAGTTATTGGACTATTGAGATGTTTGGCTTCCTCCTCATTGAGTTTTGGGAGGTTATATTTTTCTAGGAAAATGTCCATTTCTTGCAGGTTGTCCAATTTGTTGGAATAGAGTTGTTCATAGTATTTTTAAACAATCCTTTGTATTTCCACAGGGTCTGTTGTTATTTCTCCTCTTTCATTTCTGATTTTGTTTATTTGGGTCTTCTCTCTTTGCTTCTTGGTGAGCCTGGCTAGGGGTCCATCCATCTTGTTTATCCTTTCAAAGAACCAGCTCTTTGTTTTGTTGATCTTTTGAATTGTTTCTTTGGTCTCCAAGTTGTTTATCTCCGCTCTGATCTTCACTATTTCCTTCCTTTTGAGTACACTGGGCTTTTCTTGTTGCTCACGTTCTAGCTCTTTGAGTTTTAGGTTTAGGTGATTTATTACCATTGTTTCCTGGTATTTGCAGTAGGCTTCTAGGGCTATGAACTTCCCTCTCAAGACTGCTTTCACTGTGTCCCATAAATTTGGTAATGTTGTGTTGTCATTGTTATTTGTTGCCATGATGTTTTTTATTACTTCCTTGATCTCTCTGGTTACCCAGTCGTTGTTTAAAAGCATGCTGTTTAGTCTCCATGTGTTTGATTTCTTTCTATTGTTTTTATTATAGTTGATTTCCAGTTTTATGCCACTGTGGTCTGAGAAAATGTTTGATATGATTTCTATCTTCTTGAATTTGAGGAGACTTTTCTTATGACACAACATATGATCTATCTTTGCAAATGACTCATGTGCCCTGGAGAAGAATGTATATTCTGTGGCTTTGGGGTGAAATGTTCTGAAAATGTCAATTAATTCCATCTGGTCTAGTGAGTCATTTAGGATTGATGTTTCCTTGCTGATTTTTTGTTTAGAGGATTTGTCCAAGGGTGACAGTGGGGTATTAAAGTCTCCTACTATGATTGTATTGCTGTCAATCTCTCCCTTAATATCCTCCAAGAGTTTTTTTATGTATATAGGTGCTCCTATATTGGGTGCATATATGATAACCAGAGTTATTTGTTCTTGTTGGATTGTTCCCTTTAGTATTATGAAGTGGCTTTCTTTATCTCTTGTTATGTCCTTCACTTTGAGATCTAATTTGTCAGTATAAGTATTGCAACCCCAGCTTTTTTTTCATTTCCATTTGCCTGAAATACCATGTTCCATCCCTTCACCCTCAATCTGTGTGCATTTCTTTTCCTAAGGTGGGTTTCTTGCAGACAGCAGATATATGGATCATGTTTTCTTACCCAATCAGTTACCCTATGTCTTTTGATTGGAGCATTTAATCCGTTTACATTTAAAGTTATTATTGATAAGTACTTATCTGTTGCCATTTTTGGTCCTTACCCCTGAGTTCCTTCTTCGCTTCCTCTTTCTTTTTATTACAGCAGACCTTTTGACATTTCTTGCATTGCTGGTTTGGTGGTAATATATTCCCTTAGTCCTTTTTTGCCTGTGAAGCTTTTGATTTCACCTTCAATTTTGATTGAGAGTCTTGCAGGGTACAGTATTCTTGGATTCAGACCCTTCCTTTGCATGACTTTGTATATTTCATTCCATTCTCTTCTGGCCTGACGAGTTTCTGTAGAGAAGTCAGTAGCTAGTCTTATGGGGGTTCCTTTGTAGGTAACTTTCTGTTTCTCTCAGGCTGCTTTTAAAATTCTTACTTTGTCGTCGGTGTTTGCTAATTTAATTATAATGTGCCTCGGTGTCGGTTTGTTGAGGTTCATTTTGCTTGGGACTCTGTGAGCTTCTTGGATTTGTGTCGATTTTTTCTTTTCTATACTGGGGAAATTTTCTGTCATTATTTCTTCAAACACGTTCTCTAATCCTTTTTCAGTTTCCACTGTTTCTGGAACCCCAATTATGCGGATGTTATTTTGTTTCATGTTATCCCAAAGTTCCCTTAAACTCTCCTCTTGTTTTTTAACTTTTTTTTCTAGAAGCTGCTGTACTTGGGTATTTTTTCCTACCGTGTCTTCTAGCTCACTGATGCGGTCCTCTGCTTCTTCTCATCTACTTTTGATGCTTTCTATTGTGTTCTTTATAGCAGTGATGTCATTATTCATTTCTTCTTGTTTATTCTGCACCTCCTGTAGTTTCTTCTGCGTTTCTTCTTCATGCTTCTTCACCTCATCTAGGCTCTTACTCATATTGTCAAATTTGTCTTCCATTCTTTTCAACCACATTATGATCATTTCTCTGAACTCTTTCTCTGGTAGGCTTATTTGTGGTTCTATTTCGTTTACTTCCTTTTCTGGTGAAACCTGCCTTTCTGTCTTTTGTGGGCTGTTTCTTTTTCTGCCCATGGTCTTTCTTCTCTGGGTGTCTGGTTATGTAGTGCTCTCTCCTACGTTGACTGAAAGATACAAACAACAACACGACCAGGTACAGCACACAAGGCACTGAGTAGAGATGTATTCAAGATGTTAATAATCACAAATAAGGTGACCACCAATGAAGGACAAATTAGGGGTAAATAGAGAAAGAAGAAGAGGAAAATGAGGAAGAAAGAAAAGAAAGAAGTGCCAAAAGCAAATTGGGAGAGTGAGAAAAAAAGATAAATAAATGAACAATAAAATAAAATAAAATAAGAAAATAAAAAGGAGAAAAAGCAGAAGGAAAGAGGAAGAGAAAAAAAGTCAGAGAGAAAAGAAAGTGTATAAGAGAGAAAAGAGGAACAAAATATAGATGTCAGGAGACAACTCCAATAGAACAGTCACTAATCCCAATAAAGGCCAGCAACCAGTACCTAGAGATTAAGGCAAATTGCAAATAGCAATTGGTATCGAGGGAGATTTGGGAAAAGAGAGGTAGAAAACAGAGCAAGCAAAAAGCAAAATAAAACAAGTAGAATAAACTAAAACAGTCTCTCAAAATTTTTTTTCAAAAAATCGATATAATCACTTTTCAGGCAAATAGCAACAAAAGGACATAGAGAAAAAACAACTTTTTGGCTAGTGAAGACTAGAGGGGAGAGGTTTGTGTGGACTTGTAGTAGGGGATTTGAAATTAGATATATAAATGGGGTGAAATTTTAACCAGGTAAAGAGAAAAAATAGGGAGAATCAAAAGTTGGAAAAGGGAAAGAGAAACAAGACAGCAAAATGGGGAAAGTTAGGAGGAAAGTGTTGGCATAAAGGTGGAGTTGAGTTGGATTAAAATTATGCTAAAGGTAAAATGAAATTAGAATGTAGAACTCTAATCCCGAAATAAAACAAAGAGAAAACAAAATGACACTTTTTTTTCCAAAAACGGTAAAGTACTAGTATAATTAATAATACTAGTTTAAAACAAAAATGTAATAATTATAAAGGTAAAATCAATTGAGGCAGAAAGAAAAAAATATTATTTTAATTAAAATATGTGAAAATGAAAAATAAAGAATTAAAAAATAAAAAAAAAGAAAAAAGAAAAAGGGAAAATAAAAAAAATAAAAAAGAAGAAAAATAGAATGGTCCTTCACTCCCACTATTATTCTGCTTGGCACTCCTGTTTCCCAGAAGGGGAGGTATTGCAGTTCCCTGTGTTCCCCTCTTGGTGTTTTAATCTCTTTATTCTCTTGTGGTTATGCGAGAGTCAATTTGTGTGTCATCCATTGGGTGGCAGTGTTTCAGAATTGATCTCTGAGACAAAGCACAGGACCTCTCTAGGCTGTGCTCAGATCCTGCTACTCTGTGGTTCCCAAAACCAGTTTGTGGGAGTTTTGCAGCCTGGACACTGCAATAACTCCCAGGTTGTCCCTCTGCCCCAGAGAAAAAGAAAAAAAAAAGAGTCGTTTTCCGGAGCTCTCCTCTGTTAACAGCTCAGAGGGTCTGCCTTCACACTCAGGGATCACGCCCTGACCACCTCTGCGGACCTCTCCAGAGGCAGCTTTCCCGCAGCCTGGCTCCCGCAGTGTGCGCGTCTCTGCCCTGCGGGGGTAGGAGACCTCACCCTGGCCCAGGCTAAGTCTGACCCTTCCGCGCTCGCCCTGTGGATCTCTGAATCCTCAGCCTGCGCGTCTGTGTCGCCTGGGAAGCCACGCTCTGGGTCCTGGCTGCTCTGTGGGTGCCTCCGTCAGCCACAGCTTTCAGACCTCGGCAGACATCCACCTCTCCCTTAAGTCAGGCGCAATCTGACCTTTCCGTGTGCTCTGTGGATCTCTGATTCCGCCGCGTGTCTGCGCCGATTGGAGAGCGGAGTTCTGGGTCCCCGGGTCCCTGGCTGCTCAATCTATATACTTAATGCAGTTTGCATCAAGATACCAGTGGCTTATTTCACAGAACTAGATTAAATAATCCAAAAATTTATATGAAAGCAAACAGACAGCAAATAGTAACTGTCATCTTGAGAAAGAAAAAGTTGGACAAATCACATTATCATATGTCAAATTATTATTTTCTCCCTTTGCTCACTTTAGACTGTTTCTTTTTTTTTCTGGTTCCACTATTTCCTTCCTTCTGCATACACTGGGCTTTTCTTGTTCCTCTCATTCTAGCTCTTTGAGTTGTCGCATTAGGTAATTACCATTGTTTCCTGTTTTTTGCAGTAGGCTTGTAAGGCTATGAACTTCCCTCTCAAGACTGCTTTCTCTGTGTCCCATAAATTTTGGATTGTTGTGTTGTCATTGTCATTTGTTGCCATGATGTTTTTTATTTCTACCATGATCTCTCTGGTTACCCAGTCATTGTTTAATAGCATGCTGTTTAGTTTCCATTTGTTTGTTTTTATTATAGTTGATTTCCAGTTTTATGCCACTGTGATCTGAGAAAATGCTTGATATGATTTCTATCTTCTTGAATTTGAAGAGACTTTTCTTATGACCCAACATATGATCTATCTTTGAAAACGACCCATGTGTACTAGAGGAGAATGTATATTCTGTGGCTTTGGGGTGAAATGTTCTGAAGATGTCAATTAATTCCATCTGGTCTAGTGCGTCATTTAGGATTGATGTTTCTTTGCTGATTTTTTGTTTAGAGGATGTGTCAAATGGTGACAATGGGGTATTAAAGTCTCCTACTATGATTGTATTGCTGTCAATCTCTCCCTTAATATCCTCCAAGAGTTTTTTTATGTATTTAGGTGCTCCTATATTGGGTGCATATATGTTTATCATAGGTATTTCTTCTTGTTGGATTGTTCCCTTTAGTATTATGAAGTGGCCTTCTTTATCTCTTATGTCCTTCATTTTGACATCTAATTTGTCAGATAGAAGTATTGCAACCCCAGCTTTCTTTTTCGTTTTCATTTGCCTGAAATACCATCTTCCATCCCTTCACCCTCAATCTGTGTACATCTCTTTTCCTGAGGTGTGTTTCTTGCAGACAGCAGATATATAGATCATGTTTTCTTATCCAATCGGTTACCCTATGTCTTTTAATTGGAGCATTTAATCCGTTTACATTTAAAGTTATTATTGATAAGTACTTATCTGTTGCCATTTTTAGTCCTTAACCCTGAGTTCCTTCTTCGCTTCCTCTTTCTTTTTATTATAGCATACCTTTTAACATTTCTTGCATTGCTGGTTTGGTGGTAATATATCCCCTTAGTCCTTTTTTATCTGTGAAGCTTTTGATTTCACCTTCAATTTTGATTGAGAGTCTTGCAGGGTACAGTATTCTTGGGTTCAGACCCTTCCTTTGCATGAGTTTGTGTATTTCATTCCATTCCCTTCTAGCCTGATGAGTTTCTGTTGAGAAGTCAGTAGCTAGTCTTATGGGGGTTCCTTTGTAGGTAACTTTCTGTTTCTCACTGGCTGCTTTTAAGAATCTTTGTCTTTGGTGTTTGCCAATTTAATTATAATTTGCCTTGGTGTCGGTTTTGCGGGTTAATTTTGCTTGGGACTCTGTGAGCTTCTTGGATTTGTGTGGGTTTTTTCTTTCCTATAATGGGGAAATTTTCTGTCATTATTTCTTCAAACAGGTTCTCTAATACTTGTTCAGTTTCCACTCTTTCTGGAACCCCAATTATGCAGATGTTGTTTTGTTTCATGTTATCCCAAAGTTCCTTTAGGCTCTCCTCTTGCTTTTTAACTTTTTTTTTCTAGAAGCTACTGTACATGGGTATTTTTTTCCTACCGTGTCTTCTAGCTCACCGATATGGTCTTCTGCTTCTTCTAGTCTACTTTTGATGCTTTCTATTGAGTTCTTTATAGCAGTGATGTCATTTTTCATTTCTTCTTGATTATTCTGCACCTCCTCTAGTTTCTTCTGCATTTCTTCTTGCTGCTTCTTCATTTCCTATTGTGTCTTCTTAATTTCCTCCTAGCTCTTACTCACATTGTCAATTTTGTCTTCCATTCTTTTCATCCACCTTATGATCATTTCTCTGAACTCTTTCTCTGGCAGGCTTATTTCTGCTTCTATTTCATTTACTTCCTTTTCTGGTGAAACCTGCCTTTCTGTCTTATGTGGGCTGTTTCTTTTTCTGCCCATGGTCTTTCTTCTCTGGGTGTCTGGTCATGTAGTTCTCTCTCCTACGTTGATTGAAAGGCACAAACTACAACACATCCAGGTACAGCACACAAGGCACTTTCCGTGTGCTGTGTGGATCTCTGAATCTGCCGCCCGTGTGTCTGCGCCATTTGGAGAGCGGTGTTCTGGGTCTCTGGATCTTTGGTGGTGCCTCAGCCAGCCGCAGCTTTCAGACCTCTGCAGACATCCACCTCCCTCTTATCCTAGGCGAAATCTGACCTTATGATAGAATATTAATGCCAAAAAATTTATGGTATTTCTATACACTAATAATTAACTTATAGAAAGAGAGACTAAAAAAGCAATCCCATTTATCATAACACCAAAAAAATTAAGATATCTAGAAATAAACTTAACTAAGGAGGTAAAAGAGCTATATGTGGAAAACTACAGGACACTGTACAAAGAGATAGAGGAAGACATAAAAAAGCCCTATATGACAAACCCATAGCCAACATCATACTCAATGGGCAAAAACTGAAACCATTGATACATAAACAGATAGAAGAGCATATCATGGTCATGGATTGGGAGAATCAATATCATTAAAATGTCCATACTACCCAAAGCAATCTGTAGATTCAATGCATTCTCCATTAAAATACCAACAACATATTTCACAGATATAGAAAGAACTCTTCAAAGTTTCATCTGGAACAACAACAACAACAAAAAAGACCCCAAATAGCCACAGAAATCCTGAGGTAGAAGAATAAGTAGGTGGGATATCAATACCAGGTTTAAAGCTGTATTGCAAAGCCACTGTTCTCAAAACAGCCAGGTACTGGCACAAGAACAGACATATAGACCAATGGAATAGAATAGATAATCCAGATATTGACTCAAACTACTATGCTCAATTAATATTTGACAAAGGAGGCATGAACATACAATGGAGTCAAGACAGTCTCTTCAATAAATGGTGTTGGGAAAATTTGACAGATATATGTAAAAAAATGGAACTAGACCACCAACTTACACAATATACAAAAATAAACTCCAAATTGATACAGGTCTTAAACATAAGACTGGAAACCATAAAAATACCAGAGTAATCCACTGGCAGCAAACTCTCACACATACACTGAAGAAATTTCTTCAATGATACTGCTCCTAGGGCAATGGAAGCTAAAGAGAAAATAAAGAAATGGGACTATATGAAAATAAAAAACTTTTTCTGAGCAAAAGAAACCATCAACAAAACATCAAGAAATCCCATTTTATGGGAGAACATATTTGCAAATGTTATTATGATAAAATCTTAATCTCCAACATCTACAGGCAACTTATACAACGTAATAAAATTAAGATAAATGATCCAATTAAAAAATGAGCAATGGACCTAAATAGAATCTTTTCAAAAGAAGACAAAAAGAGAGACAGAGACCCATGAAAACTTGCTCAAAGTCACTAATCATCTGAGGATGCAAATCAAAATGACAATGCAATACCATCGCACACCTTTCAGAATGGCAATCATCAACAAATCAACAAATGTTAAGTGTTGGCTAGGATGCCGAGAAAAGGAACCTTCATGCCCTGCTGGAGGGAATGCAGACTTGTGCAGCCACTGTGGAGAAGAGTATGGAGTTTCCTCACAAATATAAAAATAGAACCCCCATTTGACCCAGCAATCCCACTCCTAGGAATATATCCTATGAAACTGGAGACACCAATCAGAAAGGATATATGCACCCCTATGTTCATAGTAGCACAATTTACAGTGTCTAAGATTTGGAAACAGCCTAGGTACCCATCAACAGATGACTGGATCAGAAAACTATGGTTCATCTACACAATGGAATATTATGCTGCCATAAAAAAAATTCTTACCATTTTGCAGCAAACTGGATGGAACTGGAGAACATTATGATAAGTTAGATTAGCCAGTCAATGACAGAAAAATACCGCATGATCTCACTGATTTATGGATAATAAATAACATTATAAACTGATGAAAAAAATAGATACAGAGGCACTAAAGCATCAAATAGACTCTCAAATTACAGTGGGAAGTTTAGGGAGAAGTGGGGTAGATAAGAGATTAACCAAAGGACTTGTATGCATACATATAAACATAACCAATGGACACACAACACTGGGGGGTAGGGTATGAAAGAGAGTGCGGGGGGGTCATTGGGAATATATGTACACATGTACTATATTAAGAAAAATAAAAAAATAAAATATTAGTAACTTTCAACTTTTGTGGTTACTTTTTTATTCTTTTCACTTCTTATTTTCTGCCTTTATGGTTTTGAGAATTTTATTTGAACAGATTTTATTTTCCTATTAGCATATCAATTATACTTTCTTAAAAGTGATTGTCTTACAATTTGCAATTTGTAGGTTTAAAACATCCACCATACCATAACCTTCTAACAAGGTGTTCCCAGTTCTACCTTCCCACTGATTGTGACATTGCTGGTGCTCATTTTACTTATCAATATGATATATTCATCTAATACATTATTGATTTAAAGAAATACATTTTATTTAATTAAAATATGGAAAATAAAATATTTTATGTTACCCTTATTTATTCTTTATCTGATGTGTTTCCTCTTTTTATGAAGGTCCAAATTTCTGACCTATATAATATTTATGCTCTCTAAATAGCCACATTTAATGTTTAGTACAGGGAAATTCTGCTAAAGATGATGACCCTCACTTTTACTTTGTCTTACAGAGTCTTTACTTTTCCTTAACTTTTGAGGGATTACTTTAATGAATACAGAATTTGTGTATTTGTTACTTTAAATAGTTCATTCCACATATTTTTCCCTGCATGTTTATTGATGAGAAATCCGTTGAAACTCTTCTTGTCTTTCTATTTGTAAGGTGTTCTCTTTCTCTCTCTTTTTTTTTTTCTTTTCAAGATTTTTCTCTTCTTTGGTTTTCTACAGTTTGAATATAATATGCCTAGGTGTGTAATTTTTGCTATTTATGAAGCTTGATGTCTTGTCAGATTCTTGCGTCTGTTGTTTGATGTCTAGAAAATTCTTGGTCATTACTACATCAAATATTTATTGTAATCCTTTCTCTATTTTTTTCTCCTTTTGATATTCTCATTACACATATATTACATCTCTTGTTATTGTGCCACAATTCTTGTGCTGTTGTTTTTAAAATTAATTTTTTCCTTACATTTTATTTTTGGATGTTTCTATTGACCTGAATCCAAACTCACTGATTTTGCTTTCAGCAGTGTTCAGTCTACTGATGTAAAGGCATTCTTCATTTTTATAACACTCTCTTTAATTTGAATATTTCCTTTTGATTCAAAGTTTCAGTCTCTCTGCTTAGGCTATTCATCTCTTGTAAATTGTTGTCTAATAGTTTTAATAAGAACCCTTGACTTATTAATCATAGTTTTTTTAAACTCTCTATCTTGTCATATTTGAATTTGTATGTAGTGATTGCTTTTCATCTACTATGTTTTGTTGTATTACATAATCTACTTTTTAAATCCAATCATGTATCAGATAATAGGAAATGAACTAAATAAATATGTATTTCAATTTTGCTAAGAGTTAGGCATAATGTTGGTTGTAGGTAGAGGTGTCAAGACTGCAAATTCCACCCTAACCAGTTTGGTTCAGTGGAGAGCATTGCCCTGTGGACTGAAGGGTCCCAGGTTCCATTTCAGTCAAGGGTATTTACTTTGGTTGCAGGCAGCTGATCAATGTTTCTCTCTCATTAATATTTCTAACTCTCTACCTCTCTTCCTTCCTCTCTGTAAAAAAATTAATATAATATATTTAAAAAGACTGCAAATTCCTCTAATGTTTTTGTCTCCTCTTTTGACTTTGGGCTACTCCTCAGAAAGAGTTTATATCTTATAGCTCTTTTAGTTGTTATTATACTGGAGCCACGATATGTTATGGTAATGTGGGGAGGAAGAGAAGCATTTTTTAATAGTATGATTACATTTTAGTTCTTTAACTGATCTGTGTACTTAGGTTATGACGTTCATATTCATTTCCTGTCTTCCCTAACCGCTTTATGTGAGACAGGAAGGCTAGATGGTGCTATAGGTGAATAAATGCTCTTCTCCCACGTGAGATAAGGCTCTGTTAAATTCTAATAAGACATTTTTATGGTGAGTCCTTTAGTATATTCCAAAATAGCTACTATTCCTCTCTCCTTATCAAAAGAGATCTTTCTTAATTCTTTACCTTGAAAACTTCATGGATTTTCTAAGTTTTGAATAGATTGGATGCATTCTTAAGATTTTGACTTCTACAAGTTTGACATTCTCAATGCTAGTGGACACTTAGACTCCAGAAATTCATAAGAAAATTTTTTTTCAGTGTGTTCATATTTTTCTTATTGTGAGGACAGAAGTGATCACTTATGAGCAATTTATTTGTCAGAGTTGAAACTGAAATCTAATGATTCATCTCTGTATATGTTACATTCTTCCTAAAATGGCTATATTTAGGAAGCTTGTGTGAGAGAGGGAACAATGTGGTGATTTAAACTATCAAATATTCTCCTGACATCAAATGACTACATGTGAGAGTAAGTTTTTGGTGCTGGAAACTAGAATTAAGACAGATGGTGACTTTATTTTTTTCCTCTTCATTGAAAATTATTTTTTGTAAGCATTCCATGTTTATATTATTTCTGGTTTGATCTCACATTCACAGATTCTCAAGACTTCATAATTAATGGGGTCCAGGAAAGTTTCAACTACTATCCTTGAATATTTATTGTTTTATTAAACAAGTTATCATTGTTTATTTTTAAATTTCATATTATATTACTTACTTGTCTAGATTTTTCTGAGATCTTCAGCCACAGGCCTTCTGTTTCCTTTTAGTGCCTCAATTCTACTTTCTACCAAAACTTTGGGTAGTCTTTCTTTTGTTTTATCATTTAGAATTTGAAATATCTCCTAATTTTACTACCGATAAAGTTTTTTTTCTATTCCTCACTCTTTTTATTTACAGTAATTTATGATGAAAAAATGAGAAAAATTCCAAGTTAAAGTCACCATTTTTATTTATAAATTTTTACAAAAGTTTTTCATTGGACTCGAGAACATAATGGGTGTTGAGATTAGGTAGAGGTGCAGGGTTGAATAAGACATAGTGTTGGGACTTGATAATTATTTTTTGTTTTTTTAATTTAAATTTCATTTGGAACAGTGCTTAGTACACACAGAGAGAAAACATTTCTGCTACACCAATACAATTATTTGCATCAGTAGCCTCACTTATGTATTGAGGGTTTGTACAGTAATTTATTAAATTGAAAAGTCCATACATTTCTGGCCTCTTGCATACTTTTGCCAATTTAAAACACCAAAGTAGTAAGAGCAGGCAAGAAGGGATGTAGCATGGAGCAAAGCCCATGTATAAACAATTATGGGCAGCAGCCTTTGTGTAGGGTAGTCTCAATTAGAGCATTACATTGATATTCATAGGCATGAACAGTGTAAAGTAATCAAAGGCATATATCCAAGATGCTTAAAGTTTATTTTTATAAGTATTTTTGTTAACCAAAGTGTCCTTTCTTAGATAATTAAAGAAGATGTGGTACATATATACAATGGAATACTACACAACCATAAGAAGAAATGTAGTACTGCCATTTGTGACAACATAAATGGACCTTGAGAATATCATGCTAAGAGAAAAACAGTAGACAGAAAACGTTAATAACCATATTATTTCACTCTTATGTGGGATATAAAACTGGAAGCAAAAGATAAACAAAAAGGAAAAAAAATAAAAACAAATACAAAACTCAGACAGAGACAAAAGTCCCAGGGGGAAGGGTGGGTTGAGGATAGTAAAAGATAAAGTGGGCAAAATATATAGTGACAGAAGATGATGTGACTTTGGGTGGTGGGCATACAATGCAATATACAGGTAATGTATTATGGAAATCTACATTTGAAACCCATATAATCTTATTAATCAACATCAATCAATATGTTTAATTTAAAAAGAAAAAAGTTTTGTTTTAAAATTATATTTACTTATATCTTTTCATATATAATACATTTATAAAATGTATAAAACATATTTACAAGTACTTTTTTAAAAGAGCACAAGTTTTTTGTTCACTTAAGAAGAAAGATATTGAGGTAATACATTATAGATTTCAATAAGACATTTTTGCATTTAAAGGTATATTTTCATAAGAAAATTTTGATAAATATGTTTGGCAGATTACAATAATTTTAACAATGTTAAATGTCACAATACCCTTCTTGAGTACCAGACTTTTTTCCTAATCAAATACAATCATTAAAATTGTATATTTTTCTTTCTTTTTTTATTTTCTATAAAAAAACTTCAAGGTTAAATAATTTAAGCATGCTATTACTTCCTCCTAGAAGCAATTTTATAATAATAAATTACATTACTGGTAAAGGGCACAATGGATGTACATCTAAAAATCAAAATGGTCATTAATATATTAAATAAATTATCAATTATATTTATATAATAAAGGGCTTAAACTTTTTGAATTATTTATATATACATTTGACAGTTAATTACAATAATAAACTACAAATATTTTATGTGCTTTCACTAAATATAACATTTAAATATATTCACCATTTTCATCTATCCAAAGATTTTGATATATTTTACCACTCTTGATGTGAATAATGTATTCCTTTCTGTGACATTTTATTTTCCTGCATTGCCTCTATTCCTTTGGCTGCTTTTTCATAATCTCCTTTGTTAATACTTGTTTCTCTCATTTATTACACCCATTTCATAATCACTTTATTTATTCTATCTATATTTATTTTCTCGAATTCCTTTATCTAACTTGTTTCTGCCTTATTTCAGTCTCAACTTTGCTGACTGTTTCAGTTAGCTTTTGCTATATAGCAAAATACTTCAAGTCTTAGTGGCTTAAAAGCCACTGCTAATTCTGTGAGCTAACTATATAGTCTTTTCATCTTCTCATCTGTTCTCACTTTTGAAGTTATGGTTAGGTGGTGGTTGTAATGATCTTATTCACAAATTTTGATCTTACTCAAGGTGATCTTATTCACAAATTTTGCAGTTGATACTAGCAGTCAATTGGGGCACCTCAGTTCTTTTCTATATATTCTCTCCCATCCTCCAACAAACTGGATCAAATTCTTCACATGACAGTCTCAATACAGCATTTCAAGGGGACAAGGGCCCAATTGCAATGTCCCAATTAGCTTCGTGACAGGGTGTGGTTCAATTAAGCCACTTTAAATACTATCTATAAGCTGATGACAACTAAATTTGTGCCACTGTCATTAACCTTTCCCTAGTCTCCAGACTTGTGTATTAAACTACTAATCATCTCTACTTGGATGTGTAATAAGTATCTCAAATTTAAAGTTACAAAAACTTTGATTTCCCCCAATCTATACTTCCATAAATGTTATCCATATTCAGAATATTTATCCCTTAGCAAATATTTATTGAACATCTATCATATCAGTTGTCTCAGGGGGCAGCAACACACAGAAGCCAGGAGGTATGAGGCTCTTATCTCACCTGCTGGGCACAGCAGCATCGACAGGTGGGCCATGATGTGCAGTGAGGCACTGGGCTGCAGATGGGAGGGGAGGTGATCTAGGAGGGCAAGGTCCCATGCCAGACAGAGACCAGAGCTGTGTGGGCAGGGCCAGAGCTGGAAACCCTGGTGGGTGTGTGGGGCTGCAGCCCCATGCCTTTTTGGTCTGGGAATTCAGGGGTCAGCCCCACTTCAAGAGAGAGGACATGGCTGAAAGTGGCAAGGCCACAGTAGAGATAGAAAATAGTGTGGTCATCTTCGGGAAACACAGCTAGCTGCTACAGTCTTCAGTAACTATGAACAAATAATCTTTGGGCTCAGTTCTACAGAAGAGGAAGCTGAGACTCAAGGAAGGGAGCCTTCAGAAATAGCTCACCCACTTCTCAGACCTGATCCTGTGCAGCATTGTTTTTGTTGAAAGTAGAGGATCCAAAATGTTTTTAGATCTTTGCTACGTTAGGCAGGAAAGAATTTAGCACAGAGAACTGGTGCTTGGGAAATCATCGGAAAGCTGCAGGAGTGAGTATTAGGATGGGCTCTCAGGAAAGACTCCCTGGCCAGTGGGAGGAGCTGCCCCCTCAGCCACAGCTGAATTCTAGGACACTGGAGCAGCACTGTGACCCAGGGATCAGGAAAGTGCTGCCCTTACAAGTGTCCTCCAGCTCCCACAAAACAGGTCACAGGGCACTGCCTCTAGCACAACTGCCTGTGCACAGCCTAAATGCCACTGCAGAAAACATCCACATCTCTGCAAACCTGACCACCAGCAGCAATTAACCCAAACTGTGGGAAGATGCCTCTGCCCCACTTCTGCCTTCAAATATTGTGCAAGCACATCCAATTGTCAGAAATGAATTCATATCCAGAAAGCTAGCTGCAAAGAAGTTTGGGCAATTTCAGACTTTTGTCTAGGAGTGAGATCTTGCCAATGTACCACATGTGCCTGGTATTGATAAAAATGGGGCCCGGCTGGTGGGGTCCAGTGGTTGAGCATCTATCTATGAACAAGGAGGTCACAATATGATTCCTGGTCAAAGTTTGGGCTTGATTCTCATTAGGGTCATGCAGAAGGCAGCTGATCAATGATTCTCATCACTGATGTTCATATATATCTCTCCTCCCTTCCTCTGAAATCAATAAATATTTTTAAAATGGCATCATATTGCATGTATGCGTTATAACAAGTGTTTCATTTCATAGATCACTAATGTCTTTCCTGTTAAAACCATATGTAGAGAACATTATTTATTTGTCAGTCATTTTAATTAATCTCAGAGAAAGAAGGGAGAAAGAGAGAGAAACATCGTCCTGTTGTTTCCTGCACTCACTGGCCAGGGTATTGAATATTCAACCTGGGCATGTGCCCTGACCAACAATCAATCCAGCATTTTCTGGTGTATGGGACGATGCCATGCTGGTACCCTAACTCCAAATTCCAGCCTCCAGAATTGTGAGAAAAATACATTTTTGTTGTTTAAACCACTCAAATTTATATTTTGTTTTAGCTGTCTGAGCTGACTAATCTGTATGAATAAATGGGTAATATGCTAATTAGACCAAGTTGACTGGACATCTTCTGGACATATTTCCAAACAAAGCCATGATGGAGGGGGCCAACACAGGTAGGGGTGATCAGGCCAGCAGGGGAGAGCAGTTAGGGTGATAAGAACAACAGAGAGAACAATTCGGTATTATTATATTACTAGAGTCCTGGTGTATGATATCTGTGCATGGAGGGGGGTCCCAGCCTGCATCTTCTCCAATTCAGGACCCCTCGGGGGATTTCGGACTGATGGTTTAGGCCTAATCCTGGGGATAAATCCTAAACAGGCAATGAGGCATCACTATCACAATCCTGGCTCTTAATCACTCACCTGCCTGCTTGCTTGGTCGCACCTAACTGTTCTCCCTGCCAGCCTGATTGCCCTCACTGCTTCTGCATGCAGGCCTGATCACCCCAAACTTTCCCACATGCTTGCCTAGTTGCCCCTGTGCCAGGCTGCCTGCCAGGTTGCCCCATGCAGCCTGCTGTTCAGTCTTTTGGTCTTCCCTCACTAAACCCCCTGATGGCCTGGTCATAGTCAGCCATCTTATGAGGGTCTGAGGGTTAATTTTTACATTACCTCTTGATTATATAGGATACCATAATAAAAGTTATGTGAATGTGGTTTCTCTCCCTCTCAAAGTATTTTATTACACACTTTTCACTTAAAAGAAGCACTTTATGGCCTCTTTGGCATATGTTAATTTCCAGCATTATTACCCTTGCACTTTGGGGCCATTATTACATAATCCAATATTTACTTGAACACAGTTGCTAAGATACAGCAACCATTTATCTGATAATCAAAAAAGTTACGAAGTGACTAATAGTTGGAGAGTGTATACTGTAAGCATGGATATGCTGGGCAAAGAGATAAGTCACATCTCTGGCAGGATGAAGTAGGATATTGGGAGATTTCATCACACGCCTCAGAATGATGCACAACTTAAAATTTATGTTTATTTATATAATTTTTCCATTTAATATATTTTAATTTAAAATTGAATGTTTTTGTTTTATTTATTTTTATTTTTAAATTAAATTTATTGGGGTGATAATAGTTAATACTATTACATCAATTTCAAGTTACAGTTCTATGATACATCATTTGTATATTGCAGTGTGTTTCCACAACTGACTCAAATCATTTTCCATCACCATATATTTGACCTCTTTACTCTTTACTACTCCAAAAGCCCCTTTCTTTCTGTTGCATCCAATTTGCTAGAATTTTGTTGAGTATTTTGGCATCTATGTTAATGAGGAATATTGGCCTATAATTCTTTTTCATTGTGTTGTCTTTCTTTGGTTTTGGTATTAGGGTGATGCTGGCTTCATAGAATGAGCTTGAAAGTGTTCCTTCTTGAATTTTTTGAAATAGTCTGAGGAGTATAGGTTTTAGTTCTTCCATAAATGTTTGGTAAAACTCCCCTGTGAAGTCATTTGGCCCTGGGCTTTTTGCTGGAAGCGTTTTGATGACTGTTTCAGTATCTTCCATAATTATCAGCCTATTGAGATGTTTAGAATCTTCCTGATTGAGTTTTGGAAGGTTGTATTTTTCTAGGAATATGCCCATTTCCTCCAGGTTGTCTAGTTTGTTGGCATAGAGTTATTCATAGTATTTTTTTAACTATCCTTTGTATTCTGGTGAGGTCTGTTGTTATTTCTCCTCTTTCATTTCTGATTTTGTTTATTTAGGTCCTCTCTTTTTACTTCTTTCTTTTTTTAAATTAACTCTTTATTATTCAGATTATTACATTTGTTTCTCTTTTTTCCCCAATAGCTCCCCTCCACCCGGCTCCTACCCATCCCTCTACCTTTACCTCCCTCCCGTTGACCTCATTCATAGGCGTATGATTTTTGTCCAGTCTCTCCCTGTACACCCCTCACCCCCTTCCCCTGAGAATTATCAATCCACTCCCTTTCTGTGCTCCTGATTCTATTATATTCACCAGTTTATTCTGTTGATCAAATTTTTAATTCCCTTAATTTTTATAATACTTTTTTAAAAATATATTTTATTTATTTTTTTTTTTACAGAGAGGAAGGGAGAGAGATAGAAAGTCAGAAACATCGATGAGAGAGAGACATCGATCAGCTGCCTCCCACACTCCCCACAGTGGAGATGTGCCCACAAGCAAGGTACATGCCCCCAACAGCATCTGGCTACCTATGAGTTAACAGGATTGAAAACATTTTTCTGTATTTCCTGAATTGCAAAGAGTAAATGTACTATTCTATGTGGAGAAGCAATAAATATGAAGTCAAATTTTACACCAGATAGTCCACTCAAAATTTTTCCAGATGGTATATAATGTTATTAAAAGTTACTAGGAAATTGTACATTTGCAAACCTGAAATGCTACTTGATGCTTTTGTTTCTTTTAAAATTTTACTTAAAGAAAAGTTTAAGTCAATAAACAAACATCCCATTAAAAAAAGAAAATGTATGATGTAACTAGAAAATTGTCATTTGGAATGTGATTATTTCAATAATCCAGAATTATAAATGTATGCTAAAATTAGTTGATAAAAATCTAATGAGTCCTAACTGATTTGGCTCAGTGGATAGAGTATTGGCCTGCAGACTGAAGTGTCCCAGGTTCAATTCTGGTCAAGGGCATGTACCTTGGTTGCAGGCACATCCTCAGTAAGGGGTGTGCAGGAGGCAGCTGATTGGTATTTATCATTAGTGTTTCTAACCCTCTATTGCTCTCCCTTCCTCTCTGCAAAATAAATAAATCAATAAATAAAATGTCTTTTAAAAAGTAATGAGAAAATAAATATTTTTGTAATACTTACCAATTACAAGGATAAAACAGTAACCTTACAGAGGAATTATCTGAGAGATACTGCCTTAACCAAATAATCAAAGTTAAAATCACCATATTAAGACATATTAATATTATGTACCTTCTGATATGATGCATTGAGAAAGGCATAGTCTTAATTTCTGTGGTAAAAAGTTCATAACATGACTATAAACATGAAGAAATATTAAGTAAACCCAAATTAAGTATATATATATATTTTTTTTCCAAAATAACTGGCCATTTTCTTCAAAAATGTCAGTCATTGATATGGGTGGAATTGTGACCCCCCACACACCAAATTCATATGTTGAAATTTTACCATCGGTACCTCTGATTGTGACCGTGTTTGGAGATAAGTATTTAGACAAGTAATTAAAGTAAAATCAAATTTTATTGGTGGGTTCTATTTTAATATGACTCATGTCCTTAAAAGAAGATATGAGGACATAGAGAGGGCACAGAGGAAAGACCATGTGAACACATCGGAAGACCTAGGAGAGATGACTCAGAAGAAATCTACCCTAACAATACCTTGATCTCAGAATTCTAGGCTACAGGACTGTGAGAAAATAAATGTTGTTTGCATAAGCCACTCAGACTGTGGTACTTTGTTATGGCAGCCTTTGTAAAATTAATGCAGCCATGAAACACAAAATGAGACTTAGAAATTGTCCTTTATTGGAGGATTCTAAAAGACGTGATAATCACATGCAATTTGGAATATTGGATTGGATTCAATAACATATATTGCCAAATTCACAATAGTGAAGTGCCGTTTGTAGATTTGCTAGTAGTATTGTATCTATATTAATTTTATGATTTTGATTAGTGTACTGTGGTTATTATATAAGATACTGAAGTTTGGGTGCAGGGTACTATTTTTCAAATCTCAAAATATAAAATAAAAAGTTAAAAACTAGAAAAGAGTGCAATAATAAAATATTCTAAAATGGTATGTTATTTTCAAATATTGCTTGAAAAGATGTTTGTTTAAAAAATGTATGTTTTTCAAATTTTTTGTCAAGTTCATGAGAAGCAAATAAAATTGTCTTCCTTGATCAATTCCTCTCTGAAATCTCCTTATTTTTTAGGTTTGAAGAAAGTATTTTATAATATATCTACTGAAGAATAATCTCCATATCTTACATTTCATTGTACATTTCTTTAAAGTCCCTTAAGCTTGTCTAGTTGATATCCAAGGATCAAAGTCACATACATATAAATTTATTACAAAATAATTTATTTTTTATTTTTTAAAATATATTGTATTGATTTTTTAGAGAGAGGAAGGGAGAGGGATAGAAAGTTAGAAACATCAATGAGAGAGAGACATCGATCAGCTGCCTCCTACACGCCCCTTACTGGAGATGTGCCCTCAACCAAGGTACATGCCCTTGATCAGAATCGAACCCTGGACCTTTCAGTCCCCAGGCCGACGCTCTATCCACTGAGCCAAACCGGTTTTGGCGTAAAATAATTTATAATTATTAAGTATTAACTATGTCTCTTCACAATTTCATTTAGCAAATATTCATTGAGCATTTAGAATGGACAAGACCTTGTGGATGAAAAAAGAGACAATAGATATTTGTTTTTACTGTACAGTAATTTACAATCTGGAAGATGAAAGAAAAAAAAAGAATGGAAGATAAATTAAGTTTTATTACATATCTAATAAGGTAACTAACTTTAGATAGTCACTATTGATATCATATGAAAATTTTACTGGTATGAAAATTAACACTCAAGGAACTTTTCTTATGAAAATAAATATGAGCACAGAACATTTGTATTATTCTGGTTGTTCTATTCCAAGGGCGTGGCCTTCGTCATGGAAGGGGAGTGTTCTCATGACGTGCTGTGTCATTGCTATTGGCATGTAGGTAGGTAGTGCATAATAAACGAATGGTGCAATTGAAGCAAAATTTAAAAAATCGATGTAAAATTTATGTAGTAGTTCTTTGTACTATTTTTGATACTTTTGTGTACTTTTGTAATGTTTTAAAAGAATGTATGTCCTTTTGAATAATTGTTTTGGTTTCTTCAAGTAAATTCCCATAGGTGGAATCACTGGGTCATAAGGCAGTTCCATTTTTTAATTTTTGAAGTACCTCCATATTGCTTTCCACATTGACTGCACCAGTCTGTATTCTTACCAACAGTGCATGGGAAATCCCTTTTCTCCACCTCCTTACCAACACTTGTTGTTTGTTGATTTATTAATGATAGCCTTTCTGACCATTGTGAGGTGATACCTCACTTTTGTTCTTTTTTCTTTTTTATTGAATTTATTGGGGTGACACTGACTAACAAAATTATCATTTTCAAAGACTATATATATATTTTTTTTTCTTATAACAAAATTCTACAACACATCATCTATACACTTTTTTGTGTGTGTTCACCATCCCAAATTGGTCAAATCTCTGTCCATTACCATTTATCCCCCCATACCCACCTCCACTTTCCCCCTACCGCATTCCCCTAGTTTTAATTTTCATTTATCAGATGACTAGTGATGTTGAACATCCCTTCATATGTCTATTGGACATTTATATGTCCTCTTTGGAGAAGTGTTTACTCAGGTCCTTTGCTTGTTTTTGAATTGGAGTATTTGTTGGGAGGGTGTTTAATTTTATAATATTTTTGTAAATTTTGGACATCCACATATTCACTGCAGCATCCCATCTAATAAAAAGTAATATGCAAATTGACCATCACTCCAACTACAAGATGGCTGTCCCCATGTGGTCAAAGATGGCTTCCCCTATGTGGACACAAGATGGCCACCACAAGATGGCCAGCAGGGAAGGGCAGTTGGAATGGACCAGGTCTGCAATGGAGGGCAGTTAGAGGTGACCAGACCTTCAGGGGAAGGCAGTTAGGGCCAATTAGGCTGGCAGGGGAACAATTAGGCATCAATCAGGCTGGCAGGGGAGTAGTCAGGGGGTGATCAGGCTGGCAGGCAGAAGCGATAAGGGGCAATTAGAAAGGCAGGCAGGTGAGCAGTTGGGAGCTAGCATTCCTGGATTGTGAGAAGGATTTCTGACTGCCCACTTAGGCCCATTAGGATTGGGCCTAAATAGGCAGTCAGATATCGTTTGAGGGGTCCCAGATTGAAGAGACTGCAGGTTGGGCTGAGGGACACACACACACCCATGCACAAATTTTGTGCACTGGGCCTCTAGTTAATTATAATAGCCAAGATTTGGAAGCAGCCTAAGGGCCCATCAATAGATGAGTGGATAAATAAGCTGTGGTATATTTACACACTGGAATACTAGTTGGTCACAAAGAAAGAAACAAATTGTACTCACTGGGACAGCATGGATGGACCTGGAGAGTATTATGCCACGTGAAATCAGCCAGTTAGAGAAAGACAAGTAGCATAAGATTTCACTTATATGTGGAATCTAATGAATAAAATAAGCTAACAGTATAGAAACAGAAACATAGATACAGTGGTACCTCGAGATACGAGTTTGATTCATTCTGTAACCTTGAGGAGTGGGAAACTATGAGACTCTCAAGTCGCGGTAAACTGGTGGGTTGTGTGCAGCCAGCCAATACACTCGATTACTCCTATCTCACATGTTGCTCGTATTTCAAAGCAAAAATCGCTCTCTCGATGGCTCGTATCTCAAAAATCTCATGTTAGGGCACTCGTATCTCGAGGTACCACTGTACTTTAAACAGACTGGCAGCTGTCAGAGGGGAGGTGGATTGGGTGACTGGGTAAATAAATGAAGGAATTAAGAAAAAAAAAACAACTCATGGACAACAGTATGGTACTTACAAGAGGGAATGGGTTGGGGAGAGGTAGAGAGGCTATGGGGGGTGATAGGAGACTTGACTTGGGATGATGAACACACAATACAATATACAAATGATATATTAAAGAACTGTCCACCCGAAACCTATATAATTTTATTAACCAATGTCATTCTAACAAATTACATTTTTAAAAAGTGTATAAGAGTAGTTCTTTAGCCAAAACCGGTTTGGCTCAGTGAATAGAGCGTCGGCCTACGGACTAAAAGGTCTCAGGTTCGATTCCGGTCAAGTGCATGTACCTTGGTTGCCCCCTTAGGGGGCGTGCAGAAGGCAACTGATTGATGTCTCTCTCTCATTCATGTTTCTAACTCTCTATCCCTCTCCCTTCCACTCTGTAAAAAGTCAATAAAATACATTAAAAAAAAAAAGAGTAGATCTTTAATGTTCTCACCAGAAAAAAGAAATGGTAATTGTGTGGCAAAATGGAGGCATTAGCTAACCTTATAGTGATAATCATTTTGCCACATGTGTATCAAATTAACAGTTTGAAAACCATAAACATACACAATGAATAATTATATTTTATGAGAGATACAATTAAATATAAATAATAACCTCTTTAATAAAGAACTATTTTATGTTTTAAAATAGTGTCAAAAACAAAGAAAAGTTCATAAGGAAAAGAAACAACTTTCTTCCCTCCACCCTTTCTAAGTATATTTGTTAAAAGAAATGTGTGGTATAAGTAACTTATGAATACTAATAATGAACTTTCATATTCCATAATATTTTTGTGTAAATGCTTAGGTTTTTATGTAAATTTTACAGTCATTTTTATTTTTTCTTGTATCACTCCTATGATTGAGATAACTATTTTCTTTACCTGACATAAATCCAGGTGCAAAAAAAAGTTCTCTTGGATCTTCAAATGTAAAATTAATGTTCTCATTAATTTCATATTTCCTCATAATTATGTTTCCTTGATATCCTCTTTTAGTAGGATTAAAATGCATTCAATTCTCTTTTTTAATGTATTTTTGTGTACTTAGGTTTAGAGTAATTTGTAAGGCCATCCTATATGTAAGCTATCACATTTCATTAGAAAACATGAACCTCTGTGTAAAATCCAGCAAGCATACTTTGTTTTATTCTCTATCTGGTTTACATATGAAATTTTAATTTCATATATAACATTTTTATTACATATATTTGGCTTTTATTCAAATAACTCTTTGAATTTGAATTATTAATCTATATGAGTATTAGTTTAATATGAGATAGTGATCTATATTATCCATTGGGGAACAAGAATTAAGAAGGTAAAGATGTAAGCAGCAGAGAATGAGTTGTAAATGAATGGGTGCACCTGACATTGAGCCTTAGACACACTGATTTTATTTCATGGTCTTTGCAATTGCAACATTCTTATATGACTTGCCAAAGAAAAAGCTATGTGCTAACATTTATGTTTGCTCCTCCCTCTTACTTCTCCTGAGACTACCAGCTCCTGTGTTAACACATTTCTCTGGATCAGAATAAATCTCATAAAATAAGAAGACTTAAATCCCGCTATTCACTTCACATACTTGAAATCCTCTCTAGCCAATCTTGTCTTTCTCACATTGTTTATTTGGCCTGGGATTCTGGGAAATATATGATTTTTTTTATGCCTATCTAGAGAGCTGGTTTCATCACTGCCTGCTCATCCCAGAATGTCTTTGCTTCCTTTCAGACTGAACTTACAAAATTCTATATGACTGAGTGCCCTTTCTGAATATTCATTGGCTTTTTTGACAAGTTCCTACTTTCTTGAAACTTCTGTGATTTTATTCTTTATTAATATCTTTAGAATTTTTTCTACCACCCAGAGGAGGAAATAGTGCATAATTTTAGATTCCTTAATTTTTCTTTTCATCTTCCTTCTTTGTTTAAACTTGCCTCATATGGCATAAATACTTCCCTTTTCTCTAAGGAGTCATTAAGAAACTCTGCATTTCCATCATTAAAGCAGTAATCTGTCCAATCATTTCTTTTAAAATTGTAGGTGGTTATAACACATTCAGTCAGACCATATTATCTATCCACTGTGGTTTTCACTGAATCTAGCCACCTGCATTACCTTCCTGCTTCTTTTTGTTCTTTCATAACATCATTGTTCTAATAACATAATTTTCTTTTTTTTCTCTTTGCACACTTTTTAAAAATGCCATAAAAAGGAGGTTATATCAATAATAGGCAGCTCTCTTCTTCCCCCAATAGGTTTGAAGAATTCCTATTTTCCCATCTTGGCAATCCTTTGGTCCTAATTGGAAAGTAGATTAAACACTATGAAAACCTGATGAAATCTTAAGAGTCAGTCCATTTCTTCCATGTTTGTCAGGGACTATAAAGTCTCAGGTATTTTCATCATGTGATACAACTTTATTGTGTATAGTATTTGTCATATAAGGCAAATTATGAAGAACTTGAATGAATGAAATAATGTAAGGCAGCTCATCTCAAAATAGTTTTTTTCCCTCAAACTATGGATTTGTCACTTCTTATAATCTAGGAGTATTAGGGACATGGGTGAATGACAAAAAATGAAAACAGTGTTATTTTTAGGACATCTTAAATGATTAGTATGGCAAAAAGCAGAGAAATCTATCCCTTATATCTTAACTGTGCAACTAGACCGTGTTCTTTACCACCTTGAGTTAAAGAATAGGCTTGCAGATCAAATTTGAAATTACTGGATATGGCCACCTAGCACTGGGTAGACCCAGTGATTAGAATACTCAACTCTCAAAAATACTTCTTGCAGTTTCAGTTACATATAACACTTTCCCAATCTGAATATCCAAATTTTCAATTGTTTCACAAAACACTGCAAGATTTTTCAGCCTGGAGTATTCTGTGGCTCAGCAATTTGTCCTTAATTTGCAGCTCGACAGACCAGCCTGTGATAGAACAGTTGAGAGTCCTGGGCACCTGCCAGTTCTGCCACTTGCTGTGTATGCACACTGCAGCTGATTGGGTAGACCCAGATTTCTGTGAGTGCAACATTACTGTTGAGTGCATAGGCTCAATCTAAATGTTCACGGTAGGTATTTAATATCTAAAATCCAGAGAGGTCCTATTCCTTCAACATTACAAAGGCAGCAGCCAATGAATTTAAATCAGAATGCAAAAGCATAGTATTACTACAAAGACTCTAATGCTTTGTACCTAGAAAGAAGCCTCTATACTTTACAAAGTATTTCCCCTAATATTTCTAGTATCCACCAGGCACCATACATAGTTATTACAATATTATTAACTATATTTCCTATGCTGTAGTTTATATCCCCAGGACTATTTTGTATCTACCAATCTGTACTTCTCAGTCCCTTCAATTTTTGCACCCAGTCTCCCAACTCACCTCACCTCTGACAACCATCAGTCTGTTCTCTGTATCTATGAGTTTATTTCTGTTTTGTTTGTTTATATTGTTCTTCAGATTCCACATATAAATGAAGAAAACTAATAATAATAATACTGAATGTAAACTATTATTGACATTTTTAAAAAGAAGCTTCTAATAATTTTTCAAATTGCCATGCTGCAGTTATCTTAATATCCAGAGAAGAATTTTCATTAGTAAATTCCTTAAATTTGCTCTATTAGCCTGAATACCAACAGAGAAAAGAAGTACAATATTACATTAGATAAAAAGTTCATTTTTTCCCTACCATTTTATTGTGTGGCAATATTTTGATGGAAATACAGTAACTAATTTGTTATCTTTACTATATACAAGAGGTGAGCATATTAAAAAAATACATAACTTGCTATCTACCCAATAACAGAAGTGTATTTCCATTTTCCTGCTTACTATCTATGTAGGTATTTATCCTTCTTCCTTACACATAATTAAAACAGAGGTTGATTTCATTCTTTCTTCTCACTGGGTAGAATTATTAAGTTATTTCTCAGCTAATCATTTTCTGTAATATAGCACTGTTACAGATCCCTGTCATATTCCATTTAGCAAATACAGAATAGCTCTGAATTAGAGTTATCACAGCCTGGGTCTTTTATACTATTAATATGTAGGAAGGAAATCTTTAGATGAATGTTATCCAAGCTTAAATTGAATCCTTTTGAAAGAATCCAATTGTTTTTTGTTTTTCTTTTATCCGGTGCTAAAATATTTTGCCCATTAACAATCTCTGTTTTTGGTGGGTTTTCCTGTTTTTAATTTAAGGTTGCTTAATTTGTTCAAATCTAATGCAGCCTTTTATCACCACACAGTGACGCTGAACTATTTATCATTACTCTGGGTATGTACTGCATCATTTTTCAAGTGAATAGGTGAAGATGCTTATTTTTGGAAACAAGGACAAATTCTGCTAATATTGCACAGTAGAAATATGCACATAGTAAAAACATTTTCTAATCATGAAGAACTGGTGAACTCGCTTTGAAGAAAACTTTACACGTTAATTATGTCCATGAGGCAGGCATTGTAACAGAATCTTTGCCTTACAAAAGAAGCCAGTCCCACTGAAGTTCCCTTAAGAATGCATTTCCATTGTGAACTATGAATATTATTTTCATAGCAAAATTTTAGTATAAGTACTATTTTAAAGCATGATTTCACCTTGCATTGATAGATGACACTGTACTCCTGGGAAACTGCAATATTAGACTATAAGATTAACTTAAAGGTAATTGACTTTGGAAATACAACTGCTATATCCTAATTCTAGTGGACACATCTGATATGAATTATTTCAACATGCTGCGGATGATTATTTCATTTAATAGTGCATGTTGTCTTGTTTCTAGTAGTTGCTCAAAAATGTTCGCTAAAATTTAACTTTTATAAGGTATTTGTTCTGTGAGGGGTGTGCTGTTATTATTGTTTTTGGTTTGTTTTTGTTTTCCATAATTGGACTATGGCCCTATTTAGCGGCTGTAAAGGTGATCTTAACTTTCTTCCAGCTCCTACACTGAATGGTGGCCAATGTATATATATATATGTTTTATTCCATTGTCAGTCTCTAAACTTCCTTTAAAGGTCTGTTCAATCACATACCCTTCATATAACCTTTTCACTACTTCTAGAAATGGTCATTTTTTCTCTTTTACCCTTCTTTTCTTTATCTGAAAAGTACATTCATCAGCAAATGTTGCTATTATAAGTTTAGAGGACCTCTGATCTTTACTTATTCAAAAAATAATTTATATGTTTTATTTTAAAGATAACATATGCACATGGATAAGCATTCAATCGTCACAAAAGACGTACAGTATCTGTATTTCTCCTTCCTACTCTGACCTTCAGTTGTTTGATACTGAGGTGCAAATGCTGATTCCAGTCCCTTATATATTATACCAGCAATATTCCATCATAAATGACTATATCTAGATATCTGTATCTTTTTTATTGAGGCAAAATTCATGAAATTAAACACTGTAAAGTGAACAATTCAGTGGCCTTTTCTACACACACAATATTATTCAAGTACTTTATCTAATTTCATATTTTTTCAACCCAAAGGAAACTCCATATCAATAAGCAGTTAACTACTTATTCTCCTCTCCCTCTACCCACTGCCAACTACTTTTATGTCTTGTATCTATAAATTTGCCTATTCTGAATATTTCATATAAATGGACTCATACATTGTATACTCTTTTGTCTGGCTTCTTTTAATTAGCACAATGTTTTCAAAGTCATACGCATTGTAGCATGTATCAGGATTCATTCCTTATTTATGAGAAAATATCATGTCATTGGACATATATGCCATAATTTATTTATCCATTTATCTGTTGATGGATAGATTCCTTCCATTGTTTTGCTTGTAAGCCTTATGCATAGTGGTACTATTAACATTCATGTACAAGTATTTGTTTGGAATCTTATTTTTAATTATTTTGGTTATTTAGATGATAGTGGAATTGTTGGGGCTTTTGGTAATGCTATGTTTAACCTTTTGAGTAACCACAAAACAAATTTTCCCTGGCAGATGAACAATTTTATAGTCCCATAAGCAGTATTAGGAGGCTCCAATTTCTTACCAATATTTGTGATTTTCTTTTATTTAATTAAAAAGTTATTTACCAACCCTTGTAGGTGAAAAGTGGTATCTCCTTGTGGATTATCTTTGGATTTGCATATTAGGCTTTTATTATATAGGATGTTTTTGTAAATGTGAAATAAACACCAGAGTCAAGATAATGAACATATTCATCATCCCCAAATTTTTCTTGTGTCTTTTTGAAGTTTCATCTCCAAGATTTTCCCTTTCCATTATCTCTTTGCCCAGACAAACATTGATTTTCTTTTTATCATTATTATTTAGACTTTATTTTCTTGAATTTTACATAAATGAAATAATACAGTATGTATTTTATGTTTCCTGCCCTCTTTCATTCAGCATAATTATTTTGAAGTTAATTTATCTCATGATGCATGTCAGTAGTCCATTACTTTTCATTGTTGAGTTATGTTCTATTGTATGGATATACCACAATTTATTTTACTATTCATCTGTTGATATATATTTGGATTTGTTACAGTTTGGGGATATTGTAAATAAAATTACTACAATATTTGAGCTCAAATTTTTTTATAGACATATGCTTTCATTTCTTTTTAATAAATACCTAGGAGTATTATTGTCAGACAATATGGTAGATTTATTTTTAATATTTAAGAAATATTTTTTGCTGAAAAAATTACATATGTCCCCTTTTTCCCACCATTGACCCCCCTTTCACCTGTCTCCCATTCCCTTCCCAGGCCTTCTCAATACTATTTTTTTTTGTCCATGGGGTATGCATATATACAGATAAGTTCTTTGGTTAATCTCCTCACACCCCAACTTCTCTCTGAGATATGTCAGTCTGTTGTAGTTTTCAATGTCCTCAAATCTGTTGTATTCATCAGTTTATTTTGTTCATTAAATTACACATATAAGTGAGATCATATTGTGTTTGTCTTTCTCTGACTGGCTTATTTTGCTTAACATAATAATCTATAGGTCTGTCCATGATGTCACAAAGGCTAAGAGATCCTTTGATTTATGTTTATCATTATAAAATATATTTTTATTGATTTAATAGACAAAGGGAGAGAAAAATATCGATGGTGAAAGAGAATCATTGATTGGCTGTTTCCTGTACACTCTACACTGGGGATCGAGCCTACAACCGGGCATGTGCTCTGACTAGGAATGGAACCAGAACTTCTTGGTTCATGTTGGACACTCAACTCTTGAGTCACACCACCTGGGCTATGTTTAACATTTCAAGAAACTGTCAAGTACTTTCCAAAATTTCTGTGGGTTTTATTTATTTTAGTGAATTAATTGGAGTAACATTGAATAACAAAATTATTCATATTTCAGATGCACAATTTCACGATACATCACAAGTTTCTATAGCTTTGTGGGTGTACTATACCAGTCTAGTACTCCCCTGGTAGATCTCAATCACTGTGCCTAACCTTGGGGATAATGCTTTTGGGTTTGAACTTACCTGTCACCAACATCATTGGCCTCCACCTTAGTGTGCATAACTTGGGGGAGAATATGTATCTAAGGTGAGTTCACTGGCAGCCAGGGCACATTGCTTATAGGTTGGTTCAGACCCTGACTCTGTCACTGGCTGTCACTAATATGACCATTTGTAACTAGCCCCTCCAGCTATATGACTTCCTTCTCCAAGCTTGAGTCCCATCACTAGTATATACTGCAGTGTGTAAAACCAAAGATAGAGGGTTCAGCAACAGGAGAGAGCAACAACATCCAGGGGACCTATATCTGACTATAGACCTAAATAGGCCCTGCCATTAGCCTGCACCACTGTAACAACCTATTCCCTCCAGCTATTTATGCACAGCTTTGATCAGCCCCTTATCTCTGGCCTAGTCCCTTATCTCTGGCCCCCACAACAGTGTACATGCCCAGGGGGAGAATAAGCAGCCACCAGAGAGCCTGCCAACAGCCAAGGGCCTTGCAGCTACTTATGAGCCCATATCAGGACCTGACTACTATCACTAGCCAAGCACCATTATATCTACTTTTCTACATTGACTTAGGCTATGCATCTGCACAGTTCAAGCTAAATCCCCATCACTAATGTTTAGTGTATGCCTGAGGAGAGAATGGGAATCACAGGAGAGGACATTGACAGCCATGGCCTCCACAGTTGCCAGTGATCCCATAGTCACTCCTAGCCTTTACCACCTGCCTGAGCCTCTATCATTAAGAGTGAGTCTGCAATTAGTCCCTGTCACTACCTCTGCTGACTTCTGCACCCAAGTTTGTGCAAACCACTGGTCTTTACCAAATAAATCTCCACAAAATGGTCTCAAATATATGGAGATTAAGAAAATGACTGGCAAAGATTTCAAAAATAATTGTTTCAAAGATGTTCAGGGAGCCCTAACCTGTTTGGCTCAGTGAATAATGTCAGCCTGTGGACTGAAAAGTCCTAGGTTCAATTCTGGTCAAGGGCATGTACCTGGGTTGTGGGCACATCCCCAATAGGAGGTGTGGAGGAGCAGCTGATCGATCATTCTCATCCATGTTTCTAACTCTCTATCCTCTCCCTTTCTCTCTGTAAAAAATCAATAAAATATATATTAAAATAAAAAAGATGTTCAGGGAAAACACAAATAAACAGTATAACAATTTCAGAACAACAACACAAGAACAAAATGAGAAGTTCTAAAATGAGAGAAAAAAACATTTTAAAAAGCAGCTATTTGGGATCAGAAGAATATAATTACTGAACTAAATAATTCAATAGAGAATTTCAACAGCACACTTCAGTAAACATAAGAGACAGTCAGTAAGAAAGAAAACAGAACAATTGATATTATGAAATCAAGAAGAGCAAATAATAATAATAATACTTAAAAGTAAAGATTAAAAAGGAATGAAAAAAGCCTCTGGGAATTATGAGAAACCATAAAAAGATATAATGTATGCATCATTAGAGTTCCACAAGGAGATAAGAAAAAAGGGGTAAGAGCTTATTTAAATGAATAATGGCTGAGAAGTCCCAAAACCTAGAAAAAATTGATTAATCTAATAATATGAGGCTAATATGTCATGTCAAAATCAATTCAAAATAATATTTTTCCAAACGTATTATAATAAAACTGTATAACATCAAAGACAAAAAGAATTCTAAAATCAGAAAAAGAAAAACATTTCTCAAAAAAGAGAACTCCCATAAAGCTGTAAGTGGATTTTTCAGCAGCAATCTTGTAGGCCAGGAGAGAGTGATATAAGAAACTATCAAACAAGAATGCTCAATCAGCAAAGTTATTCTTTATAATTGAAGTTTTAAAGTGATAGTTATAAAGTGGGATAAAGTGTTGAGTTTTAACTTTTCTGTTACACTACTCAAAATTTAGACTCTTGAAAATGTCTAGGATGATTTTAAACAACTAGAGGCCTGATGCACAAAGATTTGTGCAAGAATGGGCCCACCTTCCCCTGGCTGCTGGAACTGCCTTTTCTCTGGCTAGAGCCACGTTTTCACTCTGGCTCAGAGCCGCCTTTCTGCCCTCCCACACTGCCCAGAGGTCCCCAGCAATTTGGCACGTGCACATGCAAATTAACCTGCTATATTTGTTGGGTTATTTTGCATACTCACTCCTGATTGGCTGGTGGACATCATGAAGGTATAGTCAATTTGCATCTTACTATTTTTTTAATATATTTTACTGATTTTTTACAGAGAGGAAGGGAGAGGGATAGAAAGTCAGAAACATTGATGAGAGAGAGACACCAATCAGCCACCTCCTGCACACCCCACACTGGAGATGTGCCCACAAGCAAGGTACATGCCCCCAACAGGAATCGAACCCGGGACCTTTCAGTCCGCAGGCTGACACTCTATCCACTGAGCCAAACCGGTCTCGGCTGCATCTTACTATTTTATTAGTGTAGATATGGGTAGAAGGATTGAGCAAACAAAAAGAGAAAACAGAAAACTCATGGACATATAACCTTATAGTGATTGGGGAAGGGAAGAGTGGGGGTAGAAGTACAGGAGGGCATAGTAAGGATAAATGGTGATGGAAAAAATAAAATAAAAATGTGTAATAAAATAAATGATATATTAGTAAAGATACAGTTATTACATGACTTAGTAACTATAAATGTATTAAAATTTTATTAAAATTCATAATAAAATGGCAATCAAATATGATTGTCATTTGAATGTCAAAATTCAATTTAACATTCATAAGTACTTTTGATTTATTTTCTTTTAATATGTCCTAGTTGTAGGCAGTTGGAAAAATAGTTAAGTTTTGCATTTATCACTTACAAGGCTCTTTTTGGGGACTTAGAGACATGTTTAAGTATTGCCAGAGGGATATACATGCAAATGTGTGTGTCAGTTCTGTGGCTTAAGAATACAAGTGCACTTGTTTCCCCTCTGAACTCATCATCTACATATTGTTAAAAAATTACTAAGGCAATAGAAAATTGTGGAGTTTATAATCTTATCAAATTGCATGAAAACATTGCACAAAATATAGATGGGACAGTTTTCCACTGTGAAGTCCACAGCTCAGTCACTTTAAAGTAATTTCACTGTTTTAAAAACTATTATTTATTTATTTATTTAGTAATGATTAGTATCCTGTTCTTTATGTTATTAATTTTTTGAGATACTATAAGGAATTTTCAAAGATAAAAATGTACCCTTAATAAAAAATATTTTAAAATTAGGTTAATTAAAATATGCTTCTCATTTTATTTAATGAAAATATTCAGTTGGAAATGAGCATGAATGGTTTCTCCTAACACCTATCTATATTTATCTAGATAAATGGGATGGGGTGCCAATATTAATGTTCATTTATCTGGATGTCCAATTATACAGATAGGTCAAATTTATGTTGAAATTTTAAGTCGTATAACTTAACATGATATATTTTTTTATTCAGGTTACTGTCTGTATACCCCTCCCCCTCAATTTTAAGATTTGGATTTCCTGCAATGAATATATATATATATATATATATATATATATATATATATATAATTCTATCACAGTTATTCAAGAAAGTAACTCTTTCAATTCTTCTAATTCCCCCCAAAAAAATCTGTACTCTGTACTTAATTTTTAAATGTTAAATACTTTAATAGGGAGTTTTTGCTAATACATTGCCTGCACCATGGTTATTGTGCAATCTTTCAACCATTTCTACTATCTGAATAAATTAGAAACTGTTGGCCTTCTAATTCATGGCTAATATTTTATTCCATTCTATTTAGGTTCAACAAGATGAAATTGCTTTTTAATTGTCAATTCACCAATTTCAAATAATTTATATAACATAATTTACATATACAACATTAACGTTTTGCAATTTATAAGCAAGCATTCTAAATTTATTTTTTCAAGTATTGATATTTTAAAATAAACACATTTGCTCAAATCCTTATGTGATTATTTGGACTGAGATAGTTTAAAAACTTTATTAAAATATAAAATAAATATTTTCAAATTCCTAACAAAAAACAATTTCAGACCATGGGTAAATGGGTATAACATTTAATCCATTAAAAATAAGCTACTTATAATCATTCTTGAAGAAAGAGTTGCTAATTGATGAAGTAATTGATGATATGTTCATTAAAACAGTTGCTCAGGAATTTACATATTTTAGCAATTCATAAACTATAATTCTATGTCCCCTTTGCCTTATACAACTACATTAAATTGTTATTTAATTTAGTGTAGAGCACGCCTTTAAAGATGCACTGTAAATTGTTATTAAAATAAATATAGATAAACAAAATATCATATCATTATCATGTAAGTGTATATTCTATTGGCAGAATCTGGGTGGAATTTCTACTACTCATATTCTAATGATGCTTAATGGAGACAGATATAGAAAATTCACCTCACAAAGGGAAACATGAGCCATTTGAAAGAATGTAAAAGACCCTTACTTCTCTGTTTGCCTTGTGACACAGATATTTGGGATCTTTATCATCCAGAAGATTGGACAGTTATAAGGTTTTTTCCTACTTTATTAATAATTTTGTATAATATTTGATCTTATTACTTTCCTGTTACTTTTCTTATGTGAATATAGTTTCACTAAACCTCTAGATTGGAGACATGGTCCATGATAGCTTTTCTAACATTGCAATATCACCCTTCTTTTGTTTGTGTGAAGAGTTAAAAACATGAATGCTTCGGTTCAAACATTGCTTGCCTCATTTCTTCACTTCCATTTTATCTGAAACTTTTCTTGTCTTTGTCTTTGTTATACTTTTCTGGTTGAACGTTACCTTTATTTCTAGCAGTTCTTCCTCAATAGAGAGCCCTGTCTTGGAAAGGAGATGTGGCAGAGCAGTTTTGACAATGTATGGGGTTAGATTGTTGTAGCCCCTCAGCAATTACCATAGGATTCTTGCATTTTACCATTATTGTTGTAGGGAAAACACCTGGCAATTAAAACTATTTTCAAAATGTCCCACTGGAGTTCTCAGTGAACACCTTTTAGGGCCATGTTTGAATTCTCCTGTTATCAACTTTGTTGGAAAGCATTCTGTTTCATTCTGCTGCTTCTCACATGATATTGATAATATTTAGGTTTCATAGTCTTTGGTGGATTTGTTCTTACTAACCCATACTTCTGAGTTAGGGAGGAAACTCTTTGTACAGTTTACTTGTAATATCACCTGTTGATATTTGATATAGGTGTTCATTTATGTTTATTTTTATGTTCTGATTCAGGAACATCTAAAATATATATTTCTACTGCAATAGCCATCTTTCAAGAATTATCTTCTTTTAGTTAAGTTTTCAAAAAATATTTATAACAATTATGTTCTAAATTGTATACTTGAAATTTTATACCATCAAACAATGGTACCACAATACATTTATTTTAAAATAAGCATGAAAATTTAAAGATGGAACATTAGACTGAGAAATAAAAGACACACAAACAAGAGCACATATATGTTTTCATAACACAAAGTTCAAGTAGAGAAAAATTAATCAATAAGTGATAGAAATTAGATCAATGGTTGCCTGGGGTAAAATTGAAAGTAACTGCAAAGATGAATAAAATAATTTTACATGATAACAGACATGTTCTGTACTTTTACCGTGGTCGTGATTACATGGATAAAATCATTTGTCAAAATTCATAGAACTTTAAGCTGAAATAGACAATTTCTTGAGCATAAATGAAATTTCCATAAAGTTGAATAACACTGGGACAATGATATTTACTGGGCATACACAAATAATATGCAAGTGACATCCCTTAAAGCATATAGTCATTGAATCTTACAAATCATAAAGTAATGCAGATTCATAAATTAAAATATTTCCAATTTCCATCAATTAAATTATGAAATTGATAAATAATAATAGCTTTATAATCAGAAATACATGAAACTTTCATTCCTATACTTTATTATTAGAAATGCAAATTGGTACAAATGTGAGGGAAATTTGAAAATGCATAGCAAAAGCCTTAAAAATATTCACAAGATTTGACCTATTTTATTTCTAAAAATGTATTCTAAGGTTTAATATGAGAATAATGTATAGCATATGCTCTTCATGATTTAAAAATAGTGAAAAATAAAGATACACTTATAGAATAAACACCTAGATTTATCAAATCTTAACACTTTACCATATCTGCTTCATATTTTAATACATTAAAAATAAAGATAATTCTTATTGTGTATCTATCTTATTAGATCATTCCATTGCCATTATGCAGAATATGTTTATCATGCTCATATATATTTTTGCATTCATTGGCATGTTTCTAAAGTGCCATATAAATGGTAAAATCATATAAACATATTTTTTCATTACTTTTTCCTGAAGATGTTATAGAGTATTCCATAGTACGAATATGCAAGCAATTTTTATTACATAAATAGACTTTATATAGATCCTAAATTTTCACTATTATAAACAGCAAAGACAAAATTTCTTATGCATTTGTATTAGTTTTCTAAGGGCTATTGTAACAAAACACAATCTGGATGGCTTAAACAACAGAAATATAGGGTGGAACAAACATAGGGTACATATATATATATATTTATTTATGTTTATGCCTTCCTGTATATGTTGAGATAGAGAGAGAGAGAGAGAGAGAGAGAGAGAGGTAATATGCTAACTGCCCATTAAAGTGTCCTCATAATGATCAATTTGCATATTGATGCACACAAAGCAGGGGGCAGGAAGCTGAAGCCAAGTTCCAGGGGGTCTGAAGAGAGCACCTGACAGGAGCCCAGACTGCAAAGAAGGAAGAGGAAGTGGCCACAGAGAGTTCTTCCAATCTCCTTGTGAGAACACCCTACCCCAGCCTCAATACCCCAGTGGGAGGGAAGGACAGACATCCTACCCCAGCCCCCACACCCCTCCCCAGGGGACTGGGAAGCTGGCCAGATGGGGAGAAGATGCAGGATCAGGGGTAGCTGCAACCCGCACCTCCGACTCATGATCTTTTCCCCTGCCACCCACATCAGGGGAACCAACTACAATAGCATGCAGGCAGTGACCACCTGTCAGACCCCCGAGGGTCCGTGGTCCGCTGCTTCTGGGCCCCCTCCACTGGGGCTGGGCACACCTCTCCTCCCTATAACTCTAGACTAGGGTGGAGGTAAGCCTGAGCAGCCCCCAGGGTCAGACCCTCCCCACCAACAGCAGCAGCACTATATCCACAGAGGAAGCTTGCTGAACCTCGCTGGGGACATAGCTAAATCTGCCCTCCTAGCCTATCGGGCTCTGCCCTGGCCTGGCCCCCAACCCACTCCAGGAGATTGGAGCAGCTCCTTGAGCGGGTACAGCTGCCGAACAGTAAAGTGCAATTTAAAGAATGGCACCAAGCAGGAAGGTTTGACAGTTACTCGCCCTTAGGCCTTGCTGCCCTTCTACTGTCCCCCTAACCCCCTGCCCCCCCACCATCGCCTCCAGGGAAGACCACCGCTATAGGGCTGCTGGCCAGAGCCCACCTCTCTGAGGACTGTGGAACCCTCTACAAAGCTTCCATAGTTACAGTCCAGGAAACAATAATGTCTTCATCCCTTAATTGGCAATTGCCACCTGCGAGGGTACAGGTGGGCTTAAAAATAACAATCACTTCTCTTTTAGACATCACTTACTTGATGAAACATTTCTAGGTTTATTAGCTCAGAACCTCCTCATGACAACCCAGTGAGGAGAAGAGATTACAATTTCCATGGTATATGCGTATGTATTCAGAAATGAAGCTCAGAGAGGAAAGTGTCAAGTCCAGTGGTTCCCAAGGTACAACACATGTCCCACAACGAATGGGGGGCAATTTGATTTTAAGTGGGGGCAATTAGAGAATGAGTTAATGATTTTTTTTGCATTTCTTATGGTTCTTGGGGGCTTCATCTACAACGCATCCTACATAATAAAAGGCTAATGTGCAAATGACCAAATGGTGGAATGATCAGTCACTATGATGCGTGCTGACCTCCAGGGGGCAGACACTTGACACAGGAACTGCCCACGGGTGGTCAGTGTGCTTTCATAGAGGGAGCGCCCCACAGCCAGAAGCCCGGCTCACAGCTCGTGAGCACAGTGGAAGTGGTGGGAGCCTTTCCCGCCTTTGTGGCAATGCTAAAGATGTACAACTGATGGCTTAGGCCAGTTGTCAGCAAACTCATTGGTCAACAGAGTGGAAAACCACGACTCACAAGCCTAATGTGGCTCATGAACCAGTGTGCTGACCACTGGTTTAGGCCCACTGAGCCTTCAGTTGGACATTCTTCCAGGGCTCCCAGACTGCTAGAGGGTGCAGGCCAGGCCCAGGGACACCTTCCCCCAAGTGCATGAATTTTGTGCACCAGGCCTCTAGTTAATAAATAATAGTACCAGAATAAAATATATTTAACTTACAACTGTGAACCTATTTTTTGCCCACCGTGTTTATTGTCTCACACTTCTGGAGGCTGGAAAAAAAAAAAAAAAGGTGTCAGCAGGTTTGGTTGCTTCTGAAGAATCTGTTTTCAGGCCTCTCTCCTTGGCTTATAGATGTCATCTTATCTCTCCCTCTTTATATTGTCTTCTCTTTATAGATGTCCTCGTGTCCAAATTTATTTTATTTTAATAAGGACACCTGGCATATTGAACTTGGCTCACCCTGATTATCTCATCTTAACTTATCTGGATACACTTTTAATGACCCTATTTCCAAATCAGTCACATTCTGAGATACAGAAGGTTAGGTTTTCTACATATAAATTTGAAGGGATACAAGTCAATCAACAACAACATGATTCCTTGCATATCATATATGATATTTCATGACAGAATTTCAAAACATCATATTTATCTATAGTAATTTACTGTTTTCAGCAGGAATGTGTATTAAATTTTATCATTTTTTTATTTCTTGATATAAATATATACTTTACTTCTATCACTTATTAATGCTGTTTATTGCATTATTACATTTTATACTGCTGTACTATTCCTGAATCCAGGGACTAACCACACTTGGTCATGATGTATACATTTATTAATATGCTTATTTGGGCAGCAATTGCCAACATTTTTCAACATGTTTTTATAAGCAAGAGATCTCCATTATAGCCTTCAGCAACAAGCCATGAATGTGGCCTAGGGCCTCAATTATGAGTGGAGCAGTTTTAGTGCCCATAAATCATAGAAGCTGATCACTCAGCTGTCATTGGAACATGCAAACTTGGAGCCATTTGGGTGCTTAGCTTCAGCTTCTCTTAATACTTGATATTTTCATTTTTTCTAGTACACAGAAATAACTTTTATATGTCTAACATTAACCATGACCTATTTTTAAACATACCTGATTTTTTTTTTTATTGAGAAAAAGAAAGAGAGATAGAAGAGAGAGAAACAGCTATCAGTAGGCAACTCATACACTGTGTGCTAACCAGGGATTGGACCTGAAGCCTAGTTATGTTCCCTAATCTGGAATCAATCCCACCACCTTTTGGAGGGGAGTGGAGGAATCAAGGCTTGCAAGGGGAGGGCAATTGGGGGGAACCAAGCCTGCAGAGAAGGGCAGTTAGGGTTGACCAGGCTGACGAGAAAGGGCAGTTAGGGGCAACTGGGCCAGCAGGGGAGCAGTTTGGGGTCAATCAGGCAGGCAGGCAGGCGAACAGTTGGGAGCAAGCAGTCCTGGATTGTGAGAGGGATGTCAGACTGGTAAAATGATAATACTTCCATCATCTTTTGAGGGTAGTTCCAGAAATATGCAGCAGCAAAATCAGAATACTATGGAAATTGTAACAAAGTATGGAAAGCCTGATTTATTCATAACCATAACATGCAACCCAAAATGGGTAGATACTACACACAATTTACAACGCTGGCAAAAAGTTAAAAACAGACCTGACTTAGTAGCCGGAGTTTTTAATATTAAGTTTAATGCTCTTTTAAATGATATATGTAAATTCCATTTATTTGGCAAAGTAATAGCTAAAATTCATGTCATTGAATTTCAGAAATGTGGACTGCCTCATGCTCACCTATTATTGATATTAGATAGTGAATCTAAATTACAAACAGAATATGACATTGACCATATAGGTAAGATAGAAATTCAGGATGAAGAACAGTGTTCTTGACTTTTTCAAATTGTAAAATCAAATATGGTACATGGACCATGTGGAATACAAAATCCAAATAGTCCATGGAGTCAGACATCCCCCGAGGGGTCCCGAATTAGTGAGGGTGCAGACTGGGCTGAGGGAACCCCCCACCCATGCACAAATTTTCTGTACCAGTCCTCTAGTGTTTTCATATGTCTCTTGTCCTTCCTTATGTCTTCTTTCAAAAAGTATCTATTTAGGCCCATTTTTTTTATTGAGTTGTTTATCTTCCTTTTGTTAAGTTTTATGAGTTCCCTGTAAATATTAGAGATTAAACACTTATCGGTGAAAGTATTGGCAAATATGTTCTCCCATGCAGAAGGCCTTCTTGTTGTTTTGCTGATGGTTTCTTTTGCTGTGCAAAAGCTTTTTATTTTGATGTAGTCCCATTTGTTTATTTTTTCTTTAGTTTCAATTGCCCTAGGAGCTGTATTGCTGAAGAAATTGCTTCAGCATCTGTCTGAGATTTTGCCCCCTGTGGACTGATTTAGAAGTTGCCTAAGTGCCCATCAGCAGATGAATGGATTAAAAATATGTGGTACATCTACACAATTGAATACTACAGTGCAATAAAAAAGAAGGAATTCTTACCCTTTGTAACAGCATGGATAGAACTGGAGAGCATTATGGTAAGCAAAATAAGCCAGTTGGAGAAAGATAAATATCACATGATCTTACTCATATGTGGGATATACTGATCAACATAAACTGATAAATAGATCCAGAGACAAATGGTATAAAAGGTGGGGAGTGGTTAAAGAACAACCATAGACTTGTATGCATGCATATTAGCCTAAGTAATGGACACAGACACTGAAGTGGTGTAGGCTTGACCTGGGTGAGAACGGCTGGGGTGGGGATCAATCAGGAAAAAAATGAGACTTATGTAAAACTTTAGACAATAAAAATAAAATAAAATAAATGAGCATAGGAAGTCATTTAGTGGCTTTGAGGATTTTTTCATATGACCAAGAGACATATAAAAAAAATGGTCAAAGTCACTAATTATCAGAGAGATGCAAAGTAAAACGACAATGAGTACTACCTCACACTTGCTAGAATGGCTATCATCAATAAATCAACAGACAAATGCTGGAAAAGATGTGGAGAAAAAGGAACCTTAGTACCTTGTTGGTGGAAATGCAGACTAGTACAACCACTGTGGAAAACAGTATAAAGATTCCTCAAAAATTTCAAAATGGAACTGAACTGCTATTTGACCAGTGATCCCACTTCTAGTAATGTATCCTAAGAATCCTGAAACACCAATCAAAAAGAATATATCCACTCCTTTGTTCATAGCAGCATTATTTATAATAGCTAAGATCTGAAAACAGCTCAAATACCCTTCAGTAGATGAATGGACATAGTTACTATGGGTGCATATATCCTTTCTGATTGGTGTTTCTGGTTTCTTGGGATATAGTCCTAGAAGTAGGATTACTGACCCCAATGGGAGTTCCATTTTTTGAGGAAACTCCATACTGTCTTCCACAGTGGCTGCACCGGTCTGCATTCCCTCCAACAGTGCATGAGATTTCTGTTTTCCACATCCCTGACAGCTGTTGTCATTTGTTGATTTGTTGATGATAGCCATTCTGACAGGTGTAAGATGGTATCTCATTGTTGTTTCAATTTGCATCTCTCAGATTATTAGTGACTTTATTATTGGTGTATAAAAAAGCCACAGGTTTCTGGGTATTAATTTTCTATTCTGCTGCATTGCCAAATTAATGTATTAAATCTAGTAGTTTTTTCGATGGAGTCCTTTGGATTTTCTATATACAATATCATGACATCAGCAAATAATGACAGTTTACTTCTTTTCCAATTTGGATGCATTTTATTTCTTCTTGTCTGATCGTCTTTGCATAGAACATTAAGGTTCTATGTTGAACAGGAGTGGTGAAAGTGGGCATCCCTGTTTTGTTTCTATTCTTAGGAAAAATGATTTTAGATTTGCCCATTGTGTATGATATTGGCTGTAGGTTTGTCAATATATGGCTTTTATTATGTTGAGGTATGACCCCTCTCTTCCCAATTTGCTGAGAATTTTTATCAAGAAAGTGTGTTGCATTTACTCAAATGCTTCTGTATCAATTGATATGGTTATGTGATTTTTGTCTCTCAGTTTGTTTATGTGATGAATCACATTTATTGATTTGCTGATATTGTACCATCTTTGCATCCCTGGAATAAACTCCAGTTGGTGATACCGTATGATCTTTCTAATGTAAAGCTGGGTCTGTTTTACTATAATTGTTTTGAGGATTTTAGCATCTATGTTTAACAAGGACATTGGTCTGTAATTCTCTTTCTTCATCATGTCTTTATCTGGTTTTGGAATTAGGATAATGTTGGCTTCACAGAAAGAGCTTGGAAGTCTCCCTTCTTCTTTATTTGTTGGAATAGTCTGAGGAGGATAGGTTTTAGTTCTTTGAATATTTGGTAGAATTTTCCTATAATGTTGTCTGAAATAAGGCTTTTGTTTGCTGGAAGAATTTTTATTAGCCTATTCAGAATATCTTATTCTTCCTGATTGAGTTTTGGAAGTTATATTTTTCTAAGTATATCCATTTCATCTAGGTTGTCCATTTTCTTGGAATAGAGTTGTTCATAGTATTTTTTTCATAAACTGTTGTATTTCTGTGGGGTCGGTTGTTGCTTCACCTCTTTCATTTCTGATTTTGTTTATTTTGGTCCTCTCTCTTTGTTACTTGGTGAACTTGGCTAGAGGTTCATCAATCTTGTTTATCTTTTCTAAGAATAGATCTTGATTTTTTTAATCTTTTGTATTGTTTTTGAGGCTTTTTTCATTTTTTTGTCTCTATGTCATTTATTTCTACTCTGATCTTTTTAAATATATATATATATATATATATATATATATATATATATATACATATATATATATATATATATATATATATATATTTTCCTTTATTGATTCAAGAGAGGAAGGGAGAGGGAGAGGTAGGTAGAAACATCAATGATAAGAAAGAATCATTGATTGGCTGCCTGATGCATTCCCCCTACTGGGGATCAAGTTCACAACTAAGGCATGTGCCCTTGGCCAGAATCATACTTGCAGTATGCAGACCATGCTCTATTCACTGAGCCAAACCAGCTAAGGCTGCAATCTGATCTTTATTATTTCTTTCCTTCTGCTTATGCTGGGCATTTCTTGTTGCACTCTTTCTAATTCTTTGAGTTGTAGGGTTATATAATTTATTGCATTTTTTTCTTATTTTTTTTTTATACAGGCCTGTAGATCTATGAACATCCTTCTCAGACTATTGTACTGTCACATAGATTTTGTATTGTGTTTTCATTTTCATTTGTTATTAGGATTATTTCTACTTTGATTTCTTTGGTAACCAATCATTGTTTAATAGCATGCTATTTAGCCTCCAAGTGTTTGATTTTTTAAATGTTTTTATTGTAGTTGATTTCAAATATTATGTCATTGTGATCTGAAAAGATGCTTGATATGATTTCTATCTTCTTAAATTTGAAGAGATTTTGCTTGTGTCACAATATGTGGACTTTCTTTGAAAATGTCTTATGTGCACTTGAGAAAAATGTATATTATGTAGTTTCCTGGTAAAACGTTCTGAAGATATCAATTAATTCCATCTGATCTAGTGAGTCATTTAGGATTGATGTTTCTTGATCTTTTGTTTAGAGGATTCATCTTGTGGTGTCAATGGGGTATTAAAGCCCACTACAATGACTGTATTGCTGTCAATCTCTCCCTTGGTATCTTTTAGAATTTTTTTTTTATGTATTTAGGCGTTCCTCCATTGGGTGCATATATGTTTACCAGAGTTATATCCTCTTATTGAAATGCTCCATTTAGTATTATAAAGTGGTTTTCCTTTAAATCTGCTGTTATGATCTTTACTTTGAGATCTAAATTGTCAGACATAAGTATTGTTAACCCTGTTTGTTTTTCATTTCCATTTGCCTGAAAACCTTTTTCCATCTTTCCACTATCAGTCTGCCTGAGTCCTTTTTTCTGAGGTTGGTCTCCTGTAGACAGCAGATATATGGGTAATGTTTTCTTATCCACTCAGCTACCCTATGTCTTTTGATTGGGGCATTTAATCCATTTTTGTTTAAGGTTATTATTGATCGGTATTTGTTTATTGCCATTTTTATTCTTTATGACTGTGTCCCTCCTTCCATTCCTATTTTTTCCTTTCTCCTGCTGTCCCTTTAGCATTTCTTGCCTTGCTGGCTTGTTGGTAATAAACTCCCTCAGTCAGTTTTTGTCTGTGAAACTCTTAATTCTCCCTTCAATTTTGAATGATAGCTTTGCTGGATAGAGTATTCTTGGATTGGGTCCCTTTCTTTGCATCATATTTATACTTCCTTTCATTTCTTTCTTACCTGATGAGTTTATGTTGAGAAATCATTTAATATTCTGATTGGAGATCCTTTGAAGGCAACTCTCCGTCTATCTCTTGCATACTTTCAGATTCTCTTTTTGTCATTAATGGTTGCTATTGTAATTATGATTGTGTCTTGTGGGTTTCTTTGGATTAATCTTATTTGTGATTCTCTGTGCTGTGTGACTTTTTTCTTCCCTATATCAGGGAAGTTTTCTGTCATAACTTTCAAATAGGTTCTCTAATCCTTGCTGTTCTTCTTTCCCTCTGGCATCCTTATTATATGTATGTTACTTTGTTTAATGTTAGACCAAAGCTCTCTCAGGCTCTCTTTCTGCTTTTTTATTTTCTTTTTCTTCAATTGCTATTTAGATTGGGTGTGTTTCTCTACCTTATCTTATAACTCATTAATTCAGTACTCCTCTTCTCATAGTCTACCACTGAAACCTTCCATTCTGTTTTTGACTGTAGTTATATCACTTTTGATTGCCTCCTGATTCTTGCATAGGTTGTTGATTTTCTAGTTCATCCAGTTTATGAACAGTATGATCATTACTCTGAGTTCTTTTTCTGACATATTGCATGCCTCCATTTCATTCATTTTCTTTCTTTTAGTTTCCCATTTTTGTTATCACCCGAAGGTCCATGCACTGACTTGCAGGGGCCTAAGCCATGTGCAGTGGGAGTGGTGCATAATCTGGACATCACTAAATAACTCCGGCACCTGGACATGTGGCTGCCATGGGTCAGTATGCTGAGAATCAAAGCACCTGTAAGCATGCACTGAGAATCAGTCACAGGGTCTTAGTGCAGCCTTGTGCACACAACCAGAATCAGAGTCCCCACATGCAAGCCAAGAATTAGAATTCCTGTGTACAATCCAAGAACCAGAGTCATTGCTGCTTGGTGTGTCTCTGCATGCACTTCTAGGAATATATCTCAAGAAAACAGAAACACCAATCAGAAAGGATATATGCACCATAGCAGCACAATTTACAATAGCTAATATTTGGAAACAGCCTAAGTGTTCATCAGCAGATGAGTTTATTAAAAAAAAACTGTGATACATACACACAATGGAATATTTCACTGCTATAAAAAAAAAGAAGGGATTCTTACCATTTGCATCGGTATGGATGAAACTGGAGAGCATTATGTTAAGCAAAATAAGCCAGGCATAGAAAGATAAACATCACATAATTTCACTCATTTGTGGAATATAAAGAACATCATAACTGATGAACAAAAAAAGGTACAGAGACAAAGAAACATCAAACAGACTCAAACTTCAGTGGGAAGGCAGGGAGGGTTGGGGTAATAAGAGATCAACCAAAGGACTTGTATGCATGCATATAAGCATAGCCAATGGATACAGACCCTAGGCGGGTGAGGGTGTGTGTTGGGGATGTGGGAGGCCAGGGGGAGTTCAATGGAGGGGGGGAAGGAAACATAAGTACTACTATTTGTTATGATTTAAACAATGAAAAAATAAATAATAAATAAAAAGATCACATAGATCTAATAAAGATAATGAAAATAGTTCAGGGATATGTGTAACTTGCTGGATATGTTAGAAACTTTTAATGATAATTGAAGTCATCTGTCACCTGCACAAAAAGCATGTGTCTTTTTGTGTGCATCTGTATATTTTATTTTAATAGTTTAGGATATGTTTAGCCAGATTATAATGTAGGAGGTTTATCTTTATTCAAACCCCTAATTTGTAAAAAACAAAATTATCAATTGAAAAGATCTGACATTTGGTCCTTGGAAAGAAATGCTTGGTTAAAATGTTGACTTTGTTTCTCACCTACTAAAATTTTAAAACATGCCAGTGATTTCTGTATGAAAAAAATTAAAAAAATTCAGCTCTCATTTATGCATGAGTGAATAAATTCATAACACACACACCAACACACACACACACACACACACACACACACACACACACACACACATTAGGTTCCTGGTGCATGAAATGTGTGCATGGAGGTGTTCCCTCAACCCATCCTGCACCCTCTCCAATTGGAGATCCCTTGAGGGATGTCCGACTGCCAGTTTAGGTTAGACATCCTTCTTGTAATCTGGAACTACTGACTTCCTACTGCTCACCTGCCTGACTACATGATCATCCCTAACTGCCTCTGCCTGCCTGTCTGGTTGCCTGAGACTGCCCTCCCCTGCCAACCTGATATCACCCCAAACTTCCCTCTCCTGCTGGCCTGATCACCCATTACTGCCTCTTCCTTGGCCCCCACCACCCTGGCTTTGTCTGGAAGGAAGTTGGACATCTGGAAGATGGCCAGTACACTCAGTCTAATTAGCATATTACTCTTTTAGTAGTATAGATAGATTATATAGGATAAGAATGCTTAAATGGGGGGGGGGCTTTTTCAGCAGGAGGAGATTCTCTTAGACAAAAACACATAATCCCTATATTTGGACTGATAGCCAGTCATATCCACTATACTACCAAACCAGTCATGAAAAAATTGAACCACTTTCTTACACCTTATAACAAACAGCTGTTGCTCTTTAAACCCCTCCTCAGCCCCAACCTTAGGTTCTGCCTTCACAGTTTAACCAGAGTAGGTTCTGATTGGTCAGTTTCTATACCAGTTTGCTTCAAAAGCTCCACATCCTAGGCAGCCATTGGCTCCTGGCACTTCACCCATATTTGGTTCTTATTGGTCAGTTTCTATTTCAGTCAGAACCACTGGGCCTTTCTCTGGGCTTGATGAAAGAGGCAGGGTCCTTGGATCAGCATCCCCTAAGGAGGCTGGGAAAGGAACAGAGGCAGAGCTTCTGGTTGAGCTGGGAGAGAAGGAATAGCTGATCAACAACTGCCATGAAGGCTGGGGATCAGACTCTGCCTCTCTCTGTGTAGGCCTTTCTCTGGGCCTGATCCACAGCCCCCTAGGCAGTCAGTGCTCAGTCACTGCATCAGTACCAGTTGCCATGGCAACCTAGCACTGGCTTCTGGTGTTTGGTCGAGTCTTGGTTGTTATGGGCACTGGCTCTTTATATACAATGAGAGGCCAGATTATTATGATCTGAACACATAATAATCTGGCCAGTCAGTGTGTGTGTGTGTGTGTGTGTGTGTGTGTGTGTCTGTGCCGCGCGTGCGCGTGTGTGTGTGTATTAGAGGTCCAGTGCACAAAATTGATGCATGGGTGGTGGGGGTGTCCTTCAGGCTATCCTGCTCCCTCTCCAATCTAGGACCCTTGAAGGATGTTTGATTGCCTGTTTAGGCCCAATTCAGGTAGGATCGGGCCTAAATGGGCAATCTTATTACCCTTTTATTAGATAAGATATGGATGGATATATATATATATATGAGCAATCCATCCCTCTCACAATCCAGGACTGCTGGCTCTCAACTGTTCACCTGCCTGCCTTTCTGATTGCCTCTAACCACTTCTGCCTGCCAGCCTTGTCAACCCGTAACCACTCCCCTTCCAGCCTGATTGATGACTAACTGCTCCCCTGCCAGCCTGTTTGCCACTAAATGCCCTCCCCTGCAGGCTTGGTCACCCCTAACTGCCCTCCCCTGCAGGCTTGATCACCCCCAAATGCCCTCCCCTTGCAGGCTTATTCCCACCCAACTGCCCTCCCCTGCTGGCCAACTTGTGGTGGCCATATTGTGTCCACATGTGGCAATATATTTTGACCACATGGAGGCAGTCATCTTGTGTGTTTGGGTGATGGTCAATATGCATATTACTCTTATTAGATAGAATATAGGCCTGCTACATGGGTGAGGGCCAGCTGGTTTGACCTGTAGGGTGTCCTGGATGAGGATGGGTGTTCCCTTAGGGCATGGGGTGGGCTGGGCAAGTTGCCTGTGGTGGTTTACAGGCAGGCAATGCCCGCGAGTGACCCAAGTGGAGGCCATGGTATCTGGGATTTATTTATCTTCTACAATTGAAACTTTTTAGCCTGGAGTGGAGCCAAGCTTTCTACTCGCACAGCCATTGAAACTTTGTGTCCTTAAATGGCGGCCTGGGGCCGAAACCAGTGTGGCTCCATGGATAGAGCCTCGACCTGCTGACTGAAAGGTCCCGGGTTCGATTCTGGTCGAGGGCATGTACCTTGGTGGCAGGCACATCCCCGGTGGGGGGCGTGCAGGAGGCGGCTGATCGATGTCTCTCTCTCATCTATGTTTCTGGCTCTCTGTCCCTCTCCCTTCCTCTCTGTGAAAAATCAATAAAATATTTTAAAAAAAATGGAGGCCTGCGCCAGCCAGGGTGTGTAGAATGCTTGGCTTCCTCCATTGCCAGGAGCAACCCAAGCCTCACTCCTGCTCTCTCTGTGGCCGTAGCCATCTTGGTTGTGTTAATTTGCATACTCTCTCTGATTGGCTGTTGGGTATGGCTGTTGGGCATGACTGGTGGGTGTGGTGGTGTGGTTAATTTGCATATTACCCTTTTATTAGATAAGATATGGATGGATATATATATATATATATATATATATATATATATATTAGAGGTACAGTGCATAAATTTATGCATGGTTGGGGTCTGGCTAGCCTGGGCAGGGGGAGGGGACATGGGCATTTGGCTGGCCTGTCTGCTGGTTGAACTCCTGATCGAGAGGACAATTTTCATATTAGCCTTTTATTATATAGGAATATACCCTGAGTAGCCCAATTATTATGCATTCAGAGATCATAATAATCTGGTCACTCAGTGTATATAGATATTTCATATATTGTATATGAGAAAGTAGAGGGATTTCAATGAAGTGTTAATAGAATATAGTGACTTCAGTTTGATACTTCAACATAAAAACAGAGTCTTATCTAAATTCATGAAGTAAAAATATCCCACCAGAAAGAATAAAGGCAAACTTAGGGAGTGTGTGCACTGGGCATGGTCTTTAAAAGTTAGTAAGATTGAGGTATTTCAGTCAAGTATTCTGGATTAACTTTCTGGACTGACTGACTTGACATTATTCTGAAGAAGTTAGTACTGCATTGTTTCGTCCAAAATCAAGCAGCTTTTCTCTTCAGGGTAAACAAACTTGGTACAGGGAGACACTGAGTCATTGGGGACTCATTTTACTAATGAGGAAACAGACTCAGAGATGTTAAGTAAGTTACCAAAGTACAACAGGTAGTAAGAGTGGAATCAAAAGGTAGTGAATTAAACCATCATATCAAAATATAAAATCTATATAGGGGTATTCAAAAATTCTCTCTTGCAGGATACAGAAGCAAATGTGTATAAACTTGACATGGCCAACTGAGAGTTATGCTATCTTCTTAGATTATATGTATGTAGGAGACATAGTGAACCTGCCAACACTTTATGAATCCATGTAGAAAGTAAATGATTAAATCCATAGAAACCTAGAAATTTTATTGTTTAATGATTTATAAATCCTAAACAAAAATGTAAGAACTTGAAATTTACATGACTATACTTATTTATTTCTTCATTTAAGTTTTGACTTTGGAAGAAGGAAGTGAATTTTAAATTCAGAATCAAGTTTGTATATTGTGTTAAAATCAATTTTTTCAAAGGAGTGAATATACATAAAGCAAGAGGATATGATGTTTGGCCAGACACTGGCTAACTTGGCAGAAGAGATAGCAAAATAAAATTTGAGTTAAAGAGATAGTAGTGATAAAAAATGAAAAATAATATAATACTTTCATATGCTCAAAGAATTTTCCCATATTGTTCTAATGTTTTTCCTGTTTTGTTTTGTTTTTCCTAAAAGAATGTAGCTTATAAATGAAAATCAATTGTTGAGCATTTGTTTTTGACATCAGTCTGTTTTAGTCACTTGTCACAAATAATTTGTTTTCCCTTTCTTTTTTATTGATTAAGATATTACAAATGTATGGATATCTCCTCATTGCCACCCATCCCCTCAATTCTGCCCTCTCCTTCACCCTCTGTTGTATGCGTCCATAGGTTATGCTTATATGCATGCATACAACTCTCTTGGTTGACCTCTACCTCTTAACACCACCCTCCCCTACCTTTCGTCTTAGGTTTGAGCATCTGATCAATGTTTCTCTTTTTCTGAATCTGTCAATAAAGCTACTATAATTATGTTAGTTCCAGTGGAATAATTCATTTACTCCCAGCACTATTCTTAGTCCTAACATATTATAAAATCACCATAAGTCTCTACTCTCTACTCAATTATCTGCCCTATTGAATAATCTAAAACAGCAAATAAGCCAGAAATAATTTATTTTAAACTTTAAAAAATTATTATGTTTTTCTGCTGAAAGGTAGACATGTTTGATGTTCAAGGATTTCACATAAATTAAAATAGAAAAATGGAACACCAACATTTGCTACACTATAAAATGTATCATCTCCCCCATGTTTACCATATGTCAAATTTCTCTACATTCTCATTTCTAGATATCATTAATAAGAAGTAGTAGAAAAAAACTAGTTTGAAAAAGTAGCTAGTTTGCTATTATTTCTCAGTAATTAAATTCCTAATTAACAGATATTTGGCAGTGTCTTTCCTATATGTTGGAAACAAGACACCATGTATATAATTTACTTAAAATATGAGTTGCTTATCTGAAGTTCAAATTGAAATGGGCACCCTGAATTTTATCTAGCAACTCAATATTAATAAACTTTCTGTCTCTTGCTATTATATCCCTTTATTTTACAGAGATTTCTTATTTTGACCTTTTATTGACAATTATAATCTCAGATCTAAATATTGTTTAAGAGTTTTACAAAATTATTAAATTTATTCATTTTTTGTTCCTCACAAAATCTTGTGTGTCAGAAACCAAATATTGTTCTCACTAAATGGATGTAAATGGGAAGCCAGAAGGCTGGCCAACCTTAATTGCTCTGAAAGGTCAGAGCTGATTACTCATTGTTTAGTTGAAACTATCTGTTTGTATCATGTTAATTTCTGTTATCTCCTGCCTAAGGGCTAGAGGTGTGTCCCAAAGCCTTAATAAAAGGGAGAAAAAGGCCAGAGCAAGTGGCAGTCCTTTCCACTAGAGGGAGGCTCCTGCCTGGCCCCCAAATATTGCCAAATTTGTGCTTTCTAGTCTCTCATTTCCTTTGTGTGCGGCCTCCTTCAGAACCCGAACCCTGACCTGGGAACCCTGAACCACGCGGGATGTGGAAAGAGGTTCCCACACTTGTGAGGTTGGTAGAAATATGCACTTTGTAAATGATGAAGCTAAGATGGTAGAAGTTCCTTGATTTTGCTAAAACCGGTTTGGCTCAGTGGATAGAGTGTTGGCCTGCAGACTGAAAGGTCCCAAGTTCGATTCCGACCAAGGGCATGTACCTTGGCTGCGAGCACATCCCCAGTAGGAGGCATGCAGGAGGCAGCTGATCAATGTTTCTCTCTCATCGATGTTTCTAACTCTCTATCCCTCTCCCTTCCTCTCTAAAAAATAAAATTATATATATATATATATATATATATATATATATTTTTTTTTAAAGAAGTTCCTGATTTACCTGAGGTCACTTTTTCAGCTAGTAGTGAATAATAGTTTAAAATCCAGCTTTGATTCTGGTTGGGGAGCTCTGTTCGTTGGAGTGTCATTTGAATACACCAAGGTTGTGGGTTCAATCCCTGGTCAGAGCACATACAAGGAGCAACCAATAAATGCATACATAAATGTAACAACAAATTGTTCTCTCTCTCTCTCTCCCTCTCTCTCTCTCTCTCTCTCTCTCTCTCTCTCTCTCTCTTTCTCAAATCAATCAATAAGAAACTTTTAAATCTAGCTTGGGGTGCTTTTTAGAGCATGCATTATAAAATGTATTGTGTTCCTATATATTTAAAACAAAAAACAAAAATATTAGAAAACCAAACTTTCTACCTGAGCAATTTTCAGATACATTTTATTATTATTATTTTTATTGATTTCAGAGATAAGAAGAAAGAGGGAAAGAGAGAGAGGGAAACATCAATTGGCTGCCTCATACACTGTCTTGGACCAAGGATGCAACCTGTCACCTTATGTGCCCTGATCAGGAATTGAACCCACCACCTTTTGGTGCATGAGGGACACTTCAACCAAATAAGCCACAATGGCCAAGACAAGATTGAAAAAAAAAAAAAAACATTATTTACTGTCTTTTCTAATTTTCAGTGCATCAGTAGCACTTAATCAATTCTAACAGGGACAAATAATTATATATGTATCTTTCCTGCAATACTTTCTTAATTATGGAAAAAATAATTGATACTTAAAATTTTGATAGTAATTTATGTTTCTAGTAGATAGAAAAATGGATAGAAGCCATAGCTTTTAGTTCCCATAGATTTATAATATGAAAAAGTTTTTCTGTATCTGTAATAGAGGCATTCATTTAGTTAATAAATATATATCTATATATTAAACAAGTATTTATTGATATATCTATATAAGAATTATATTATGCCTGTGAGATAAAAATTAATATAAGACAGTTTTTCATAGTCTCTGGAAAATAAGAAAGAATACAAAGGAAAGCAGACTGAGTTAAGCACAGTCTCAAGCTTTTATGGAGCTTGTGTCCTACAGGGTATATATATAGAGTGTGGAAAATTGATTTTGAAAGATAGACTATTGCCAACAAAAACAGGCTCTGTAATTTTTAAAAAATATATTTTATTGATTTTTTACAGAAAGGAAGGGAAAAAGATAGAAAGTCAGAAACATCGATGAAAGAGAGACATGGATCAGCCGCCTCCTGCATGCCCCACAGTGGAGATGTGCCCACAAGCAAGGTACATGCCCCCAACTGGAATCGAACCCGGGACCCTTCAGTCCACAGGCCAACGCTCTATCCACTGAACCAAACCGGTCTCGGCATAGGCTCTGTAATTTGACTTAATAATGGGGGAAGGAAGGTCAGGGGCTGGATGTAGGTGGGCAAAGGGGGTATGGCTACATCTGTAATAGTGTAAAATATAAAAATAAAGTTAAAAAATAAACCCAGTATTCTAATAACACACACACACACACACACACACACACACACACACACCAAAACAAACAAAACAACAACAGCATTTCTATTATTTACTTAATATACACAATAGAGTGTTAAGTAGAGAGGAAGGAAATAGAGGAGCAGTATGAGTACAAGTGCTGATATGGGGATAAATCCTTCTTATTCAGGTGACCTTTGAATTTTAAGCTAAGATAGATTTTGTCTTATAAGTATTTAGATAGGGCACACCATGATGAAAGCAGAGATTTAGCTACATAAGGTCTGTATGTATTACACAATACTCTTGTAATTCACACTGTCTTTGAAGAAGCCACATTTTTATTTCCTCTTTTGTTTTCTGTATTTTGATAACAAATTCATAGACTAAAGCTTAAAGAAAATAACTGAGTTGCTCATATGGGAAGAATAAATCCTGGCATCATGAATCTTAGAATCTCAGATATTTTATTTCCTTGGAGGTGGGAGGTGGGAAGAATGGAATAACAAGAAAAGCCTGATGAAAGGTGTGAGTTGGGGAATGTACTTTTTAAATAATCATTTTCTTTTAAATTATAAGAGGACCATTAAATGGGACTAAGAAAAACTTTTTTTTCCAGTACAGTATACAAAGCTTAGGTAAAATAATTAATATTGTTCCAGAAGCTGAATATATCAGTTATTTTCCATTGTAGATTGAAAAAAGGGATTTTCCCAAGTGCTAAGTGGAATGAGAGTGCAGTCATGTAATGTCCATACTGGGACTATATCATAATAGCTTTATTTGAAAATTAGCAGAGAAGTAGCATAAAAACAATGACAGAAATAACATGGTGCCTATTCATTCTTCCAAAAATATAGAGGTTAAAATATACATTTGGTAAATAATTTACTAGCATAACCAGAAAAAGTAAAACATTGTTACAATATCCATAAAAATAAACTACATTCATGGCCTCTGAAATGGAGTAAAAAGCTAAAAAGAGAGAACAATCTGAAATGAATAGACAACTGATAAATATAAGAATAGGATGAACTGAAAGAGAATTAACAAAACAAATAATGAGATCTGCATTGAAAGCTATAGAAGCTATAATTGAGAAAGAAAAAAAATAAATCAATGATATTGAAATGCAGTCTTACATAATAAAGGGATTAATGTAAAGTTAGTGGTATGCAAATATATATGGCTAATATGCTAAGTGTCCGACCATCTGACCAGTTGCTATGATGCACTCTGACCACCAGGGGGCAGATACTTAATGCAGGAGCTGCCTTGCCATATATTGGCCATTTACAAAGAAATGGCATGGTGGACCTGGCACCCAAAAAGCAGCACTCAGCTTCCCCCAAGTGAGACACAGGCCCTGCCCCCACCCCAGAGTGATAGTCTATCAAATGTCAGCTAAAGCTGCCAAGACCCCATGGCATAAAATGTGACCCACAGCCCAGCCAAGCGTAGAAATGGTGGCTCTGGGTGCTGGAAAATGAGATCATGCAGTAACAGCCAGGTATCTCTCCCTAGCGATTAGCCTCCTTGCAGTTTCCTCAGCCCAGGAACACTCAGATGGAAACATTTTACACTGTAACCAAATGTCTGTGAAGCATTTTTCCCATGTCCTGGAGGAGGTAGATAGGAGGCTCCATGGAATCCTATTTTCTTTTCATTAGCCAGAAAATGAAGATTTATAAAGCTTAGAAAATTGACCTGACTAAAAAGATGTAAGATATGGTGGACCTTGAAAATGACTTCAGATTTTCCCATTGTGCAGAATATAGGTAAACACTACTGAAGTTAAATATTTTACCCTTCTTTTCTCCCTTCATGATCTACAATAATAATCTGCTTCATGTTAATATTTACAACTGAGTTGCTGAAAGAGAAGTCAGGATGCTTCATTGGGCTGGAAAAAGTTTAGCTAAGTCAGAAAGCAGGTTTAATTAAGCAAGTTTATTCTATATCTATAAAAGGCTAAGTTGACTCATGCTGGTGCCAATCACACGAAAGTGTTTCAATATGTCATTATCAAACATGAATTTGGTTGACACTTCTATTATAGTGAAAGGATGAATAGTGATATTAAAATATCTCTTCTAATTAATTTCCTTTCAGTGTGCACAAATTAGTGCACAGGGTTATTACTATGAAAGAAAAAGAATGAAATCTAGTACAAGAAGAGTGAATGAAAATGTTTGATCACAAGTGTAATAATGAAAGAAATCTTTCCAGATTAAAAATTCAACAGACCTACAAAATTTAGTAAATATGGTAATGTAGAATCATTCTCTCAACCTTTAAACTCTGAACTCAGTAAAAACTAAACAAAGGAAATTGAGAATAATAAAGGAACTAAAATACACTAAAATAATTAGACAGCCACAAAAATATATTATAAAAGGTATATTTTAATAAAATTAAAAAAAGACACTGGAAATTTAACTGAAATTCCACTATATTAGGTAAGAGAAAATTTGGGGTAAAGTAAGTAGAGACAAATTTTAAGAGTCCAATTCAAATCCTTTATCTCAGCAATGAGCTGAAATGGTATATGGAATATTTTAGGATGGTATACATAAATAGCTTTGGTAGAGGGGAAATCTTATTTTGTGTATTCAATTTTTTTCTATATTGCAGAAGGAAATGTGTCTGGTAAAAATAATAAGATAATGAAAAATTTGGAATTTTGTGGAAAATGGGGACAATTTGAAAGACTTATAGAAAAAGAAAAATCCAAGATAGTTTTTAGACTATAGATTTATATTGATTTTTCTTCATAGTTACATACTTTTTTTTATTCCTAATCACCAGCTTGTATGTAGGCACTGATAAGATTACAGAAGTTGAGTTCTTCTTAGATAATAGCATATAAGTTATGGATTTGAATATATTGGTACAGGAGTGATTGAAAGATAAGTAGAAGAATCTAGATGGAATATTAAAATAAATTGTAAAGGATGGATAGTTGACAGGTGCAAGAAATATAAAAGTCTTAAGTGATCTGAGTTAGAGGAATAAGGATATTGGGAAAATAAATGCGCAGAGCATTGTGTCACAAAGTAAAACATCTAAGTTTTGAATTCCAGAGGCAATGCCATTGTAGAATATCACTGGATGCACATATTAGATTTGGTAAATACATGGCTAGAATGTTATAGTGAACATAAATAATACAAGAGAGTCATATAAATGGCAAGGCCTGTAAAGATTACAAAACATATACCAAGTGTCAATAAATATGCACAATGTAGGAGCTAATTATATGACAATAATGTGGCTATATGCAGATCAATATAGTCAAATTACATAAAACAAAAAAGAAAGCACTTACATGATGGTGGAAACCTATTGATTTGGGAAGGCCAAGGCAGAAGCAGTTAGGGGCATTCAGACCAGGAAGGGAGGGAAGCTGGGGGAAAGCAGGCCACCAGGTGAGTGGTTAGGAACCAGCAGTCCAGGTGGTATCAGGTCTAAACCAGCAGCCAGACATCCCCTGAGGGATCCCAGATTGGAGAGTGCAGGCTGGGCTGAAGGACACACCCCGCTGTACATGAATTTGTGCACTGAGTCACTAGTAAGTATTATAATAATCAAGGCTTAGAATAGCTAAATTAATTGTTTAAGACTGCATGACTGGTTATGATAGCCCCCGTTTTCCTTCTGTAGATATATTATCAAAATTCAGATCTGGACAACATGCTTTTTATAAATGCTGTTAATAGATAAAAACAATTTTTTGTTTGCTTCTTTCATCACTAAACTCAAAGCACTACAAACAGCCTTTAATTAGCCAGCATTCAAGATATCAATAACCTTATTTACATTTGGATTATTTTTCCAAGAATTATCACACTTACATAAAATTTTAAATATAATATGTTCTGGGATACACACTATGCATATTTTGGTTTTTCTTTTTTAATTTTTTAAAAATGAATAGATTTGGAGAAATGGAAAGCTATATGGAAAGGAAGTGATTACTGTTTTCCTTCTGATACTGTTGCTGGTTAGATAGATGGTGAAATCCAGGTGGAACAACTACATGAAGCTTATTGATAGTTGATACCTTAGAAAAGGAAAGCAATATGCCAGCATAGGAAAAGTCTAGGCACATCTTATTGAAATGTGGAATCAATGAATCTTGATGTTTTGAAAAATAGGAATATAAATTATTGAGTACACGACAGTAAAAAAGAATGAAATCTTGCTATTTGCAAGCGCATGGATGAACCTAGAGGGTACTATGCTAAGGAAATAAATCAGGCAGTAAAAGACAAATACTGTATGGTTTCATATATAAGTGGAACATAAAATCAAAGCAATAAAACAAAAAATAAAAACAGACGCATAGAAACAGACCAACTGCATGGTTACCAATAGGGTGGAGGTGGGGAGATGGGTGGAAAGGGGAAAGGAGAATATAGTTAATAATATTGTTATAAGTTTACACAGTAGCAGATGATTACTAGAATTAGTGTAGTGATCATATTGGAAAGTATAATAATGTCAAATCACTATATTGTACACCATAAACTAATATAAGTAATATAAGATTGTAGGCCAACTAAATAAAATAGTTAAAAATAAAATTTTAAAAGTGGCATTTCTTGTTTCTACTTGGAAAAAACAGTTGAAAGACAATTACTCAACCTTACAATAAAAAATCTGGATCAACATCAAGTTCCCAACTTTTCTTCAATTCATTATAGTATTGACAACTTGAGACAGTCAATAGGCCCAGAATCTAGAGAGAGACAGCACTTTCTGTGGGAAATGAGACCCAAACACTAAATTATCTGGGCAAGATGCAATGAGCCATTACCAAGAAAAGTTCAGCTGGGATGATTGGCAAATTGGTGGAGGTTAGCAAACTGTGTGTTTCCGGGAGAATATGAAGCTCCTTGTGGTTTCCAATAAAAAAGAAGTCCACATTATCTTTAAATCTTTTTCTTCAAAGACCCCACTTGGTGATCCCAGATTGGATAAATGCCATATTTTCCAGCATATAAAATGACTTTTTAATCCAATAAAATCTTCTCAAAAGCCGGCAGTTATCTTATACTCAGCAGCAAGGGCGGAGCTGTACCAGTACGGTAGAAGAAAATCCACTCACCAGGATTCCTGGAAAGAAGTGACTTAACACAGTCCCCATGACTAGGTGAGGGGGCACCCCACCTGGAAGGTGTAAGTGAAGGGCGGAGGAAGCTGCAGGGGTCTCAGATACCCAGGGTATAGAAAAAAGAAATAGAGCAGCACTGTGCCCAGAAAAACAAGCCTCTTTAACCTGTCTGGCCTGCCCTTGTATCCTATTACCATACTTCCTTTTCTGCCTCTCAGATCTGGCTCCTGAGGACTGCAGTGAAATGGCGCAGGCATGCCATGTGCGAGATCTGAGAGGTAGGGAAGGAGGTATACTGTCCTGGTGTGGGATATGTTCAGGGCTCATTTAACTCCCAGAACCAAGCAAAGGCTTACAAGACTAAACACAGATGCAGCAATTATTCCTGCAGAATTGACATAGTTGGTACAGCCACTGTATGTGTACCTAAAGTTCTCATTCAAGAACAGTGGAAGGAATGGATGGTTAACAGTGAAGTCATTCACAAAAGGAGGAAACATGCATGCTCCACAGTTGGCTGTCTTGTTCAAGTTTGTCATAAAAGTCTGGAATGATATCGATGCAGAAATAGTAATCAAGTCTTTCAAGAAGTGTGGCATATCAAATTCATTAGATGGTATGGAGGACAACTACTTGTGGCAAGATGAAGAGGAAGCCGAAACTGAAACCACACCATCTGATACGGAATTTGGTCCATACGATGACTGCCTTACAAATGTATCACAACATGTCATTGATGTACTTATGATATGTGATGAACAGGAGGATTTTGAAGGCTTTTAAAGGGAAACTGTCACACCAGAAAAACCTGTAAAAATACCATAGCTTGCAGTTATGATGGGCATTGCTAACTCGCCAGGGACTTGCCCGGCACTTGCTCTCTATTGTTTGTTATCTTCCTCCTATCATCATCAGTTCCAGTTTGGTTGACAGCCTAGAAAACAAACAGCATGGCAGCTCCCATGGGTTTATTGTCTTATCCTTTTCTTTCAGCTTTAGAGTGAATTAGGAAAAGTTTAATCCACTTGCACTGTTTTATGTTTACATGTTTGATGACAAACAGCCTTATGTTTATAAGTGACAGTTTTCCTGCTAAGTACCTGCATGCCATAAGCATTTGAATTAAAATTACCATATTGAAATAAAATCTGATGTTTTTTTTTTAATTTGGTGTGCATTGGAGGAGGGGTAGTCTTATATGGCCAGTATATCCCAAAATCTATATTTTAACTGGAAAAGTTAGGGATTGTCTTATATGCCCAGCCGTCTTATATGCTGGAAAATACGGTACTAAGAAAGTCTATCACAGGTTGTATACAGGAAGGATGGGAACATTAGACACTGCAGATGGGACTAGAAACTCCACGTAGACTATTTTCTCCCAAATGATAACCTTATTTTGTGGTAGGAGGGGCAACAAACACTGTCATTCTTAGGCTACTAATAAAATCTGATTACAGCAGGAAAAGGGGAAAGAAGGAAGGATTAATAGAGAATGAAAAAATAGGTGATGGGTTCAGAACAATGGCAGGAAGGAAACACCATGGAGAGTGGACTCCATGAGTCCCAGGGACAAAGTGCCTGCTTAATACTGAAGCTTAATCAAAATAACAATGAATATACTCCACTCCACACCTCCATTGAGCTAAAAAATAATGATAAACAAATAATATACAAAATATATATGCTTGCTGACTCACAATACAAAGAGAAGACTTAAGGTTAGGAATAGAGCTGACATTAGAAAATAAAATCCACTGCCAAAAAAAAATCCCATTCTAAATGTAAGTTATCACTAGAAGATCAAATGAAAATGTTAGAAATGAAAAAAACAGTATCCTTGGTAAAGAAATATTTTGTCAAACATATTAGTATATTTAATACAGACAAGGGAAGAATTAATAGGTCTGTATAAATAACATAAACCAATACAGAAGGAAAAAAAATTGAGAAGAAGGAAGAGTTCAAAAGGGAGAGAGAGAGAGAGAGAGAGAGAGAGAGAGAGATAACAGATCATCCAAGAGCCGTGGAACAATAAGCTGGACAACTGGAATCCTTGAAGAATAAGAAATAATGTATAATAAATATTTGAGAAGTAAAAGTGAAAAAAATTAAAATTAATAACATATACCAAACCATTTGGTGAAGAAGTTCAGAAAAGATAGTAACACACAGAAACATTCAACTATATTTCTAAATATATATTTAAACTGCTTTAAAATATAAAGACAAATAATATTACACACAAGGCAAACACCCAGGGCACGCTGATAAAAACAGAAAAAAATGGGGAATATATTGATAACAGATGTAGTTTCGTAAAAATGTTAAGTGAAGTTCTTTAAGCATAATAAATGACATACAGAAACTTCGATCTACAAAAATAAATTAAAAAACTCAAAATAGAAAAAATAAAGGTAAAATATTTTTTTTCTAATTTTAACTGCTATAAAATGGAACTGCATAAAGCAACAATAGAAAGCAACAAAGTAGAAAAGTATGTATGTTTAGACACAAGTGAAAATATAATGTATAACAAATATCAGTAGTAAGAAGGGGAGTGAAGATTGGTAATATATTATTTTAAGGTTCTTATATTACATGAAAATTGATAACTTTAATTGCAGATAGACTTTCAATAATTAAAGATAAAATGCAGGGCAATCATAAATGAGATTTTTAAAATGTAGAAATAGCTCTATTTTGTTTGGCTCAGTTGATACAGCATAGGCCTTCAGAGAGAAGAGTCCTAGGTTCAATTCCTGTCAAGGGCACATGCCCAAGTTGTGCGCTCGTTCCCCAGTAGGGGGAGTGCAGGAGGCAGCTGACCAATGATTCTCTCTTATCTTTGATGATTTTATCTCACTCTCCCTCTCCTTTCTTCTCCAAAATAGATAAAAACAGTTAGTTACCTACAAGGGAGCATCCATATATCTGTCAGCTGATTAATCAACAGAAACTATGCAGTCCAGAAAGGAGTGACAAGAAATATTCAAAATGATGAATAGCAAGAACCTACAACCAAGCTTACTCTACTCAGCAAAGCTATCATTCAGAATTGAAGGGCAAATAAAGAGCTTCACAGATAAGAAAAAGCTAAAGGAGTTCATCAACACCAAACTAGTACTATATGAATTGCTGAAAGGTACTCTTTAAGAAGAGGAAGAAGAAGAAAAAGTTAACGATAAAAATTATAAACAAAAATACATATCTATCAACAAGTGAATTTAAAAATCAAGTGAAAAAAAATCTGATCAACAGAATAAACTGGTGAATATAATAGAATTAGGGGCATAGAAAAGGAGTGGACTGCCAATTCTCAGGGGGAAAGGAATGTGGGGGGTGCAGGAAGAGATAGGACAAAAATCATACACCTATGGATGAGGACACTGGGGGAGGGGTTAAGACAGAGGGTGGGGTGGGAACCGGGTAGAGGGAGATATGGGGGAAAAAGAGGAACAATTGTAATAATCTGAACAATAAAGATTTATTCAATTAAAAAAAATCTTATCTAATAAAAAAGGAATATGCCCATTGACCCTCACACCCTTACAAAGATGGTAGCACCCACAGCCAATAATAGGAAGTATGCTAATTGATTGCCCCACCCTCAAAGATGCTGGTGTCCACAGCCAATAAGAAGGGAATATGCTAATTGACTGCTTGTCCTCTAAGATGGCAGCACCCAGTCCCCTCAGTCCTGCCAGAGTCCCACAGTCCCCTTAGCCTCAGAGCTGCTCAGGGCCGGCCTGAGGAGCAGGCAAGCCTTGGATATGGGCTGCCCAGCTGCCTGGGGCCACCCAAGACTCAGGTCACAGGACTGGCCAAGGTTTGTGTTGCAGGCAGTGGAAGCAGCAGAGGTGTGATGGGGGTGTTGCCTTCCTCTGATCACCAGGTCACCTCTTGTCCCTCAGTGCTCCCAGACTGTGAGAGGGGGCAGGCTGGGCTTAGGGACTTCCCAACCCCTCTACAATGCATGAATTTTCATGCACGGGGTCTCTAGTATATAAATAATTAATAAATAGAGTCATGAAATAAAATAATAAAAATAGTCAATTATGCTAAGGAAGAAAAAGGAAAAATAAAAAGGCACATGGAAAATATCTAAAATGCTGAAATTTAATTAAACTATATAAGTAATGACAATAAACATGAATGGTCTAAACACAAGTTAAAAGATAAAGTGTCAAATTTATCTTACCAATATGCTGTCTACAGCAAATTTGTGTTAAAGATAAAGACAAAAATACGTTAGACATAAAATGATAAAGATCACCCTTATAAAAACTAACTAATAAGAATCTGGAATATTAATACCAGATAAAGCAGATGTTAGATGAAGAAATAATATAATATTATCAGGGATAAAGATTGATATATCATGATGAAGAGACAAATATCCAAGTAGACCCAATTACCCTAAATTTGGTGGGACCTAACAGCATAGCTTTAAAACACCTGAGTCAAAAGCTAATAACTATTAAAGATGAAATCGATCCATCCAAAAAAAAGAGTTGAAGAGTTCAACACATTTTGACAAAACTTATAGGAAAAGGTTGAAAATGGAAATAATATACATAATTTGAACAACAATCCTAACCAAGTTGACCTAATTGATACTCAGGCAACCTACGGATTCTTCTCAAGTAAACATTGATATTGAACAGTCACCAAGATAACATATATTCTGAGTGAGAAACAAACCTTTGAAATGTTCTTAAAAGTAAACACCATAAAGTTTATGTTTTAGTTTTAAGAAAATTAACTAAAAATCAATAGTATAAGATATCAGGAATATACACCATTATTTGGAATTAAAAATACTTCCAAGTATAACATAATTTCTTTTAAAAAATATTTCCAAGTAGCACATGTATCAAAATGAAAACTTCAAGAGAAAATTAAACAAATGTTTTGACTTGATTAAAATGAAAATACTCAGAACAATAAAAGGCTCTGACAAAGGCTCCTTCCAACTGTATAACAGACCCCTGCAGAGAAACATCAGAAATTTTTCCAGATCCTTTGTTCATGACACTGAATCTTTAACTGTCAACCTTAAACTATTTACCCAGGAGGGTCTGAGAAACTAATTGAACTTTCTAGTTTAAGAAAGTAAAACTCTAATCTAAGGAAGAAATAAAAAGCAAAAAGCAAATTAGATGCTAATAAGAAGGAAAGGGCCAATATCAAAATAGAGATAATAAAGAAGCACATTTTGGTAAATGGAGTTAGGAGTTAGATCTTTGTAATCTTTGTAACCATTCATTTTTTTGGGGGGGTATGGGAATAAAGAGTCATATAATTATTATAGCAATGGTATGTGTCTGTTTTTAAGCTATTTACAGCTTTGGAATGGATATGCAATATATCATAATTATTAAAGGATTAATTCATTAAAATTAAAAAAAATGAAAATACAAAATACAAAATATTCTGAATGCAACTAAATAAATGGTTAGAGGGAAATGTATATATATATATATATATATATATATATATATATATATTTATATATAGAGAGAGAGAGAGAGAGAGAGAGAGAGAGAGAGAGAGAGAGATATAAGATATATATATTCCTAATATGCAAACATATGCAAATAGACCAAATGGTGGAACAACCAAACAACTTGTTGCTATGAAGTGCACTGACCACCAGGGGGGCACATATAACATGGCAGGCATTGGCCACAGCGGGATGGTAGACCAGGTGAGTGGGGGCACTAGACCAAAGTGGGTTTCTGGTTACTGTCATCAAGGCCAGCCTCTGGTGGTTACTGAGAATTATTTGTTCCTGTACACCTTGGTCCTGCATGGTGCTCACGCCTGCTGCCGACACTGGCCCTGTTCACACACACTGCAGGCACCAGCTCTGCTTGCACCCACAGTTAGCCCAGTGCCAATGCCAATAGCTCAGCACCATCTGTGGGTGTGAACAGTGGCTGCTGTCCCAATCATCCCTGAGGTCTTCTCCACCTCACCTTGTTCCTGAGGGGTGATCAGGGCAGTAGTCAATGTTCGCACTTGCTGACAGTGCCAGCTTGCACTGGCCCCAATCACCTCACACTGACACTAGGTGAGAATGGCGGTGGCAGGAACAAGGTTGCCGGCAGACAGGGGACCAGTATCCACAATAGAATGTACTGAGTAGGGTTTTGGAGGATGAGCCAAGATCCACCCCTCTGCCAACTGCAACCGCATGCCCCACAGTTCTTTTCAAGGTGCACAAATTCATGCACTGAGCCCCTGGCTTATAAAACAAAATGCTTACATTAAAAAAGTAGAAAAATATCCACTTTAAGGAACTAGGGAGAAAAGACACTTTTCCAAAAAAGACATATAAATGGCCAAGAGACATAAAAAATGCTCAAAGTTATTAAATATAAGAGAGATGCAAATTAAAACCACAATGAGATATCACCTCACACCTGTCAGAATGGATATCATCAATAAATCACTAAACAAGTACTAGCCAGGAGGTGGAGAAAAGGGAACATTCATGCACTGTTGATGGGAATGTAGACTGATGCAGACACTGTGGAAAACAGTATGGTGTTCCCTCAAAAAATTAAAAATGGAACTACATTTTGGCCCAACAACTCCAAATCTTGAAATATATCCTAAGAATGCTGAAACACTGATCATAAATAATATATGCATCCCTATGTTCACAGCAGCATTATTTACAATAACCAAGATGTGGAAATAGCCCAAGTGTCCATAAGTAGAGGAGTGGATATAAAAACCTGTGGTGCATGCCTTAGTTGGTTTTGCTCAGTGGATAAGAGCATCAGCCTGCAGACTGAGGGGTCCTAGGTTTGGTTTCAGTCAAGGGCACATACCTTGGTTGTGGGCTCCATCCCCAGTGGCTGATCAATGATTCTGTCATTGATGTTTCTAACTCTCCCTCTCCTTTCCTCACTGAAATCAATAAAAACATATTTTAAAAATAAAATAAAAATAAGCTTGAAGGACTAGAAAATAGAACAACTGTGGTACATTTACACAATGGAATATTACCAGGCTGTAAAAATGAAGGCAATGATACCTTTTGTAACAGCATGGAGATTTTATATTTTTTAATCCTCACCTAAGGATTTTTTTTCATTGATTTTTCAGAGAGCATGGAGAAGGAAGGAAGGGAGGGAGGGAGACAGGGAGAGGGAGAGGGAAAGGGAGAGGGAGGGAGGGAGGGAGAGAGAGAGAGATAAAAGAGAGAGAAAAACATAAATGTGAGAGAGACGCATCAGTTGCTTACTTGAACCTGTTATCCAGACACATGTTTATGACTGGTAATTGGACCCGTGATCCTTCAATGTGTGGGCCAACACTCTAACCACTGAGAAACACCAGCCAGGACAGTATGGAGACTATTATGTTAAGACAATAAGCCAATTAGGGAGAGAAAAATACCATACAATTTCTTTGCATGTGGAATCTTATGATCAAAATAAACTGACAAATGAAATAAGACAGACCAGAGACATGGAAACTAGAGGAACAGTACAAGAAATTTGTGCATGGGGGTGGTGTGTCCCTCAGCTCAGCATGCACCCTCTCTAATCTTGGACCCCTCCAGGGATGTCCAACTGCCCATTTAGGCCCAATCTTACCTGGATCAGGCATAAATGGGTAGTCGGACATCCCTCTCACAATCCAGGACTGCTGGCTCCCAAATGCTCTCCTGCCTGTCTTCCTGATTGCCCCTAACTGCTTCTGTATGACAGCCTGTTCACCCCCTAACCACTACCCTGCCAGCCTGATTGATGCCTAACTGCTCACCTGCCAGGCTGATTGGCCCTAATTGCCTTCCCCTGTAGGCCTGGAACCCCCCAACTGCCTTCCCCTGCAAGATTGATCACCCCAACTGCCCTCCCCTGCTGGCTTGATCACCCACAACTGCCCACCCTTTTCTGCAATGGTCCCTCCCCTGATGGCTATCTTATGGAGACCTTCTGGTGTTCACATGGAGACAGCCATCTATGATCACATGGGGGCAGCCATCTTGTGTGTTATAGTAAAGGTTAATTTGCATATTACTCTTTTTATTAGATAAAATTGAGGCCTGGTACATGGGTGGGGGCTGGCTGGTTTGCCCTGCAGGGTGTCCCGGATCAGTGTGGGGGTTTCCTTCGGGCAAGGGGTGGCCTGGTTGAGGAGCCTGTGCTCGTTTTCTGGCCAGACACGGCCCCTGGTGACCCAAGTTGAGTCCCTGGTATCTGGGATTTATTTATCTTCTATAATTGAAACTTTGTAGCCTTAAGCGGAGTCCATGGCTGGCCAGGGTGTGCGGAAAGCTTGGCTTCCTACATTTTGGGGGAAACTCTAGCCTCCTGTTCGCTCTGTGGCTGAAGCCATCTCGGTTGGGTTAATTTGCATACTCTCTCCTGATTGGCTGGTGGGCATGGCTTGTGGGTGTAGCAGAGGTATGGTGAATTTGCATATTACTCTTTTATGACATAGGATATGCATAGCCTATGGACACAGAGAACTATGAAGTGAAGGCTTTGAGGGGAGCCTGAGAGGGCTGGATGAAGGAGGGCAAAAAGGGGTATAATGGGGAATATCTGTAGTTTTAACAGTAAAAGAGAATGGAAGGTTGTTTCAACATTTTAAAATTACACATGCTGCTGAAACCGGTTTGGCTCAGTGGATAGAGCGTCAGCCTGGGGACTGAAAGGTTCCAGGTTCGATTCCAGTCAAGGGCATGTACATTGGTTGTGGGCACATCCCCAGTAGGGGGCGTGCAGGAGGCGACTGATCTATGTCTCTCTCTCATCGATGTTTCTGGCTTTCTATCCTTTTCCCTTCCTCTCTGTGAAAAATCAATAAAAATATATTTTAAAAAATCAAAATAATTACACATGCCATTTACAAGAAGAAAAAGGATTGAAAATGTTTGCAAATGATGCAGACAAAATATTTATCAAATTCAACATCATTTATAATTATAAAAACTCTTAAAAAACTAGAATAGAAAATACATTTCTTTAACCTGATAACATATCTGCAAAATGCTCAACCTATGACAATACTGAAGACAGAATATTGTATCTCTAACAACAGTCAAGTATATCTTATTTTCTTACTTTTTAAAAATACATGTAGGCTATTTTAACTAATAAAACAGGCAAGAAAAATAAATGAAAGCTACATCATTGAAAAAGAAAGAATATGAAGTTTTTGCATTCATAGATGATATCCTTTTCTACATAGAAACTCCCAAAGAATTCATAAGAAGCTAAATCCACAAGTATTACTGTATGAGTTATAAGATGTAAGAATAATATTGGGGGGTTGGGGGTTAATGGGGGGAAGAGGACACATATGTAATACCTTAATCAATAAAGAAATTAAAGATTGAAAAAATGAACAATATGTGAGAGGCAACCTTTCAACTGTTAGAGAAGAGAGTTACAAATAAGTAAAGACTAGAATGAAGTCTGTTAGTTAGATTGGAAATGGACATATCAGTAAACTATTTTTAATAGGAAAATGGATAGGAAATGAATATAGATATCTGTTAATGTGTGGCTTAGTATACGTACTAGCTCTATATGTAAAGAAGGCCTATAACCTGTGGACACCTAAGTAACAATGAATACACCGAGAACCCATATCATTGTTTCTAAATACCATTATCCAATAAAAGAAACTAGTCAATACTCCTTGGATAACTGTTAAATCAAAGAAATGGGTAAGGAAAATGAAAGATTAACATAGATACCCTGTGGTGTCAGAAAGTCAGAAAGTATTAGAAAATAAAGGGGGCCATGGAATGGAGGCGTATCAAAAAGACATAGGAGGCAACATGAAATGAAAAAGCTCCCAAGACCTGAAACAGGAACAATTTGACCAACAATGTACTATCTTTGCAACTTTTCTATGTTTAAAATCATTTTAATATAAAAAAGTTAAAATGATAAAATTTAAATGGTTAAATTATACTATTCTGAAGAGCAACTACAATATTATATGGTGTATTTGACTCTCAGGACCAAATTCTAAACTTGAAACATTGTTGAATAAAAATGGAAACATATTTAAAACATAAAAAATGAAGTGGAAATTATCCTATATTCATAGTTTCTTATAGTAAGTATCTGTTTTTGAATTCAATGATCCCATACAAAGAACAGTTGCAAAAATTATAATTCTCTTCATTATACAAAAGGAAAACTCAGGTTTAAGAGAAAGTTCATTTTTTATAAATCACACAGCTAATTAGTTACAGAATCATGAATTAAACACAAATACCCTAACTTGAAATTTTGTATGTTTTATTAACCAAACCTTGGTATTAATTTATTCTATGTTATTGCTGAAATATGCTTCATGTATTAAGGAATAATACTTCTTGACTAATGTCTCTTTTTTACAGTATTGTTTTTGTTAATATGTTCCTACTTAAAGAAAATCTCTTTCTCCTAACTAAAGAAATAAACTTGATATAAATCAACTTATAAATGATATACTTCTGAAATCACCTTTTAAGAAATAACATTGTTTTGCTTTGATTTTGGTAAGATTCTTTACATTGAGTGTTCAATAACTATTTATTCATAATAGTTGGCTTTCACATAAAGATTTAAATTTTGATATTTGAGCTTATAGACTCTTTTACTAGGACTGTGCATTGGGGCATAGATTTGATTATATTTATTCATTAGTGTGCTGCTAATTAAAAAGGTGTTTCATTAAACTTGTGAAAAAAGACTTAAGGGAAGAATGAACATGTTGAAATTAAGGACCCCTAGGCTATAAAAGACGGTCAACAGTTAAGCTGTTAAAAATAATGTGGGTAGCAAGAGTGTCAAAAGTATCTGTCACTTACTGCAATGGATGGAATCCAAAATAAAGATTACATGTCAGGTATGGCAGGTAATGTTAAATAGTATTTTCCTAAATCAGACTATATACAGGGATGTGAATCATTTGGCTTGTGGCTAATTCCTTAGATCGTAGTATCATCCTTACACATATTTCACTTTTAACAACCTAGTGAAGCTCTTATATATAAAATTGGGTCAACTTGCCATTATTAATAGAAGCATGATGATTTTGAATACTTTACTATTAAGCACTTAAGCTGGTAATGATTAGATTATGGGTGTGTTTTGTTTGTTTGTTTGTTTTGGCTTTATACTTAAAGAATGAGTAACTATAATATCTCTATTCCTGATCTAGCCCTTGGGTAAATTATACAGTAGGCAGATTTTGCCTTTGCCATATTTACATATTTTTTTTGTGTGTGTTCTGGAGCCCTCTCCATTATCTCTGTGCTTTCCAGTCCTTAAATGCTGTATTTGCTATTATTTAGTTCCCAATAATGCTGTCCCATTGATAAGAATAAATTGATATTCCAAAATTGCATGATCACTCTTTTTATATCTGCCATTCAAAATTTTTATTTTTTAGCTTGTAAGAACAAAACTAGATTCTTATTGATAAACCATCCAATTATTGTGATGTACAGTAAGATACATTATCATCCCTAGTCATCCTACAAATAGAGAATACTTTCTAAACAAAAAAGCATTTTGGGGTACAGTGATGGGAAATATAAACAAAACAATACAAGTATCTGAAATCCAAACAAGTTTTTAGGTGGGCTGCTGAGCCCCTCTGGTGTGGTTTGGTATTTGAGCATCAACTTATGAATGAGGCGATCAGACTTCCATTCCAGGTCAGGGCACATGCCCAGGTTGCAGGCTTGATACCCAGAAGGGGACATGCAGAAAAGAGTTGATTAATGATTCTCATCATTGATGTTTATATATCTCTCTCCGTCTCAATCCCTATCTGAAATATATATATATATATATGTAAAAAAAAGTGGGCTGCTGAAAAAGTAAGAGTCCTCTAGATCAAAAAAAGAAAATGAACCTGCAGCGATCAGGCAGGAAAAAGATGTGAAGCAAAATGCAAGCTACTTTGGGCATATCCAATAGATAAGTAAAAACAAATAAGGAAACAACAAAAAGTAAAGCAATGTTAATTACTTCAGCTTAATATATATATATTAGCATGTTTAATATATTTATTCATTTTTCCATTATTTAATAAAATACATATTGAGTTCCTATGTACAGATTTTCTGCCAGATGCCACGGGTAATACGGTTAGTGAAACCAGTTCCTGTTTTCACGATGTTTATTATTTTGGGGGGTGAAACAGGCATTGATCAAATAATCATATATATTTCTATGATAGAAAGATAAATGGGTCAAAAAAAACAAAGGCAAAATAACTTACTTCTTAAGAGAGTTAAAAATTCTTTCAGGGGAAATGATATTTGAGCTGAGATCATAAAATGAGTAAAAGTGAAGATGAAAGACTGACTGGTAAAAGAAACAGCATGTTTAAAATCCATGTGATGGGAGAAAGCATGGCTAGTACAAAAGGTAGGAATTAGGCCGTAGCAAGGACAAAAGAGAGAATATATAAAAATGAAGCCTATTTGAAGTTAGATCACACAGGACTTTGTATGATGTTAACTTCTGTTTCTTTTCCTTGCAAAAGGAAACCATTGAAAGGATTCAAGTGGGTGGAGGATATAACCAAAATTGTAGTATTTAAAAGGAAAATTGAAGTAGAATGCAATGACAGGTAGATGAAACATAAAATAGTTATATATTAATTATATACTTCAGCAATAGAAGAAGTTAGATAAGTGGTTGAAGAACAGATTGGTAGAATATATAATGGGATAAACAGGGTCCATTTAATAAATGGTGTTGAAAACATTGGACAAATATGGGCAAAAAAAAATGAAAATTGACCACTTTCTTACACCATAAACAAGAATAAACTCAAAGTGGATTAGAAACCTAAATGCTAGACACCAAACCTAGAAATCCCAAAAGAAGATATAGGCAGTAAAATCTTGACAATTCTTGCAGTAATATTATATCTGTATATATATATACAGATATAATATATATATAATATTATATATATATAATATATATACAGATATAATATATATATATATAATATTATATATATATGTAATATATATATATATTATATATATATATATTATGGGCAAGGGGAACAAAATTAAAAATTAACAAATGGTACTACATCAAACTAAAAGGCTTGTGTACAAAATGAGAAGACATCCCATTTAACAGGAGAACATATTTTCCAATAGTATATCTTATAAAGGCTTAATATACACACATTATAAATAACTTAAACAAATCAACACCAAAAAAACAACAACCAAAACAAAAACACCACAAAAAATCAAATTATAAATGGGCAAAAAATCTGAAAAAAACACTTCTCCAAAGAGGACATACAGATGGTAAATAGACATATAAAAAATGCTCAACATTACTAATCATCAAATAAATGCAAATTAAACCACAATGTAATATCTCCTCTTACCTGTAAGAATGGCTATCATCAATAGAAAAAGAACAACAGTGGGTGAGGATGTGGAGAAAAGGGAACCCTCATACATTGTTAGTGGGAATATAGATTGGTGAAACCACTGTGGAAAACAGCATAGAGTTACCTCAAAAAATTAAAAATGGAACTCCTTATGAACCATTGATTCCACTTCTGGGAATATATTCAAAGAAACCTGAAACACCCTTTTGAAAGAATATATGCACCCCTTTGCTCATTGCAGCATTGTTTACAATAGAAAAAAAATTAAAAGTAGCTCAAGTGCCCATCAGTAGATTAGTGGATAAAAAGCTGTGATACATTTATACAATGTAATACTACTTGGCCATTAAAAAGGAAAATAAGGAAATCTTAACCTTACCTTTTGCAACATAATGGATATCCCTAGAGAGTACTATGCTAAGTGAAATAAGCCAGTCAGAGAAAGACAATTATTATATAATTTTATTTCTATGCGGAATCTAATGAATAAAATAGAAACAGACTCATTGATGCAGAGATTAGACTGACAGCTATCAGAGGGAAGGGTTGTTGGTTGGCTGAGTGAAAAATGTGAGGGGGTTAAGCAAAAAAAAAGTAATAGACATAGAGAACAGCATGGTGATTACCAGAGGAAAAGGGGAGCTGGGGGGGGGGGCAGCTGGAAGAAGATAAAGGGAGGATAAATGATGATGTAAGGAAACTTGGCTTCTGGTGGTGAACACATAATATAATACACAGAACACATATTATAGAACTGTGCATCTGAAATCTAGATTATTTTATTAACTAATGTCACCCAATAAATTCAATAAAAAAGAAGGCTGAGGTGACTACAATAATTCATAGGTGTTTGTATACCTTAAAATGTTAAATATCTTTTCTCCATTAGGTATTCTCAACTGTTCTGCTTTACTCTCACACAGTCTGAAGAGAAATAAGATTTTCAGCAATTTTTTGGCTTTAATAGATGAATATTGTAATGCAATTTTATGAAGGTCTATTAGAAAACTGACCATGTCAACTTATCTTCATTTAAACATATGAAAGAAAAAGTCATTAGACTTTTGATAAAAGCCAACAGCATTGCATGTAAGGAGTATTATTAGAAACATAAAAACTGCCTGTGGAAAAATAAATAAAAATATCAAAGAAATAGAAAATAAATTTAAAATATAAATAACATATTTTTTATTCTGAAAAGCATTTATACTGTATCATTAAATCATTTTTTTATCTACAAATTTGTTAAAAGTGTGTATGAGTAAGTTCAAGCTGCCTTAACAAATTACCACAGACGGGTTGGATTAAACAATTAAAATTTATATTTTTACTCTTATGGAATCTGAAAGTTTGAGACCATGGTGCCATTATGGTCAGGGCCAGGTAAAAATTCTCTTTCTGTCTTACAGACAACCATCTTCTTGCTGTGGCCTCAAATGGTGCAGTCAGAGGAAAGATGAGTTCTCTGGTGTCTCTTCTTATAAGGACACTAATCCTATTGTATCAAGGGCCCACAGTTTTAACCTCATTTATCATAAATAATCTCTTTGTAGGACTTATCATAACTAATAAAAGAATAATATGCAAATTGATGTGCCACTGCTATTTCCACAAACCATGTCCATCAGCCAATCAGGAGTGAGTATGCAAATTAACCCAACCAAGATGACTGTGGCCATGGATCTGCAGCAAGCAGGAGGCTTGGGTTTCCCTGGCAATGGAGGAAGCCAAGCTTCCCTGCTTCCCTGGCTGGCCCAGGCCTACACTCAAGGCTACAAAATTTCAATTATAGAAGATAAGTAAATCCCCCCAAAATGGCAGCAGCTATGGAGCTGGAGAGAGCAGGAGGTTTGAGTTGCCCTCGACAATGGAGGAAGCAAAGTTCCCACAGCCCTGGCCTGCCTTGGCCTCCACTACAAAGTTTCAATTATAGAAGATAAATAAATTCCAACAAAAATGGCTGTGGCCACTGAGTGAGCTGGAACCTTGGTTCTGCTTAAGGGTACAAAGTTTCAATCATAGAAGATAAATAAATCCCAGATACCAGGGCCTCCACTTGGGTCCCTGGGGGGCATGACCAGCCTACAAACCACCGCAGGCTCCTTGATCTGGCTACCCCATGCCCTAAGGAAATCCCCACCCAGATCCAGGACATCCTTCAGGGCAAACCAGCTGGCCCGCACCCATGCACCAGGTCTCTGTCCTATCTAATAAAAGATTAATATGCAAATAGACCATTACTCCAATATACAAGATGGTTGTCCCCATGTGTTTAAAGATGGTTTCCCCCATGTGAATACAAGATGGCCGTGACAAAATGGCCAGCAGGGGAGAGCAATTGGGAGGGACAAGGTCTGCAAGAGAGGGCAGTTAGGGGTGACCAGGGTGGCATAGGAGGGAAGTTGGGGGTGACTGGGCATCCAGGGAAGGGGAGTTTGGGGGACACAGGCTTGCAGGGGAGAGTAGTTGGGGGAGAACCAGGCCTTCAGGGGAGGGCAGTTAGGGGTTACCAGGCCTTCAGAGGAGGGCAGTTAGGGGTGAGAAGGCCTACAGGGGATGGAAGTTAGCAGCAAAGAGACTGGCAGGGTAGCAGTTAGGCATCAATTAGGCTGGCAGGGGAGTGGTTAGGGTGTCATCAAGCTAGCAGGCAGAAGTGGTTAGGAGGAATCAGGAAGGCAGACCGGCAAGCAGTTGGGAACCAGCAGTCCTGGATTGTGAGAGGGGTGTCAGACATCCCTCAAGGAGTCCCAAATTGGAGACGGTGCAGACTAGCCTAAGGGACAACCCTCCCCCATGCACAAATTTCATGCACCAGGCCTCTAGTGTCCAAATAAACCCATGTCTTACACAGTCCATCTTCTGTGTTATTTCTTTGGAATCCATAAACAGTATGCTGAGATATTCTATGACTTCAGCACTTTATATAACACCTCTCCTTATCTCCAAATGTCACTCCCCTATGCACAAATTGCATGCACCTAGCCTCTAGTTTCTAGATAAAATCACATTGAGGAATAGTGCTCAGAATGTGAATTTCCAGAGATGAAATCCAATCTAATCATGGTGCATACTAATTTTAGAAATATAAAGGTTAATGGCAAAGAATTGTGTATATTGGAATCTAGAAGATTAAAAAGTATTATGCATTTATATAAATAGTAGAATGCTCTGGAATAAAGAAAAAAATAGAAAACTATTTGAAATTAAAAATAAAATTGACAAAATAAACACTAAAAATGAAGTGAGTAATGAAAATATTATGGATTAAAATAAAGTAAATATATTATTTTGTTTAAAAATATATTTTATTGATTTTTTACAGAGAGGAAGGGAGAGGGATAGAGAGGTAGAAACATCAATGAGAGAGAGACATCGATCAGCCGCCTCCTGCACACCCGACACTGGGGATGTGCCTGCAACCAGGATACATGCCCTTGACCAGAATTGAACCCGGGACCTTTCAGTCCACAGGCCGATGCTCTATCCACTGAGCCAAACCAGTTTCGAAGTAAATATATTCTTTTAAATATCAAATAAGAATATAAACATGTGCAAAGGATGACAAAGGACAAGAAACATATAGCATATAGCCATAGTGATCAGAGAAGAAATAAAAGGTACCCAAATGGGAAAAGAAGAAGAAAAAATGTCATTATTCACAAATGGCATGATATTGTACATAGAAAATCCTAAAGACTCCATAAAGAACTATTACATTTAATAAATAAATTAGTCAATATAACAGGATACAAAATTAACACCCAGGAACCTATGGCCTTTTTCATATACCAATAATGAACTCTCAAAAAGATAAATTAAAACAAACAAACAAACAAACCAAAAACCAAAATGACACCCATTTACTATTACAGCAAAAATATAAGATACCTAGGAATAAACTTACTAAGAACAGGAAAGACCTGTACTCAGAATACTAAAGGACTTTATAAAAAGAGACAGAGGAACATATACTAGTAAATAAGTGGTAGAATATGCAGTGTTCATGGACTGGTAGAATCAACATCATTAAAATGTCCATACTACCAAAAGCAATCTATAGATTCAGTGCACTCCCTATTAAAATACCAATGGAATATTTCACAGATCTAGAAAGAACTCTGGAAAAATTCATCTGGAATAAAAACACCATGAATAGCCACAGCAATCCTGAGAAAGAAGAACAAAGTTGAAGGGATTACAATACCACATATCAAGTTACATTATAAAGCTATTGTTCTCAAAACTGCCTGCGTATTAGAATAAGAACAGAGACACATAGACAACTGAAACAGAACAGAGAACCCAGAATATTAATATTTTACAAAGGAGGCAAGAGCATACAATGAAGTTAAGACAGTCTCTTCAATAAATTGTATTTGGAAAATTGGACAGATACATGCAAAAAAAAATGAAACTAGACCACCAACTTATACCATACACAAAAATAAACTCAAAATGAATAAAGGACTTAAATGTAAGATGGGAAACCATAAAATATTAGAAGAAGCAAGGGAAGAATATATCAGACATAACTTGTAGCAATATTTTTTACTGGTATATCTCCTAGGACAATGGAAACTAAGGAGAAAATAAACAAATAGGATTATATCAAAGTAAGAAGCTTTTGCATAGCAAAAGAAACCATCAGCAAAAGAACAAGAGATCCCACTGCATGGGAGAACATATGCATCAATGTGACATCCAATGAGGGTTTAATCTCCAAAATGTTTAGGGAACTCATACAATGTAACAAAGGAAAGATAAACAATCCAATGAAAAAATGGGCAAAAGACCTACAGAGACACTTTATGAAAGTGGACATAAGGAAGGCCAAGAGACATATGAAAAAATGCTCAAAGTCACTAGTCACCAGAGAAATGCAAATGAAAACGAAAATGAGGTACTATCTCACACTTGTCAGAATGGCTATCATCAACTCCACAAAACACAATTGCTCTTGAGGATATGGAGAAAATGAACCCTCGTGCACTGTTGGTGGGAATGTAGACTGTGCACCCACTGTGGGAGGGAAGTTTCCTAAAAAATTATAAATGGGACTCCCGTTTGATTCAGTGATCCCACTTCAGGGAATATATCCCAAGAAATCAGAAACACCAATCAGACAGAATATATGCACCTCTATGCTCATGGCAGCACAATTTACAGCAGTGAAGATTTGTAAACAGCCTAAGTACCCATTAGCAGATAAGTGGATTAGAAAACTAACTTTTAGCATTTGCAACATCATAGATAGATCTGAAGAGCATTATGCTAAGAAAAATAAGCCAGTCAGAGAAAGATAAATATCACATGATATCACTCATATGTGTAATATAATGAACAACATAAACAGAAATAGACCCAGAGACATAGAAGCATCATACAGACTGTGAAACCTCAGAGGGAAGTTAGGGTGAGGAAGTTAAGAGATCAATCAAAGGATTTATATGTATGTGTATAAACATAACCAATGGACACAGATAATTGTGGTCTGAGGGCATCGCAGGACAGGGGGGAGCAGGAACAGGCAGGGAGAGGTCAATAGGGGGAAAAGGAGAATATGTAATACTTTCAGCAATAACAAATTTAAATAAATAAAAAAGAAGCATAAAACATACAAGAATTTGTTGCAGCATCCTATAATAGATGTTCCAGAAGAGAGAAACATTAAAGGGATAGAATGATATAATCAAATAATTTTTTTTCAATGATAAAGGAAGGAACATTTTTTTAAATGTAAAGATAACACTGACTTAATTCAGATGCTTAAAAATCTACATATAATATGTTGATGTTTCAAATTCTGTTTAAAAAGTAAATTGCATACTATTAAAAATTGCATACTTTGTGACAGCAAGGGTGGGCCTGGAGACTATTATGCTAAGTGAAATAAGCCAGGCAGAGAAAGACAAATACTGTATGATTCCACTTATATGTGGAATATTATGAACAAAATAAACTGACCAACAAAATAAGATGAGTGTCATGGATACATGAAACAGATTGTCAAACCTCAGAGGGAAGGACCAGTGGGGAGACAGGAAGATATTAGCTAAAGAATTTATATACATATATGAGTAGTCCATGGATACTGACAACAATGTGGTGAAATTTGGGTGGGTCAGAGGCTGGATGGAGGGGAACAAAGCAGAGGGAAATAAAGGACATCAGTAATAGTGGCAACAATAAAAGAACACATAGGCTTTCATTCTCATAATAAAAAAATGCATTGCATAAGTTGTCTGAGATAGAAAAATGTATGAAAAACAACTAAAAGTCAGAATTGCAAATGATTTATTTTAATTGTTAATACTAGGGAGTACAGCAATATTTGCCAAGTTTAGTTACAAAATAATCTTGAAGCTATAATTTGTGAGGATTAAATAAAATAATATATGTATAAACGTGTTACTTTATTATAACTATATATTTGCATGAATATGTATATATAATGTTTAGCACCCAATTATTTTATTATATATATACACATATTTAATTTTATTGAATTTATTAGGGTACTGTTGGTTAATAAAATTATATATGTCATATGTTTCAGGTGTACAATACTATAATACATCATATATATACTATATTGTGTGTTCACCAACCATCAAGTCTCCTTTCAGCACCATTTATTCCCCTTATAAAGTATTCTTCTCCCCCACGACCCTTTTCTCTAGTAATCACCATACTGTTGTCTATGTCTAAAAGTTTTTCTTTATTTTGCTTAATACTTTCACCTTTTTCATCCAGCCCTACAAACCTATCCCCTCTGACAGTTGTTAGTCTGTTCCTTATAAGTCTATTTCTATTTTTGCTTGTTAATTTATCTCATTCTACATATGAATGAAATAATAAAATACTTATCTTTCTCTGATTGGATTATTTAACTTAGCATAATGTTCTCCAGGTCCATCTTTGCTTTCCCATGGGGTAAGATTTCTTTCTTTTTTGTGGTAAGTAGTATTCCATTATAAATCTATAACTTGAAACATGATGAAAATATAATTAAAATATAAGGACAAAATTAAAACTATTTGAACATTTAGGAATAAAAAAACCTTCCACCCAGTAACTCTTTCTGTCAAAATAAAATTAAAGACTTATCAAAATAATTTGGTAATCTCTAAAACTATATTTTAACCTAACTATGAATTTTTAAAAAATTATGAATCAAAATTGTTTAAAATGGGCAAATATAATGGAGAATGATTCATCTTACAGATATTAAATAATAGTCAATAAAATGAGAGATAGAAGAGAAAGAGTAAATATTTATACAAACATTTGTCTTACGTTCAGAGATATTTATCAATTTTAATGAATAAATAGAAACTATCGTCAATTTGTTTAACTGAAACATAATAACATTGAATAATAAAAATCAGTTTTAATAATCACTGAAGAATAAAAAGAACAAAGACAACTCTATCAAACCAGCAAAATCAAGGAAGAAAACATAAAGAAAAGATAACAACTAAGTATAGTTCAGCGAAAGCGTAGTATTATATGAAACAAATATCATCCTCTAATTCAATAATAAAAAACATGAATATCTTATACCCCCAAACTGTTTTTAATATTTTAAAGTTATACCATAAATGAAGATTTAATTGATAAGAAATGTATATAAAACATATATTGAAAATAGATACAACATTTCTGTAAGTCAAGGTAAAATCCAAAGTAAGAAAAACATTAAATTAAATGAAGATAAATATTTTTTTATTTATAGAAGTGTTACTCAAGCTAGAACATATGGCTAATTATTTTATAGCTAATGAAAACCATGTAAATATTATTATTTTTTAAAATATTTTTATTGATTTTTTACAGAGAGGAAGGGAGAAGGATAGAGAGTTAGAAACATCATGGATGAGAGAAAGATATTGATCAGCCGCCTCCTGCACGCCCCCTACTGAGGATGTGCCTGCAACCAAGATACATGCCCTTAACTGGAATCGAACCTGGGATCTTTCAGTCTGCAGGCTGACACTCTATCCATTGAGCTAAACCGGTTTTGGCTAAATATTATTTTTAAATGTTTAATAATAATGTTGGGTTCAGAAGAACTTCTGAGGAAGGTACACAATCAAGAAACTGCAAAAATAGATTATAAATTTTACTTTGTAAATATTTTTATAGCAAAATACAGCATAAACAAAATTAGAAAACAAAATATTGGACTGTATAAGATATGTACAATGCATATCATTAAAAAAGATAAATGTGTAAAATAATTTTAGAAAAAATTAAGAACCTGACAACCCAATGAAAATTGTTCAAGGAAAATTAATAGCAATTCACACAGGGAAAAGCATTTCAAATAAATACTTTAAATATTCCTCAACCTTTTCAGTAATCAGATAAAACATACCAGAACAGCAGTAAAGCCTGTTTTCACCTCTCATAATGCCTATAGGTACCTTGTAATCTAAACACTCAATACTAGGAGAACTTCACCTTATCTCTGTCTATTCAGAAAGCCACAATCAGAACACTGAAATGGGGCTGCATTCATAGATACCTCACCTTAACAAATTTTTGATGAATTAATTTGATTAGAAGACTCTTATGTGTATGTAAAACTCTAGCCAGAAAGGATTATTGAAAATATAAGAAAATATTTGTAGCATTTAAACCACTGCAGTAAAGAAAGGCACACTAGAGGTTACTGAAATTAATGTTTAGTGAGCCAATTTACCATATTCACCACAGAAGCTGACATAAATGTGTTTTTTTTAAATGAGAGTAAAGTCTTACAGTACTTCACTTTTAAAAAAGGGAAAAAGTATTTTCTACCCTTGTTTTCATGTAATAGTGCAGCGCATGATCTAGCATATATAACAAGAAAACAAATCTCCCAAAACAAAAAAATTAGAATATATACAAAAGGAAGAGGAAATTTATTATATTTTCAGAAAATTTATTGTCTATCTAGGAAATCAAACTGAATGATAATATCACCAGAATGAGTTAGAGTTTATTAATATATTTGGTCATAAGATCAACATACAAAATTCTAATATATTAATTTAATATTTTCAGAAGAAAAATGCTGTTTTTGTATGTAACATAAAATATTATATATTGTTATACTACAAATTTACTTTATGTAAAGGAAAATCATTTTGGCATAAGAACATCCAGGAAAAATGTAACACAATAGAATAGAAAAAAAAACCCTGACAAATAAGAATATGAATATTAGTTTACCTATGAATGTGATATTTATATCATTAGAGATATAGTGTATGTCATTCATGTATAACTACCCATTGAGGAAAGAAATAAACATACGTAGATCCCTGCTTATGCCTTACCAAAATATTTTGCATCATGTGTTTTGGTTTCATCTCCAAATGGCAAAGAAATTGGAAGTCATCTATCCTCTCCTTACAACAAGAAATGACTAGTACTGGCTTATTTCACATAGCACAATGCTCTCCAGTTCCATCCATGTGGTTGCAAATGATAAAAGTTCCTTCTTTTTCATAGCAGCATAGTATTCCATTGTGTAGATGTACCACAGTTTTTTAATCCACTCATCTGCTGATGGGCACTTAGGTTGTTTCCAAATCTTAGCTTTTGTAAATTTTGCTGCTATGAACATAGGGGCACATATGTCCTTTATGATTCGTGTTTCTGGTTTCTTAGGATATAGTCCTAGAAGTGGGATCACTGGGTCAATGGGAGTTCCATTTTTAACTTTTTGAGGAAAATCCATACTGTCTTCCACAGTGGCTGCACCAGTCTTCATTCCCACCAGAGGTGCATGAGGGTTCCTTTTTCTCCACATCCTCACTAGCACTTGCCATTTGTTGATTTGTTGATGATAGCCATTCTGACAGGTGTGAGATGGTATCTCATTGTTGTTTTAATTTGCATCTCTTGGATAATTAGTGGCTTTGAGCATGTTTTCATGTATTTCTTGGCCTTCTTTCTGTATTCTTTCAAAAAGATTCTATTTAGGCCCTTTGCCTATTTTTTTATTGGATTGTTTATCTTCCTTTTGTTAAGTTGTAAGAGTTCCCTGTAAATTTTAGAGATTAAACCCTTATCTGAAATACCATTGGAAAATATGTTCTTGTTGTTTTGTTGATGGTTTATTTTGCTGTGCAGAAGCTTTTTATTTTTATGTAGTCCCATTTATTTATTTTCTCCTTATTCTTCATTGCCCTAAGAGCTGTGTAGGTAAAGATATTGCTGTAATGTATGTCTGCTATTTTTCTGCCTATGGAGTCTTGCATGATTTTTATGATTTTTCTATCTTACATTTAAGTCCTTTAGACATTTTGAAAATGTTTTTGTGTATAGTGTAAGTTGCTGACTTGGTTTCATTTTCTTTGCAAGTATCTGACCAAATTTCCCAGCACCGTTTATTAAACAGACCATCTTGAGTCTATTGTATTCTCTTCTTTCCTTTGTCAAATATCAATTGAGCATAATGGCTTGAATGATTTCTGGGTTCTCTGTTCTATTCCATTGGTCTATGGATCTGTTCTTGTGCCAGGATCAGGCAGTTGTGGAGAGCATTATGCTAAGTGAAATAAGCCAGTTGGAGAAAGATAAATATCATATGATCTCACTTATATGTGGGCTATAATGATCAATATAAACTGATGAACAAAAAAAATATCCAGAGACATTTGGCAAGGGAGGTGGGGTATTAAATATTAACCAAAGGACTTGTATGCATGCATATTAGCATAACCAATGAACATAGACACTGGAGTGGTGGGGCCTGTCCTCAGGGTTGGGAATGGCTGGGATGGAGGGGTCAATTGGAAAAAAGGAGACATTTGTAGAACTTTAGCCAATAAAAAAAAAACAACTAGGAAACTGAAAATAAATCACTTTTCTTAACCCATTAGAAAGGTGAGTTTGTAAGGCAAACCATCACCTTAAATTATGGAAAAACAAGTTTCAGAAATTTGTAGCTGAGATCAGCTTACTTGAAACAGGAATTGTAAGAGACAAAAATTGTTAGAACACTTGATAATTCAGATGAATTGGTTAAGGCTAAGTATGGAACTAACATAAGAGTGAGAAACTTTTGGGAAGCACAGATTATAAAGGCACCCATATTTTATGGGCATTACTTGTAGAAACCTTTCCAATTCCTCATGTTGAAGATTTAAGAAATATTCCATCATGACTCTGGGATAGGAAAGGAAATGGCATCCATTGTGAATTATGTCTATAGACTTTTCTGCAACAAGGTTCTACCCTCTAGGGGAAAATATTTGTTCAAAGTCTTTCACAGTTGGAGGAAGGGAATCCTCCACCTCAAATCTCCTTCAGTCTTTTATCTGTTAAGGGTAAAACAAACAAATCAACATCGCTACTTAATATAGTAACATAGTGAAAATACAGGGCAAGGGAAAGATTTAGTACCAACTGCAGAAACACATGCTTTTTAAAGGCTGACATTTAATCATAATATTATAGAATGTTCCATCTCCCTTATCACCACACTAACAGTACTCTGGTATAATAACAAGAGATTAAGCTGAAAGAACTACAAAACAGGCTATCTTTTAGGAGGATTACTTAAGGAAGCCAAAAAGAAAGAAGAGACAAAACTACTTATACTAGAGAATTTTGAGGCCTCTGGCACATTATAGGTATACCAAATATTAAACACAGTCCAATACCTGGCCATATTAATATACCAGAGAGCTTAAATACCTCATTCCCTCTTACCTGGCACATCATGTCCAGCTTTCAATAATATTAATAATAGAAATTGCAAGCCATTCTAATCAAATCATAATCTCGATGCTTAACCACTGAGCCATGCTGAAAGGCTCGCCAACTTTTTTCATTTTAGGCTTAAACTAAGTACAGTTGTCTGATAATTTAATGATCTGTGTCATATGTGAGTCTTGTTCTAATAATCACTTTTCTCCTTCAAAATGTATTTTCCTTACTTTTTAGAATGGCTTGCAATTTTTATTATTAATATTATTGAAAGCTGGACATGATGTGCCAGGTAAGAGGGAATGAGGTATTTAAGCTCTCTGGTATGTTAATATGGCCAGGTATTGGACTGTGTTTAATGTTTCAGTCCACAAGCTGATGCTCTATCCACTGAGCCAAACCTGTCTTGGCTGCCCTCTTCTTTTTGTTCTCCTCCTTCTCACTCTTATTTTTTTTCCTTTTTCTGATTTAATTTTGGCACTCCTTTTCTCTATTTCTTTCTCTCCTATCTTCTAATTTGCCTTCTCAGGTCAATTTTATTTGGGGTTATTAATATTGTGAATAAATTTGTGTTCAGTGCCTTGTGTGTTGTACCTTGTTGTACTGTATTGTGTGCCTTTATCAACACAAGATGAGAGAGAGGAGAGAGAGAGAGAGAGAGAGAGAGAGAGAGAGAGAGAGAGAGAGAG
>JAAGEH010000037.1:3536281-3566198 GCA_011751065.1 Lasiurus cinereus
AGAGAGAGAGAGAGAGAGAGAGAGAGAGAGAGAGAGAGAGAGAGAGAATGGCATAACCAGACACCAAGAGAAGAGAGATCATGGGCAGACAAAGAAACAGTTCCATATGAAAGAAGAGCAGGCATCACCAGAAAAGGATGTAAACAAAATGTAAGCAAGCAGCATGTCAGAGAAATGGTCATAAGGTGGATGAAAAGAATGGAAGACAAATTTGACAATATTTGTAAGAACCAAGAAAAAAATCAGGAAGAACATCTCTGCTGTAAAAAAATCAATAGAAAGAATAAAGAGTAGACTAGAAGAAGTAGAAGACCATATCAGTGAGCTAGAAGACAAAGTAGGAAAAAATATCCAAGTAGAGCAGTTTCTAGAAAAAAAAATTAAAACATGGGAGGAGAACCTAAGGGAATGTTGAGACAACATGAAACAAAACAATATCTGCATAATATGGTGCCACAAGGAGAAAAAACTGAGCAAGGAATAAAAAACCTGTTTGAAGAAATAATGGCAGAAAACTTCCCTTATATAGGGAAGAAAAACTCAAACAAATCCAAGAAGCTCACAAAGTCCCAAGCAAAATAAACCCCAAAAGACCAACACCAAGGCACATTATAATAAAAATGGCAAACACCAACGACAAAGTAAGAATGTTAAAAGTTGCAAGAGAGAGAAATAAAGTTACCTACAAAGGATCCCCCATTAGACTTGTGATTGATTTCTCAATAGAAGCACATCAGGCCAGAAAGGTATGGAATGAAATATACAAAGTCATGCAAAGGAAGGGTCTGACTCCAAGAATACTGTACCCAGCAAAGCTATTAACCAAAATTGAAGTGGAAATCAGGAGCTTCAGAGACAAAAAAGGAATAAGGGAATTTATTACCACCAAACCAGCAATGCAAGAAATGCTAAAGAGTCTGTTGTAAATAATAAATAAATAAATAAATAAATAAATAAATAAAATAGGGAGCAAAGAAGGAACACATGGATAAAGAAAAAAGTGGTGTCAAATAAGAACCTCTCAATAATAACTTTAAATGTAAGTGCATTAAATGCCCCAATCAAAAGACATAGGGTAACAGATTGGAAAAGAAAACACGATCCATATATCTGCTGTATACAAGAAAACCACCTCAGAAAAAAAGACACACACAGATTGAGGCTGAAGTGATGGAAAAAATTTTCTTTCAGGTTAATGGTAAAGAAAAACATATGGGTAAAAATTCTTATATCTGACAAATTATATCTCAAAGTGAAAGACATAAGAAATAAGGAATGCTACTATATAATACTAAAGGGAGCAATCTAACAAGAAGAAATAACTCTGGTAAACATACAGGCACCCAATACAGGATCACCTAAATATATAAAAAGTCTCCAGGAAGATATCAAGGGAGAGATTGACAGCAAGAAAATCATAATAGGAGACTTTAATAACCCCAATATCACCATTGGAATAATCCTCTAAAATCAGCAAAGACACATCAGTTCTAAATGACTCACTAGAACAGATGGAATTAATTGATATATTCAAAACATTTCACCCCAAAGCCACAGAATATGCATTATTCTCAAGTGCACAAGGGTCATTTTCAAAGATAAATCATATATTGGGTCACAGGCAAAGTCTCTTCAAATTCAAAGAAATAGAAATCATATTAAGCATCTATGAGATCACAGAGGCATAAAACTGGAAATGAACTGAAATAAAAACAATAAAAAAATCAAACACCTGGAGACTAAATAGCATGCTACTAAACAGTGACTGGTTACCAGAGAGATCAAGGAAAAAATAAAAAATAAAAATCATGGAAACAAATGACAATGAAAACACAGCAATGCAAATTCTCTGGGATACAGTGAAAGCAGTCTTGAGAGGGAAGTTCATAGCTCTACAAGCCTAAGCAAAAATAAGAAACAATGGTAATAAATTACCAAACCCTGCAAGTCAAAGAGTTAGAAAGAGAGCAATAAGAAAAGCCCAGTGTAAGTAGATTGAAGAAAATAATAAAGATCAGAGGAGAAACAAACAAAATAGAGACCAAAAAAAAAAAGAAAAACAAACAAACAAACAAAAAAAACCATTACAAAGGATCAATAAAACCAAGAGCTGGTTCTTTCAAAGGATTAACAAAACTGATGATACTCTAGCCAGGCTCACCAGAAGGAAAGATAGAGGATCTAAATAAACAATATTAGAAATGAAAGATGAGAAATAATGACAGATCCAACTTAAGTACATAGAATTAAAAAAAAATACTATGAATAACTCTATTCCAACAAATAGGCAACCTGGAGGAAATGGATATATTCTTAGAAAAATACAACCTTCCAAAACTCAATCAGGAAGACTGTAAACATCTGAAATAGGCCAATATCTATGGAAGAAATTGAAGCAGTCATCAAAAAGCTCCAAGCAAAAACAAAACAAAACAAAACAAAAACAAAAACAAAACAAACAAACAAAAAAAACACAACCATGGCTAGATGGCTTTACAGGAGAATTTTACCAAACATTCAACGAAGAAATAAAACTTAACCTCCTCAGATTATTCCAAAAATTCAAGAGGATTCAACCCTTCCAAACTCATTATAGGAAGCCACATCACTTTAACACCAAAACCAGATAAGACAACACAAAGAAAGAGAATTACAGGCCAATATCCTTCATGAATATAGATTCCAAAATCATCAACAAAATTTTAGCAAATCGGATCCAGCACTACATCACAAAGATTATACACCATGACCAAGTAGGATTATCCCAAGAATGCAAGATTGTCACAATATCTGAAAATCATTAACCTGATACATCACGTAAACAAATTGAGCCATAAAAATCACATATCCATATCAATTAATGCAGAAAAAGCATTTGACAAAATCCAACACCCTTTCTTGAAAAAAATTCTCAGCAAGATGGGAATAGAAGTTTCCTAACTCAATATCATAAAAGCCATATATGATAAACCTACAGCTAACATCATACCCAATGTGCAAAAACTAAAACCATTTCTCGTAAGAAAAGGAACAATACAGGGATGCCCACTCTCACCAGTCCTCTTTGACATAGTACTGAAAGTATTAACCATTGCTATTAGACCAGAAGAAGAAATAAAAGGCATCCAAATTGGAAAAGAAGAAGTAAAGCTCTCCTTATTTGCATATGACATGCTATTGTACATAAAATACCCAAATGACTCCATCAAAAATCTATTAGAGTTAATAAATGAATTTGACAATATAGCAGGATACAAAATTAATGCCAAGAAATCTATGGTATTTCTATACACCAATATTGAACTTATAGTAAGAGAGACAAAAAAGTTATCCCATTTAAAAAAATTAAGATACCTAGGAATTAATCTAACTAAGGAGGTAAAAAACCTATATGTGGAAAAGTATAGGACACTGAAAAAAGAGATAGAAGAAGACGGTAAAGAGATCAAAGAACATAACATGTTCATGTATCGGTAGATTCAACATCATTCAAATGTCCATACTACCCAAAGCCATCTATAGATTCAATGCACTCATCATTAATATACCAATGACAGGGGAAGAGAAAATGGCGGTGAAGTAGACGGATGTGTCTGGAGCTTTGTCGCTGGGCAGAGGGAGAGAGAGAGGCTGAGAGTCGCACAGGGAGTGTTTGTTGGCAAGTTAAGAGTCAGTTATCCTCCAGGAGAAGGTGGGGAACTGCTGGACGGGGCTCTCCCCGTCAGGCAGCCCCACTGCCAAGGGGTTTTTGTCCACCAGAGCCACCAGCGCAAAGGCGGAAACCACGCCATCTTACAGAGGGAGGTGGATGTCTGCAGCGGTCTGAAGCCTGCGGCTGGGGCGCCCATCGAGCAGCCATGGACTCAGGGATCCAGAACTCCGATCTCCAATCAGCGCAGACACTCCGCGGAATCAGAGATCCACGCGGCGCACGGAAAGGTCGGATTTCGCCTGGGTTAGGGTAAGATCTCCTACCCCCTCAGGGCAGAGACACGCACACTGTGGGAGCCGGGCTGCGGGAAAGCTGCCTCTGGAGAGGTCCGAGGAGGTGGGCAGGGTGTGATCCCTGAGTGTGGAGGCAGACACTCCGAGCTGTTGACAGAGGGGAGCTCTGGAAAACGACTTTTTTTTTTCTGTGGCAGAGGGACAGCCTGGGAGTTATTACAGTGTCCCGGCTGCAAAATCCCCACAAACTGGCTTTGAGAACCACAGAGTAGCAGGATCTGAGCACAGCCTAGAGAGGTCCTGTGCTTTGTCTCAGAGATCAATTCCCGAAACACTGCCACCCAGTGGATGACACACAAATTGACTCTCGCATAACCACAATAGAATAAAGAGATTAAAACACCAAGAGGGGAACACAGGGAACTGTAATACCTTCCCTCCTGGGAAACAGGAGTGCCAAGCAGAATAATAGTGGAAGTGAATGACCATTCTATTTTTTTTCTTTTTCCTTTTTTCTTTTTTTTTAATTTTAATTTTAATTTTTCATTTTTTATATATTTTAATTAAAAGACTATTTTTTTTCTTTCTGCCTCAATTGATTTTACCTCTTTAATTATTACATTTTTGTTTTAAACTAGTATTATTAATGAGTACTAGTACTTTACCTTTTTGGAAAAAAACAAGTGTCATTTTGTTTTCTCTTTATTTTATTTCGGGATTAGAGTTCTACATTCTATTTTCATCTTTTCTTTAGCATAATTTTACTCCAACTCAACTCTACCTATATGCCAACACTTTCCTCCTAACTTTCCCCATTTTGTTGTCTTGTTTCTCTTTCCCATTTCCAGCTTTAGATCCCTCCTATTTTTTCTCTTTACTTGGTTAAAATTTCACCACATTTATATATCTAATTTCAAATCTCCTACTACAAGTCCATACAAACCTCTCTCTTCTTATCTTCACTAGCCAAAAAGTTGTTTTTTCTTGATGTCCTTTTGTTGCTATTTGCCTGAAAAGTGATTATATCGATTTTTTAAAAATTTTTGTGACATTGTTTTAGTTTATTCTACTTGTTTTATTTTGCTTTTTCCTTGCTTTGTTTTCTAACTCTTTTTTCCCTCACCTCCCTCGATAATAGCTGCTATTTGCAGTTTGCATTAATCTCTACGTACTGGTTGCTGGCCTTTATTGGGATTAGTGACTGTTCTATTGGAGTTTTCTCCTGAAATATATAGTTTGTTCCATTTTTCTCTCTTATACACTTTCTTTTCTCTCTGAATTTTTTCTCTTTCTCTTTTCTTCTCCTTCTTCGTTTCATTCTCTTATTTTATGTTATTTTTTTTCATTATTTTTTTTTCTTTTCTCGCTCTCCCAATTTGATTTTGGCATTTCCTTCTTTCCTTTTTTCATCATTTTCCTCTTCTTCTTTCTCTACTTACCCCTAATATGTCTTTCATTACTGGTCACCTTATCTGTGATTATTAACATCTTGAATACATTTTACTCTGTGCCTTGTTTGCTGTACCTGGTCGTGTTGTAGTTTGTGCCTTTCAATCAACGTAGGAGACAGAACTACATAACCAGACACCCGGAGAAAAAAGACCATGGGTAGAAAAAGGAACAGCCCACATAAGACAGAAAGGCAGGTTTCACCAGAAAAAGAAGTAAATGAAATAGAAGCAGAAATAAGCCTGCCAGAGAAAGAGTTCAGAGAAATGATCATAAGGATGATGAAAAAGAAAGGAAGACAAAATCAACAATGTGAGTAAGAGCCAAGAGGAAATGAAGAAGACTCAAGAGGAGATGAAGAAGCAGCAAGAAGAAATGCAGAAGAACCTAGAGGAGGTGCAGAATAAAGAAGAAGTAATGAAAAATGACATCACTGCTATAAAGAACTCAATAGAAAGCCTCAAAAGTAGACTAGAAGAAGCAGAGGACTGCATCGGTGAGCTAGAAGATACGGTAGGAAAAAATACCCAAGTACAGCAGCTTCTAGAAAAAAAAGTTAAAAAGCAAGAAGAGAGCCTAAGGGAACTTTGGGATAACATGAAACAAAACAACATCCACATAATTGGGGTTCGAGAAAGAGTGGAAACTGAACAAAGATTAGAGAACGGGTTCGAAGAAATAATGACAGAAAATTTCCTCAATATAGGAAAGGAAAAAACTACACAAATCCAAGAAGCTCAGAGAGTCCCAAGGAAAATGATCCCCAAAAAACCGACACCAAGGCACATTATAATTAGGTTGGCAAACACCAATAACAAAGTAAGAATCATAAAAGCAGCCAGAGAGAAACAGAAACTTACCTACAAAGGAACTCCCATAAGACTAGCTACTGATTTATCAACAGGAACTCATCAGGGCAGAAATGAATGGAATTAAATATAAAAAGTCATGCAAAGGAAGGGTCTGAATCCAAGAATACTGGACCCTGCAAGACTCTCAATCAAAATTGAAGGTGAAATCAAAAGCTTCACAGATAAAAAAGGACTAAGGGGATATATTACCACCAAACCAGCAATGCAAGAAATGTTAAAGGGTCTGCTGTAATAAAAAGAAAGAGGAAGCAAAGCAGGAACTTGGGGGTAAAGACTAAAAATGGCAACAGATAAGTACTTATCAATAATAACTTTAAGTGTAAACGGATTAAATGCTCCAATCAAAAGAAATAGTGTGACCAATTGGATAAGAAAACATGATCCATATATCTGTTGTCTGCAAGAAACTCACCTCACGAAAAGAGATGCACACAGATTCAGGGTGAAGGGATGGAACATGGTATTTCAGGCATATAGAAATGAAAAAAAAAAGCTGGGGTTGCAACACTTATATCTGACAAATTAGATGTCAAAGTGAAGGATATAACAAGAGATAAAGAAGGACAATTCATAATACTAAAGGGCACAATCCAACAAGAAGAAATAACTCTGGTAAACATATATGCACCCAATATAGGAGCACCTAAATACATAAAAAAAAAAAACTCTTGGAGGATATTAAGGGAGAGATTGAGAGCAATACAATCATAGTAGGATATTTTAATACCACACTGTCACCATTGGACAAATCCTCTAAAAAAAATCAGCAAAGAAACATCAATCCTAAACAACTCACTAGACGAGATGGAATTAATTGACATCTTCAGAACATTTCACCCCAAAGCCACAGAATATACATTCTTCACCAGTGCACATGGGTCATTTTCAAAGATAGACCATATGTTGGGTCATAAGAAAAGTCTCTTCAAATTCAAGAAGATAAAAATCATATCAAGCATTTTCTTAGACCACAGTAGCATAAAACTGGAAATCAATTATAATAAAAACAATAGAAAGAAATCAAACACATGGAGACTAAACAGCATGCTATTAAACAACTACTGGGTAACCAGAGAGATCAAGGAAGAAATATAAAACATCATGGCAACAAATGACAATGACAACACAATAATACAAAATTTATGGGACACAGTGAAAGCAGTCTTGAGAGGGAAGTTCATAGCCCTACAAGCCTACTGCAAAAAACAGGAAACAATGGTAATAAATTTCCTAAACCTACAGCTCAAAGAGCTAGAACGAGAGCAACAAGAAAAGCCCAGTGTACTTAGAAGGAAGGAAATAGTGAAGGTCAGAGCAGAGATAAACAACTTGGAGACCAAAGAAACAATTCAAAAGATCAACAAAACAAGGAGCTGGTTTTTTGAAAGGATAAACAAGATTGATGGACCTCTAGCCAGACTCACCAAGAAGCAAAGACAGAAGACCCAAATAAACAAAATCAGAAATAAAAGAGGAGAAATAACCACAGACCCTGTGGAAATACAAAGGATTGTTAAAAAATACTATGAACAACTCTATTCCAACAAATTGGACAACCTGCAAGAAATGGACATTCTCCTAGAAAAATATACCCTTCCAAATCTCAATAAGGAGGAAGCCAAATATCTCAATAGTCCAATAACTATGGAAGAAATTGAAGAAGTCATCAAAAAGCTTCCAGCAAATAAAAGCCCGGGACCAGATGGCTACACAGGAGAGTTTTACCAAACATTTAAGGAAGAATTAAAACCTATCCTCCTCAGACTATTAAAAAATATTCAAGAAGGAACACTTCCAAACACCTTCTATGAAGCCAGCATAACCCTAATACCAAAACCAGATAAAGACAACACAAGGACAGAGAATTGTAGGCCAAAATCTCTCAAGAACATAGATGCCAAAATCCTCAACACAATTCTAGCAAAACAGATCCAGCAGTACATTAGAAAGATCATACACCATGACCAAGTAGGATTCATCCCAGGAATGCAGGAATGGTACAATATCCGCAAATCAATAAATGTGATACATCACATAAACAAATTGAAAGTTAAAAATCAGATAGTCATATCAATTGATTCAGAAAAAGCATTTGACAAAATCCAACACCCTTTCTTGATAAAAACTCTCAGCAAAGTGGGAATAGAAGGAGCATACCTCAATATCATAAAAGCCATATATGATAAACCCACAGCTAACATCATACTCAATGGGCAAAAACTAAAACCATTTCCTCTAAGAACAGGAACAAGACAGGGATGCCCACTCTCACCTCTCCTGTTCGACATAGTACTGGAAGTATTAGCCATTGCAATAGACAAGGAGAAGAAATAAAAGGCATCCAAATTGTAAAAGAAGAAGTAAAGCTGTCCTTATTTGCAGATGACATGTTACTGTACATAAAAAAACCCGAAGGATTCCATCCCAAATTTAATTGACTTAATAAATGATTTGGCAATGTAGCAGGATACAAAGTTAATGCCAAGAAATCTGTGGCATTTCTGTACACTAATAGTGAAATTACAGAATGAGAGACTCAAAAAGCAATCCCATTTACCATCACACCAAAAAAATTAAGATACTGAGGAATAAACCTAACTAAAGAGGTAAAAGACCTATATGCAGAAAACTACAGGACACTGAAAAAAGAGATAGAGGAACATTTTAACAGATGGAAGAGCATAGCATGCTCATGGATTGGGAGAATCAACATCATTAAAATGTCCATACTACCCAATGCAATCTACAGATTCAATGCACTACCCATTAAAATACCAACAACATATTTCACAGACCTAGAAAGAATTTTACATAGATTCATCTGGAACAACAACAACAAAAAAAACCACCACGAATAGCTACAGAAATTCTGAGAAAGAAGAATAAAGTTGGTGGGATCTCAGTACCAGATTTCAAGCTATACTACAAAGCAACTGTTCTCAAAAAAGCCTGGTACTGGCACAAAAACAGACATATAGACCAATGGAATAGAATAGAGAATCCAGATATCCACCCAAACCACTATACTCAACTAATATTTGACAAACGAGGTATGAACATACAATGAAGTCAAGATAGCCTCTTCAACAAATGGAGTTGGGAAAATTGTACAGATACATGCAAAAAAAAATGAAACAGGACCACTAACTTACACCAAATACAAAAATAAACTCAAAATGGATACAGGACTTAAACATTAGAAGGGAAACCATAAAAATACTAGAGGAATCCACAGGCACCACCATCCCAGATATATGCCAAAAGAACTTCTTCACGGATACTGCTCCAAAGGCAATGGAAGGTAAAAAAATAAATAAATAAACAAATGGGACTACATCAAAATAAAAAGCTTTTGCACAGCAAAAGAAACCATCAACAAAACAACAAGAAAGACCACTGTATGGTAGAACATATTTGCATATGTTATCACTGATAAACGTTTAATCTCCAACATCTACAGCCAACTTATACAGCTTAATAAAAGGAAGATGAATGATCCAACAAAAAACATGGGCAATGGACCTAAATAGAACCTTTTCGAAAGACGACAGAAGGAAGTCCAAGAGACACATGAAAACATTTTCAAAGTCATTAATCATCCAAGAGATGCAAATCAAAATGACAATGCGATACCATCTTACACTGGTCAGAATGGCAATCATCAACAAATCAACAAATGACAAGTGTTGGCGAGGATGCAGAGAAAAAGGAACCCTTGTGCACTGTTGGTAGGAATGCAGACTGGTGCAGCCACTGTGGGGAATAGTATGGAGTTTCCTCAAAAAACTAAAAATGGATCTCCCATTTGCCCCTGTAATCCCACTCTTAGGAATTTATCCTAAGAAATTACAAACACCAATCAGAAAGGATTTATGCACCCCTATGTTCATAGCAGCACAATTTACAATAGCTACAATTTGGAAACAGCCTAGGTGCCCGTCAGCAGATGAATGGATCAGAAAACTGTGGTACTTTCACAATGGAATTCTATGCTGCCGTTAAAAAGAAGGAATTCTTACCATTTGCAGCAACCTGGTTGGAATTGGAGAACCTTATGGTTAGTGAAAAAAGCCAGTCTATGAAGGAGAAGCATCACATGATCTCACTCATTTGTGGATAATAAAAAACATTATAAACTGATGAACAAAAGGATAGATACAGAGACAGTAAAGCTTCAAACAGACTGTGAAATTACAGCAGGAAGATTAAAGTTAAGTGAACTAGATAAGAGATCATTCAAAGGACTTGTATGCGTGAATATAAGCATAACCAATGAACATAGACACTAGGGGGTTGGGGTATGCCTGGGAGGGAGGTGGACAATGGGGAGATATGTATAAAAATTAATAATAATTATAAAATAAATAAATAAATAAAATACCAAGGTCATATTTCACAGACTTAGAAAGAGTTCTCCAAAAATTCATCTGGAATTAAATAAAAGACTTTAAATAGCCACAGCAATCCTGAGAAAGAAGAATAAAGTAGGTGCAATCTCAATACCAGATTTCAAGTTGTATTATAAAGCCACTGTTCTCAAAACAGTCTGTTACTGGCACGTGAACAGACATTGAAACTAATGGAATAGAACAGATAATCCAGATATTGACCCAAACTCCTATGCTCAATTAATATGTAACAAAGTAGGCATGAGCATACAATGGAGTTAGGAAAGTCTCTTCAGTAAACGGTGTTGAGAAGATTAGACAGATTCATACCAAAAAAAAAAAAAGAAAAAAAAAGAAAGAAACCAAATCATCAACTTATACCATACACAAATGTAAACTCAAAGTGGATAAAGGACTTAAACGTAAGACAGGAAACTGTAAAAATACTAGAGGAATCATCAGGTAGAGAAATTTCAAACATATGCCGAAGCAATTTCTTCACTGATACTGCTCCTAGGGCAAGGAAAACTAAAGAGAAAATAAACAAATGGGACTATATCAAAATAAAAAGCTTTTGTACAGCAAAAGAAATCATCAACAATACAACAAGAAAGTCCACTGTCTGGGAGAACATATTTGCAAATGTTATCACTGATAAAGGTTTAATCTCCAACATCTGCAAGGAAGTTATACAATTTAATAAAAGGAAGATAAAAGATCCAATAAAAAAATGGGCAATGAGCTAAAACTGGTTTTGCTCAATGGATAGAGCGTCAACCTACAGACTGAAAGGTTCCAGGTTCAATTCTGGTCAAGGGCATGTACCTTGGTTTTGAGCACATCCCCATTAGGAGGTGTGCAAGAGGCAACTGATCTATGGTTTTCTCTCATTGATGATGTTTCTAACTATCCGTCTCCCTTCCTCTGTGTAAAAAAATCAATACAATATATTTTTTTAAATGGGCAATGGACGTAAAGAGAATATTTTTAAAAGAAAACAGAAGGAAAACCAAGAGTAATATGAAAACATATTAAAAGGCACTAATTATCTGAGAAATGCAAATCAAAACGACAATTTGGTACCTTCTCACACCTGTCAGAATGGCAATCATCAACAAATCAACAAACAATAAGTGCTGGTGAGGATGCGGAGAAAAAGGAACCCTGTACCCTGCTGGTGGGAATGTAAACTGGTGCACCCACTGTGGAGAAAAGTATGGAGTTTCCTCAAAAAACTAAAAATGGAACTCCCATTTTTCTCATTAATCCCACTCCTAGGAATATATCCTAAGAAACTAGAAACTCCAATCAGAAAGGATATATTCACCCCTATGTTCATAGCAGCACAATTTACAATAGCTAAGATTTGGAAACAGCCTAGGTGCCCGTCAGCAGATGAGTGGATTAGAAAACTATTGTACATCTACACAATGCAATACTACACTGCTATAAAAAAGAAGGAATTCTTACTGTTTGCAGCAGCAGGATGGACCTGGAGAGCATTATGTTAAGTGAAATAAGCCAGGCAATGAAAGAAAAATAGCACATGACCTTACTCATTTATGGAAAATAAAGAACATTATAAGCTGATAAACAAAAAGATAGATACTGAGGTAGTAAAGCACCAAACAGACTGTCAAATTACAGTGGGAATACTGGGAAGTGTTGGGGAGGAGGGGAAAGAGATGAACCAAAGGACTTGCATGCATGCATATACACACACCAATGGACACAAGACACTGGGGTGTTGGGATGAGGGTGTGTGACAGGGGGTAGAAGAGGCTGGAGAAAAGTCAATGGGGAAAAAGGAAATATATGTACTACTACATGTAATACTTTAAACAATAAAAAATAAAATAATAGTTGTGGTACATTTCCACAATAGAATATTACACATCCCTGGAAAGCAAGAAATCTTGTTGTTTGCAACAGCATGGATGGTCCTGGAGATTATTATGCTGAGTGAAATAAACCAATCAGAGAAAGTTAAATACTATACAATTTTACTTATACGTGGAATCTAATGAACCAAAAAAAAATGATGGACAAATTAGAAACAGAATTATGTATACATGAAACAGACTGACAGCTGTCAGAAGGAAGAGGAAGAGGGGAGGGGGACTGGATAAAATAATGTAAAGGGATTAGCCAAAGAACATGTATGTATAGCCTATGAACACAGACATTAGTGGGGGCTGAGTTGAGGTGGGCAAAGAGTGGGAGGAAGGGGAAATAATAATGCTAACAATAAAAATAAAGGAAAAAAAGTATAAAAAAGGTGGTACAGGATATGTATACTTAAAATGAAAAATAAATTATACATACACAAATAAATGAAAAGACACCCCTGTTTGAAGATCAGTAGAATTTATATTGTTTAAATGTTCATACTACCCAAAATGATCTACAGATTCAATGCTATCCCCAACTGTATCCCAATGGAATTTTTTACAGACATAGACAAAGCGATTTGAAAATTCAAATGAAATTTCAAATGTACCAGAATAGCCAAAGTGATATTAGGAAAGAAGAACAAAGCTAGAAGCATCACATTTCCTAATTTTAAAATATATTACAAAGTTATAATAATTAAAACAGTTTTAATTATTAAAGACATAAATATAGATAAATGGAACCAAATAGAGAGCCCAGAAATAAATTCCTGCATATGCAGTATGGCAAGCTGATCTTTAACAAGTTTGCCAAGGCCACAGATGGTGAAAAGAAAATTCTCTTCAACAAATGGTGTTGGGAAACTGTATTTCAACTGTAAAAATAGAGAAAAAATTATATTCATACCTTAGGCCATACACAAACAGCAACTGAAAATGGGTTAAAATGTTAAAAATAAGAACAGAAACTATAAAACGTCTAGAAGAAAATATATGAACATGTTTCTTGCCATATGACATTGGTCTTGGCAATGATTTCTCAGATGTAACACCAAAACAGAGATAACAATGGAAAATGCTATGAGAATGTCAAACTTGCTCTTTGTATGGTTTAGCCAAAATACAATTGACTACCTGACTCCATTTTTAAACTTTTTAATTGGCTCCTTTGGTGTAATGTAGCACCTTAAGTGTTTTTATGAAGATATAGTGAAAGAATAATTTAAATATTTGAGTTCTTGTCAAATACAAACTATATAATTCTCTTTCAACCATAATAGTTTGCCCAAAGTTATTACTGTAAAAAAAAAACTATGAAGTAAAATAAAATATAATGTTAATTACTAATTTGTATAGTGTTGCCATAACTCTGATAAAGATGGATTGCTTAGAATTTTTATGTATTAGTGTGATATTTTATTAGAATTTACAAAAATAGAAAATAGAAAAAATATTTCTAGTAAATATATGTAAGAAGATGAAATATGAAAAACAGTTTTTGGTTTTAGTAAGTATTTGAAGGTCCTGAGGACTTTTGCTTATTAAAGCAAATGTGTCACAGTTTAGTCCCAAATAAGTCACTTTTGCAGGTAAGAAGTAGAATTTGACTTTTATTGAGCTGGCCTCTCCTGTAACAATGACATTGACAATTTTCCTAAGAATGGCAGCCAGAAATCTAACAAATGCTAATTGTTTTTGTGCTTATGGGAAGATTTGACACAGTTCACAGTTCACTAGGAGTAGAAGAGAGACCACTAACTCATTCAGTTTGGCTCTTAACTAGTCTCCAAATAATAATGATCCACAGTCTCTACTTCCCTGGCTTTGATTTAATGACCCTGAAAAAACAGAGGATTATATTTCCATTTTGTAATTCCAACTCAGCTGTCACAGTTACTTGTTTTATGCTAAATTTAAATATGTTGATAATCTGTTCAAATATAGTTATCCTAGAAGCAATGTGGCTGAAATTTTTATATGACCATGGTTTATTTATTATTATTATTATTATTATTATTATTATTATTATTTGTGTGTGTGTGTGTGTGTGTGTGTGTGTGTGTGTGTGTGTGTTTTAGGATCAGATACTTATTCTTCAGTTACTTCACATTATATAATAGAAATGGAATTCTGCCTCATTTTTTATGAATCATACTAAATCATATTGCTTTGGGTAAATTGATTTCTATGATTCCTTTCTATATGAAAGCAGTATGCCAAATATAGAGGATATGAACCTTTTATTACATAAGAGCCACATTCCCTCTCCACTTTCCTTTAATGTACATCCTCATAGAGGGAGAAAAAGGTTTACAATTATTTGTACTTCAGTTTTTTTGAATGACATTATCATTCAAGTTCTAGTTTTACAAAGACTTTAGTTTAACCAAATAAACTACTAGTAATAGTAATGGGTTTAAGTACCCATAATTACAACTTCAGAGAATGTGATCCTTATTCTGAATTCCATTGATAAGTTCCATTCATAGGAACTCAGGTCTTATTTATTTATTTTAAATATATTTTATTGATTTTTTACAGAGAGGAATGGAGAGGGATAGAGAGTTAGAAACATCAATGAGAGAGACATCAATCAGCCGCCTCCTGCACACCCCCCACTGGGGATGTGCCACAACCAGGGTACAGGCCCTTGACTGGAACCGAACCTGGGACTTCTCAGTCCACAGGCCAACACTTTATCCAATGAACCAAACTAGTTTCGGTGGAACTCAGGTCTTTGTTACTAAAACTGAGTTTTGTTGTTGTTGTTGTTGTTTTCTCTAAAAATAATTACTTTGTCCCTGGCCAGTGTGGCTTAGTTGATTGGAGAATCATTCCATACACTCAAAGTGAAGTGTGAAGTTTGACTATAGTCAGGGTACATACCCAGGTTGCAGGTTCAATTCCTGGTGAGGGTGCATATGCAAGGCAACCAACCAATCAATGTTTCTCTCTAACATTTATGGTTCTCTCTCCCTCTACCTCTCCCTTCCTATCTCTAAAATCAATAAATAGATATCTTTGGGTGAGGAATAAAAAAAGTAATAAAAAATATTTTGGTATTTACCACTTCTGACATCTACCCTAAAATAACTGATATTTGGAAAACACAAAATGCTGACAGCAACCTTAAAATACATTCAACAATTCATTAACATGTTTCTTTTGATCAAAGAGCTCAACCAAGCTCTTCACTCCATTAAGTTGTATAGCTTAATTCATTTTCATCAGCTTTTCAGTATCTGAATGACACATTTCTAATACACATCACCAGCTGCTGCTGCAGATGAGAAAGTTTTTTTTCTCCAATTGCTATCATTTTTACTGATTTTCCTTCCTAGTTCCTGATATGCAAATTTATGTATGGGGGTGATATTTTGGGGGATCAGGGAAGGATGTGGAAAGACTGAGACTAGATTTGTATTAACATTTAATCACAACATATATTTTATATCAATCTCAACTCTAAGCCTGTTTCTGTAAAGTATGTCAAAGCTAATTGAATATGAAGTCAGCCAAGAAATATGGTGAAAGGCCTATGTCTGTCTAAACTCATGGTCAGCAAACTGTGGCTCCCGAGCCACAAGAGGCTCGATGGCCCCTTGAGTGTGGCTCTTTCACAAAATACCATGTTCTGGGCGAGTCTATTTTGAAGAAATGGCATTAGAAGAAGTTTAAGTTTAAACAATTTGGCTCTCAAAAGAAATTTCAGTGATTGGACTGATGATATTTGGCTCTGTTGATTAATAAGTTTGCCGACCAGTTGTTTAAACCATAAACCTATAAGAAATTATAGGCTGGAGAAATTCCTAATCTGAGCATGGGACTTGAAACAAAAACATAGGCATGAAATGATTCAAATAACAAGGCAGCGGCATGTTGCAAAATGCATTGCATCTAATAGCTCATAATACCGTCTTTTAATTTATTTCTTGCAGGTCCTATCATTGGTGTCTCCATTCTGTTAAACGTTTCTCTGAATTGAGAAAGATTAAATGTTGATGGAAAGAAAAAGAAAAAAGGTCATATTTGACTTCCCCCAATTGTCTCTATGCATCCTCAAATTTGTTTACACACACACACACACACACACACACACACACACACACACACAGATTTATGACCCAGATATTAAACTTTTTTTATTTTTTAAAGTTTTACATATGTCTCCTTTTTCTCCGATTGACTCCCATCCCTAGCCCTTCCCACCTTGGGCAAGCCCCCACAGCACCAGTGTCTGTGTCCTTTGGTTATCCTAATATAAATGCATACAAGTCCTTTGGTTGCTGTATAACTCCCTTCCCATACCATTGGTCCCATGATCTATTCTTGTTCATTAAATTAGGTTGATCATTATATCCCAGATATGAGTGAGACATGTGATATTTATCTCTCTCTTATTGGCTTATTTCACATAGCATAATGCTCTCCAATACCATCTAAGCTGTTGAAAATGGTAAATGTTCCTTTTTTTTAAATAGCAGCATAGTATTCCATTGTGTAGATGTATCACAATTTTTTAATCCACTCATCTGCTGATGGACAATTAGGTTGTTTCCAAAAGATATTAAATCTTTGATGAATATTCAAGATTGCAGACAGTACCTGCTTCTTTCAAACTCAAAACACTTTTCAGTATTTAAAGACTGAGCTCAATTTAATGATAGTTTGATTTATGACATATTTTGTATGTCATAAACAATAGAACCTGAAAGAAATAAATTAATGGATGGTATTACTAAACTATTAAATGCAAAACATTTTGGAACATGCCACTACTTTGTTATCTTTTCTTTGTCCATCTACCTGCCTCTCCTTCTGCTGCCACCACTAACTTCTTCAAGTACCTTTTCACAATAGTTCATACCAAAATTAGAGTTAAATATACCAAATAGAGTAACTAAATGGATCATCACATATAGCTCATCTGTACTAAGATAAAAATGCATTATTAAGAAAGAATCAACAGAGTTTGAGATCTTGAATGAATGGTACTTTTTAACAGGAAATAAAAAGAGGAAAATGTTTCAGACATGAAGCTTTATTACAATCATATAAATGGATTGTGAAGCCCATACATAGCAAGTTGTGGAAATGAAGTATCTAAGCAATCCAAAGGCACATCACAATTTCATTGCAAGTTAGCTCTTCTTAGGAAAAGTATTTTATAGCAAAGTGCTCAAATCTTGAAAGTTCCTGGTAGAGTGAAAAAAATAAGGAAATAAATGTATTCTACTTCTATATATATGTGTGTGTGTGCATGTCCTATCTAATAAAAGAGTAATATGCATATTAACCACCACTCTGCTACACCCACAAGCCACACCCACCAGGCAACCAGGAGCAAGTATGAAAATTAACCGAACAAAGATGGTGGTGGCCACTGAGAGAGAAGGAAGCTTGGGTTTTCCCAGCAATAGAGGAAGCCAAACTTTTCACACACCCTGGCCACCCCAGGCCTCCATTCAAGGCTACAGAGTTTCAATTATACAAGATAAATAAACCCAAGAAAAATGGCTGTGGCCACAAAACAAGCAGGAGGCTTAGCTCCTCTCCAGGCTACAAAGTTTCAATTATAGAAGTTAAATAAACCCCAGATACTAGAGTTTCTGCTTGGTTCACTGGGAGGCATGCTGGCTGCAAACCACCAAAGTCCCCTCACCCAGGCTGCCCCACACCCCAAGGGAACCCCCACCTTGATCTGGGACACCCTTCAGGGAAAACCAGTTGGTCCCCACCCATGCACGAGGCCTCTATCCTATTTAATGAAATACTAATATGCAAATTGGCCATCACTCCAACCCCCAAGATGGCTGCCCCCATGTGGACACAAGATGGCTACCTCAAGATGGCCAGCATGGGAGGGCAGTTGTGGGGGCACCCAGGCCTGAAGGGGAGAGCAGTTAGGGGTGACCAGGCCTGCAGGGGAGGGCAGTTATGGGCAAACAGGCTATCAGGAGAGCATTTGGGCATCAATCAGACTGGTAGGGGAGTGGTTAGGGAGTGACCAGGCTGGCAGGCAGAAACAGTTAGAGGCAATCAGGAAGGAAGCAGGCAAGCAGTTGGGAGCCAGCAGTCCTGGGCTGAGAGGGATGTCCAACTGCCTGTTTAGGCTCTAAACAGACTGGTAGGGGAGTGGTAGGCTCTAAACAGGCAGGCGGACATGCCTCAAGGGATCCCAGATTAGATATGGTGCAGGTTGGGCTAATGGACACATACCCCTGTGCACGAATTTTGTGAGCCAGGCCTCTAGTGTATATTGATGTGTGTGTGTGTGTGTGTGTGTGTGTGTGTGTGTGTGTGTGTCTATAATCATGCTTTACATCCATTACTTATATTTCCCTTTCACTAGCCTGTAAATTAGTGATAGAAGATACAATTACACCTTTTTTGTTTCTCTTGTTATTTTAAAAATTGTGGTAAGAGGAACACAGGAGTGATTAAGTGCCCTATCCAAAGTCACACAGGTAGAACCAGTACTAACTTCAAATTTTTAATATGTTTCAATATTTTTCAAATTGTTACCCATGGATTCCTAGAGTTTCTGAGAAATTCTAGTGGCTGTTGTAAGGTAAAGGGACAAGAGATAGTGGATGGGTCTCTGAATAGCTCTTACTTTATCTCTCCCTTTTAAAATTATGTAAATTAGTCTCTATGGTTGGTTATTTTCTTACTATTTCTAATTCTTTTTATTTGTTTAACATGGTATCCTTTACATTTTTCTTTGATGCCCTCACTCTCATCCCCGTTTAATATACTTGATCTCCACTGTCCAGTAAAATTAGGCCATAGATAAAATGTGAAGGAAAACAATAAAAATATTAGTAATATTGAACCTCCTAGATTCCAGTCTTAGCATAATCCTTATCTTTTGAATAACACTTAGATAAACATTTCACCTGTCACAGAAGGAAGAAAAAAGAGCATCAGAGTTCCAGAAGAGACAACACATTTGGAGAGAATGTGAAGTTGTTAACAACATGGAAATCCAGTCTGAGATCTGGGGAAATAGGAAACACAACCCTCCTTAAGTTTGAATTTCCTCAATAGAAGATCTTTGAATCTTTCTCTGGTGAAACACAGGTATCCTGCAAAAAGAAAAATATTTGTTTGACATCATGTTACAAGAATTGATAGTATGGCTTGTCTAAAAGTTGGAGTGTCAGTAAGAGATTCTTAAATTTCCTGAAGGTCTGGTATGGCCGGGCCAAATACACAAATTTTGTCAAGGTTCCAAAGACAGGTGCATAAGTTAGCGGAGAAAGAGAGATATCCAGATAATCCACAGGGGCTCTTTTGGATAGTATGAGAGAAGACTATAGCAGAAATTAAGAGTATATAACACAACAGGGAATTAGTTAAGGACACCATTACAACAAAATAATGCTAACAAACAAGGAAATATAGCCAAGTATTAGAGTTAAGTGCATTTTGGAAAACCAAAACAAAGGTCAAGAATGATGTCAATGTGGCATTTCCATATGTCCCCTTGTAAGCTTAAGATATATCACAAGAAGGAAAAGGTGAGTGAAATATCATAAATTTTATAACATTTAAATTGAAATGACTTACAAATATAATAAAAATGACTGAGTTTATCTGAAAGTAATTTGATTACTGTTTCTGTCTCAGACAAAATGAGGATGCCTATAGAAATTAATTTTATTTTTTTGAAAAATATAATATTTAAACACCAAGTTCATGGTACTGAGAAATTTGGACTTAATATTCATATGTCAGCTTTCCATATAAGATTTTATCTTAAAACAAAATACCATCAAATAAAAATAAAAAAAGAAAATAGATCTTAACCTGTGAGAAATTGATAGTCTGCTTCTTAGAGGTAAAACACATTAGTGAGCAAGTGGGCACATTGGTTTCTAACAGTTCATGTTCATTTTGCTCAGCATTCCAAGATAGCAGAATATTATTAAACTTTCATTCTGGTATATATAATGTTAAAATGAGGTTAGCCTTGACATTGACCTAGACTCATAGCCTTCTGTAATATTAGTACTGAAGTACCTTACCTTCTCCATTTTACTATTGGGAAAACTGATATTGAGATCAGGAAAATTACTTGGCTTCCTTTATCCTATGCTCTGATATTACAGCCATTGATAGCAACTTTTCATTCTAGGAAATTTTTGGCCCAGATTACACTCATTAAATAAATAAATAAATAAATAAATAAATAAAAAATAAATAAAAAGTAAGAATAATATTCCATGGGATTGTTATTACTTTGGGACACAATGAAAACTAGATGAATAATTGGTCATAAAATACTTAGGAAATGTTAATTACAATATAAATATGAAGGAACTCTATTAATGTCATTAATAAAGTCATATAGTGACTCTATGAACCAGTGTCTAGATTAAAATCTCCCAGATGGAGAAAATAATATTTTTGTCAGAATTAATGCTGCAATTATTAAATTATTCCTTTAACATATAGGGATAGATAATTTAAACACTGTAGCATGGTTTCACCTACCCTCTTCATTAACTTAGGTTGCATGAAATTCACAAACATTATTAGGGATCATAAAATTACCATGCATTTTTTGGAATTGAATACAGAATTGACCTCTGTGACCTTCATCAGTCTCAGAGACTCTGCCTCACATTGACCAAAGAAATAGTAATTTTTATTATATCCATCAAGTTCAACTGGAACTTTGATTTTCATGTTACTGCACAGAACTAAAAGGAGAGTCTGATAATATTTTATTATTTGCCCCTTGTAATGTTGAAGATGTCAATCAAATATTTTATAACTCTTCCTTGCCAGCAACATTCTTATGCTTTGTAATATCAATATATCCCATAGGATAAAAAAAGTCACTAAAGGCTACTTTATTATTTTAATTTAGGTGACACACCATTGATTTGGATATTTGCTTATTTTCCTTTTTTTTTTATTTATTTTGTTTTCCAAAGAAAATGATCACTTTTATTATCATGGATCTTGGTACATCTGAGGGAAAACACAAGCAAATCAAACAACAGACATATAAATAACTTGCTTTTCTAACACATAGATTTTCTACATATTATATCAAGATGTTATCACCACCCATTTATTTCACAAGAGCAGCTTGCTGAGAGCTGTACCTGATTGGCTGTGGTCCTCGCCCTGCCAAATGTGATCTTAATCCACAGTTGCAGGTATTAGCAAAGGTCCTCAGGACTTCATCACCGCCTCTTGATTTTGATGATACTGCAATTCTGTGATAGTATAAAGTGGACAACTTCAGGACTTGCTTGATCTGCACCTTTTCCCTCTTCAGGACACTTATCTATTATATTGTAAAACACCTTTGGATTGTGTACTCTATGTTACTTGTCTTCAGATCTATCTTGTGACTTGCTTAAAGCCTCCCTGTTTTTAAGACACTGACTCAGACTTGTAGTATTTCATATAGCAGCTTTCTCCAGCTTTCAAAGGAGAAATTGCAGCTTGCCCAGAAATCTGCTGCTTCACTAATTTTGAATTCAGAGAAAATATTTATTTTCATTGTACCGTATTGATTTTATCAGCCATTCATGTTGAGTTCAAGTGCCTCACCGTGATTTTTAAATATATTGTTAAATATATATTATTGCAAAAACAAAACAAGACTAGACAAAATACTACCACTTCCCTTTCCTCTCTGAGAAATCTTTATATTTAGAGATTATTACAGATACTATAAAGAGCTCATTAAGTCATTTGACAAGTATTTTTATACTTTTGAGAATAAGATTCATTGGATAAATGGTGAAGTAGAAGTGTATGCCAATTCTTCCTTTTACAGTGCAGGGCAAAGCTGGTAAATATCACACATGTTCAATATAATAGGTACACTCCAGGTCAAGTATATGTTTCCTTTTTCATTTAATTTCTTGAAGTGTCATTATTATATAGGTTAATCCTATATAATAAATAACTAATATGCAAATGGTTGTCACTCCTTTGAGCCCTCACACTGGGACTGAGGGACCTGAAGCCAGGCCGGGGGACCTGAGGCTGTGCCCCCGTCCCCCGCCTGGCAGGGCTGGATGGGGGAACTGAGGCTGTGCTCCCCACCATGCAGGGCTTGACAGGGGTGGGGCTGAGCAGGTGCGGGTCTTATGCAATTTTGAGGCCCACACAGGTGGGCAGGAACTTGACTCTGGGTTCCACAGCATGCCCTATACTCTGACAGGAGGGAGATTTTCATACATTTTACTAATTTTCTTTAATCTTTGACACTTCTATTATAAAGAAAGGGCAAATAGAAATATTAAAATATTTCTTCTAATCAATTCTCTTTTAATTTGCATGAATTTTGTGCAAGAGGCCACTAGTAAGATTATAAAGGTTTCATGTGTATATTTCTTTTTTTTTCCATGGCCTTTGTACAGCCTTTATTATTAAGCTATGAGCATCCTGTTTGAGGCTAGTTTTACTAGTGGCTATGTGCACGTTTGTCTGCAAAGAGACATTTACTCATTCCCCTTTCCCCTTTTCTAGTAGCAAATTTTGTTTTTTGTTTTTATTTTTTTTGCACATCCCTTTTCACTTAACAGTACATTTAACTATAGTGCACAACATGATTCCAAGTCAAAACAGTGGCCCATTGGGCACTAAGCTTCTGATTGGGAAGGGCAGTCCAATCATGTGTATATTTCTATGATATATGATTTGTATATTACATTCTGTGCCCACCACCCAAAGTCAAATCATCATCCCTCATCATATATTTGACACTCCCTACTCTTTCCTATCTTCTACCCACCCTTAACTCTGGTAACCACCATACTATCTGAGTTTTTGTTTGTTTGTTTTCATAGCTTATTCATTTATTAATTTCAGTTTCATATACATATGAGTATAAATATATGGTTCTTAATTTCTTTTGTCTGAGTTATTTTGTGAATACATGTTATCAAATATTGCTCGTAGATATGCAGAAAAGCATTTTCTGGGTCTTATTGTAAATTTACTCATCTTTTTTGGGAACTTCCATACTGTTTTCGATAGTGGCTGTACCACTTGCTAGTGGCCCGGTGCACAAAATTCATGCAAAATTCGTATATTCCCTCAAACAGTGAATGAGGGTTTCCTTTTCTCCACAACCTCTCCAACACTTGTTATTACTTGTCAAGTTGATAATAGCAATTCTAACAGGTGTCACGTGGTATCTCATTATAGTTATGATTCAAATTTCTCTAATAGGTAGGATAGTCAAACATATCAAATATCCGTTGGTCATTTGAATGTCTTTTTGGGAGAACTGACTGTTCCGGTCCTCTGTCATATTTTAACTCAATTGTTGTTGTTTTTTTGGTTGAGTTGTAGGAATTCTTTATATATTTTGAATATTAACCCCATGTCAGAGCTGTTTGCAAATATTTTCTCCTATTCTGTTGGCTGCTTTTTTGTTTGATTGATAGTTGCTTTTGTTTTGCAGAAGCTTTTTAGTTTGATATAGTGTCATTCATTTACATTTGCCTTTACCTCCCTTACCTTTGACATCAACTTCATAAAATCTTCTCTAAGACTAAGGCACATAAGTTTACTATCTATGCTTTCTTCTATGTTATTTATTGTTTCAGGTCTTAATTTAGGCCTTTTATTCATTTTGAGTTAATTTTTGTATAGGGGGCAATTAACAGTCCAATCTCATTCTTTTGCATATTCCTTTTCAATTTTCCCAGCACCATTTATTGACGTGGCTTTCTTTGCCCTATTGTATATTTTTGAAACCTTTGTCAAGAATTATTTGCCTATAGAAGAATCCAAGATGGTGGCATAGGTAAACACCTACACTGCTGCCTCACACAACAATTTCAAAACTACAACTAAAAGACAGAACGGACATCATCTACAACCACAGGAAAGCTGGCTGAGTGGAAATTCTACAACTAGAGGGAAAGAGAGGGGCTCACAGAGACCCAGTGGAGCTGCAAAAAGCTGAGGTACAGAGAGGCGCACGTGGAGAGAGCAGGTGCTGGAGTACCTGGCTGGCTTTCTCTGGCAGGAGGGAGATGGAGACTCCCAACTGCATTGAATCCGTTATCCTGTGGCACTAAACCCCAGATCCAGCTGAAACTCATACGGGGGGAGTTTGGACTGTAAAAAGGGAGAAGGGCATAGAAATTTGGGGTGTTGCAAAAGATCAGAGGCCTGGTGGCATGCACAGCATTGCACGCAGAGGACAGACTGCTGATTGTGACACTGGCTTTTGCGAGTGGGCAGGAGACAGACCCTCCCAACTGTGCCACTTCTGACTCCACTAAATCCCAGTTTTGGGTGAAACTCTAGGGACCCAGACTCCTGTGCTCCTGGAGCGCAGAGGAGCCAAAAGGCAGCCGTCTAGAGGCACTGCGCATGTGTGCACAAGGACCGCTCCAGCAATTACCCAGTCAAGTGAGACTCAGGGGCTGTGGTGGGTGAGGCAGACTGGAAGGCAAGGCGGTCCCTTAAACCCTGAGACTCCACCCATCCCAAGCTCAATGGAGAGGCTTCTGTGGTTTTGCAAGTCGGGTATCATAAGGCTGAATCCAACACAGAAGTTCTCCTGGCATAGTGAAAATGCCAAGACATGGGAAGGGATCACAAACAAAATAAATGGAGGAAAACAAACGACTGGATATAGAGTTCAAAACCACGCTTATAAGGTTTTTCAAGAATATCCTAGAAAAGTTGGATAAAGTTAGTGAGACCCAAGAGGAGATGAAAAAGAACCAACTAGAGATGGAAAAGATCCAACTAGAGATGGAAAAGGACCAACTAGAGATGGAAAAGGTCCAACTAGAGATGAAAAAGGATAACTAGAAATTAAACATACACTGACTGAAATAAAAAAATATTATACAGATTCTTAACAGCAGACTAGAGAAAGGCAAGAATCAAGTAAAAAATTTGAAATATAAAGAATCAGAAAACACTCAACTGGAAAAGCAAGAAGGTAAAAGAATCCAAAAATGTGAAGGTAATATAAGGAACCTCTGGGACAACTTCAAGCATACCAACATCAGAATTGTGAGGTTGCCAGAAGAAGAGAGAGAGCAAGATACTGAAAACCTATTTAAAGAAATAATGACTGAAAACTTCCCACATCTGGTAAAAGAAATAGACTTACAAGACACATCATAATGAAAATGCCAAGAGCAAAAGAGAAAGAGAGAATATTAAAAGCAGCAAGAAAAAAAAATTGTTACCTAAAAGGAAGCATCCATACAACTTCCAGCTAATTTCTCAACAGAAACTATGCAGGCCAGATGGAAGTAGCAAGAAATATTCAAAGTGATGAATAGCAAGAACCTACAACCAAGATTACTCTACCCAGCAAAGCTATCATTCTGAATTTAAGGGCAAATGAAGAGCTTCACAGAGAAGAAAAAGCAAAAGGAGTTCATCAACTCCAAACCAGCATTATATGAAATGATGAAAGGTACTCTTTTAGAAGAGGAAGAAGACAAAGGTAAAAGACAAACAATTATGAATAACAAATACATATCTATGAACAAGTGAAGCTAAAAATTAAGTGAATTAAAAATGTGATCAACAGAATAAACTGGTGAATATAATAGAATGAGGAGCACAGAAAGGGGGTGGACTGATAATTCTTATGGGGAAAGGAGTGAGGGGTGTACAGGGAGAGACTGGACAAAAATCATACACCTATGGATGAGGTCAATGGGAGGGAGGTAAGGGCAGAGGGAAGAGTGGGAGCCTGGTGGACGGGAGTTATTGAGAAAAAAAAAGAGAAACAAATGTAATAATCTGAATAATAAAGATTTAATTTAAAAAAATATATAAAAAGAATTATTTGCCCATATACATGTGGGTCATTTTCTGGGCTCTTAATTCTGTTCCATTGGTATGTGTGTCTGTTTTTCTGCCAATACCATACTGTTTTGATTATCTTTACTTTGTAGTATAAATTGAAATCAGGTAGTATGATACCTTGTCTTAATTATTTTTCCTCAATGTTGCTTTGGCTATTCAGGGTCTTTTGTGGTTCCATACAAATATGATGATTTTTTTTGTTTTATTTATTTAAAAAGTATTGTTGGAATTTTTATGGGGATTGCATTGTATCTGTATATTGCTTTGGGTAATATGGTCATTTTAACTATGTTGATTCCTACAATCCATAAACATGGAATATCTTTCTATTTCAGTAGGTCTTTTTTAATCTCTTTTAATAATGATTTGCTGTTTTCAGGATATCATTCTCTGTTAAGTTTATGCCTAGTTATTTTATTTTTTTGGTTGCAATTGTAAAATAATTTTCCTTTATTTTCAATTAAATGGCTAGTGTATAAAAATGCAGTGGATTTTTTATATTGATTTTTGTATCCTGCAACTGGACTATATTTGCTTATTGGTTCTAATTGTTTTTTGGTGAAGTCTTTAGGGTTTCTATATAAAGAATCATGTTATCTGAAAAAAAGAAGACACTATTGCTTCTTCATTTCTAAATTAGGCTACATACAATTACACATACTATTTATAATCCTCTTCATGTTAGAGATTCTTTTTTTAAAATATATTTTATTGATTTTTCACAGAGAGGAAGGGAGAGGGATAGAAAGTCAGAAACATCGATGAGAGAGAGACATCGATCAGCCGCCTCCTGCACACCCCACACAGGAGATGTGCCTGCAGGCAAGGTACTTGCCCCCAGACCAGAATCGAACCTGGAACCTTTCAGTCTGCAGGCCGAGGCTCTATCCACTGAACCAATCCGGTCTTGGCATGTTAGAGATTCTTCTCTTTTGCTTTTGCTGCATCCCAAAAGTTTTGTTATGTCATGTTATCATCCTCATTTATCTCTACATATCTTTTAATATCACCTTTTTTTTACCATTTTTAGTAGCATCATTCATTTGCATGTGAAATTAATGTGCTAAGTGTGCTCTTTAATTTTCCTAATGGTGTAGTTAATATGGGTTCTTTATCCTTATGGAAGAAATAGGTGTGTGTGAACAAATGTCTTGTCCAAATATAGGCAGTAGAGAAAGATTTCTCCACTTTCTCATCTTTTTCAAATCATCACTTTAAGGAACAGTTCTCCCTAAGATCATCAATAATATCCATATCTTCTAAACCAAGGACTAATTACTAATCCTAAATTATGTTTTTGTTCTTGAAACATTCTCTTCTTTATTCCTATGATTCCACAGTCACCTATAGTTTGCTTCTCTGTCTATTCCGTTTTAAAAATCATCTTTTCCTTTTTTAAGAAAAATATAGTTTATAGATTTTTTTTACAGAGAGAAAGGAAGAAGGATAGAGAGTTAGAAATATCAATAAGAGAGAAACACCGATCAGCTGCCTCCTACACACCTCCTACTAGGGATATGCCCACAACCAAGGTATATTCCCTTGACTGCAATCAAACCTGGGACTCTTCAGTCCGCAAGACTGAGCCAAACCAGTTAGAGCAAAAAATAAATAAATAAATAAATAAAAATAATAATCTTTTCAATTACAGGTGATATACAATATTATATTAATTTCAGATATACAAACCAATGATTAGAAATTATATAATTTATTAAGTGATCATCCCAACAAATCTTATAGTCAGAGGTTCTAACTCCCCAAGCGATTCTGAGGAAGTGCACACTTTTCCAAGTTATATCCCAACATTATTTTGATGTATCATTATGGTCTCAAAGTTTATAGCTTATCATTTCTCTTCTTATTGTGGTTACTCAGAGATCTCACTTTTTCCTTAAATGTTTATCATGATAGAATTGATTTGAATGGACCTTAGTTTATAATTGAATTTAGCTTAGAATTAACATCTCTTAATTCTTTCAAGAGGCCAGATATAATATCCTAACTCAAGTCTCATAACAAAATTAGTCATTGTCTATTAATCAGCAGATATTTATTTTCATGTGAACTTAAGACATTAAAGCCAAATTCTCTCTGTATCTTTAAGTATATATAAATCATTCTTACTTTTCAGTTTACTTTTTATTTTATTTTATTTTATTTTATTTTATTTTATTTTATTTTATTTTATTTTTGTCAGTATATCAAACTCAAGGCTGAGTTCACCAAATTCTGCGAAAATGACCAAATGTGTATTATTGTTGGTAATATTATTTACATACAATTTTCTACTGAAGGTTGATATATGATTTCCATTTTTTCAGATTTATTAGTCCAATTTAGTTATATTCTTAGATTAGTACTCCTTGAAGTATCAAGGTAGTCTAGGTTAAGAGAAGTTGATGACCATAGAATAGAACTCACATATGATATATACCCAGATTTTGAAAGAACAAACTATCTGCATCTAAATTATTCTATCTTCATTTCCAAAAAGAAAAACATATTATACAAATTAATTATTGTATTCAACATGTTTTACTATCTGACATTTCTATGACTTTAATCAGTACGTGAAAATCATTGAAACTGTAAATTCTGTCATTGCTGTCATGCAAATTTGTTATGTTCTAATTGAAAATCACATTGTAAAAGTCTTGGTTTTTTTTTAATTTAAAAATATTATCAAGCAGAATGCAAATTCAGTAACAGAATCTTTAGAAGTCTCAAGGGGGAATCTTGCATAGATAATTTTTAAGAGAGTTGTATTTTATTGTAAATGTTGGTTCTTTGTACACAATCTAACATATATTGTCAAAATGTATTAGCTCCCTAGGTAACTCTTGGATAAAATTTGTCATGTTTTATGAGAGTCTTGACTATTTTACTTTAAATTTAATTTTAACATTTAATTCTAAATTTGGGATATTGTATGTACTTGCATGTAATCCTCAACATTTTCGATGTGACATTTCACATTTCCAAATGTAGGACACCAAGCCTTACTTGCACTATGTTTTATTTATATTATTATACACTCAATATATTTCTATTTTTAAAATTGAAATATTTGCTATGTAACATTGTGTGAATTTAAGCTATATAACATGCTGATTTGATACATTTTTATATTGTAATATGATTGCTCTTGTAACAAGAATTAGCATCTTTATAATGTCACATAATTATAATTTTGTGTTTGGAAAAATAAAGATTTCATCTCTTGTGCACTATTAGAATGAAAATTTGTTAATCCATTATGGAAAGCAATATGGGGTTTCCTTAAAATAATAAGTATCTTTCTCAGAAATATAAACAAACTTTTGAGTGCATCTTATTGGCTACAGTAGGACAAATGCTTACTCTTAAAACAATCACTGAAAGCAGATGAATGGTTTTTGCTAATCAGAGTGTAATTTTGGAGGTTTGGGGATGTTTCAGTCATACATAGACTATGTGAACTGAGAGTCAAGAAAATGATATTCCTCAAAGAATACTGGGTACTGTTTCAACAGAAAGGTGTTAGGCAATATATATATATTGCCTA
>JAAGEH010000037.1:3566598-3608664 GCA_011751065.1 Lasiurus cinereus
TATATATATATATATATATATATATATATAGAGAGAGAGAGAGAGAGAGAGAGAGACATCTACTGCAAATTAAGAGGACATACATATGTCCAATAGACATATGCGAAGGAATAGTCAAGTTCACTAATCATAAGAGAGATGCAAATTCTAACCACATCACACCTGTCTGAATGACTGTCATCAATAATTCCACAAATACCAAGTATTGACAAGGATATGGAGAACAAGGAATTCTCATACACTGTTGGTGGCAATACACTGTGGAGAATTAAAGTAATTCCACTTCTGAGAATTTATCTGAAGAAATCAGAAACAGTAATTTGGAAGTATAAATGCGCATCTTTGTTCATTGAGCATAATTCACATTAGCCAAGATTTGAGAACAGACTAAATAACCAACACTGGAGAAGGTGATAAAAAGTTGTGGTATGTTTACACAATGGAATACTACTCAGCCAAAAAAAATGAACTCTTATTCTTTGGAACAAGGATGTACATGGAGAGCATTATGTTAAGTAAAATAGACAGTCAGAGAAAGACAAGAACCATAGGATTTCACATTATGTTAAATGTAATGAATACAATGAACTAACAAGCAAATAAAGACAGACAAATACATAGAGAGCAGGATCACAGATCACAGCAGGTGGGTTGCTGGGTTGGAGGGGTTAAGAGATTGAGCAAAAATAAAAAAAGAGAAAAAGTCATGGACATGGACAGCAGTTTAGTAATTGTTGGGGGTGGAGGGGAGTTGGGGATAGTGGAGCAGGATATAGGAACGTATTGGTGATGGATGGAGACAAATTTGATGATGAGCACATAATGCAGTGTACAGATGATGTGTTATAGAATTTTGCATTAGAAACTGTATAATTTTTTTAAACTGTCAACCCAATAAATTCAATAAAAAGAATAAATGACGTGCAACAGTTTGTCAAATATCTGCTCAAAAAAGAAGAACCATCTGGGTAGCTTTATAATATTTATAGTTCAGAGACTGCACACCTGAAGAAAAACCCATGGAATAGACAAGGCCAGATATGATGAATGAAAAAGAGGTGGATGGAGAAAAAAAATGGTGGCAGAATAGATGGACGTGTCCAGAGACTTGTCACTGAGCAGACAGTGAAAACAGCTGAGGGTAGTACTGAGAGTGTTTGTTGGCAAGTTAAGGGACAGTTATCCTCCAGGAGAAGGTGGAAAACTGCAGGACAGGGATCCCCTGAACAGACAGCCCCACTGCCATGGGGTTTTTGTCTACCAGAGCCACCAGCGGGAACATGGAGAATCATGCCATCTTGCAGGGGGAAGTGAATGGCTACAGTGGCCTGAAAAGAAAACTAGCTGCAGCACCCAACAAACAGCCAGGGGGCCCAGAACACAGCACTCCAATCAGCACAAACACTTGGATTTAGAGGAGCTCCACATGCCACACAGAAAGATCAGATTTCTCCTGGGATAAGGAAAGAGGCCTAAATAACCAGAAACCAGGAGAAGAAAGACCATGGGCAGAAGAAGAAACAGCCTGAATATGAAAGAAAAGCAGGTATCACTAGAAAAGGAAGTAAACGAAATAGAAGCAGAAATAAACCTGCCAACTGAAACCTGTTTGGGTCAGTGGATAGAGTGTCCACCTGTGGACTGAGGGGTCCCAGGTTCGATTCCGGTCAAGGGCATATACCTTGGTTGCAGGCACACCTGCCGTAGTAGGCATGCAGGAAGTGGCTGATTGATGTCTCTTTCTCATCGATGTTTCTAACTCTCTATACCTCTCCTTTACTCTATGTAAAAAATTAATAAAATATATATTTTAAAAGAAAATAAATAAAACTGCCAGTGAAAAAGTTCAGAGAAATGGTCATAAAGTGGCCGAAAAGAATGGAAGACAAAATCAACACTATGAGTAAGAGCCAAGAAGAAATGAAGAAGAACCAAGAGGAAATGAAGAATAAACAGGAAGAAATTAAAAATGACATGGCTGCTGTAAAGAACTCAATAGAAAGCATCAAAAGTAGACTAAAAGAAGCAGAGGACCACATCAGTGAGCTAGAAGACAAGGTAGAAAAAAATACCCAGCAGCTTCTAGGATAAAAAAAATTAAAAAGCAAGAGGAGAAACTAAGGGAACTTTGGGATAACACAAAACAAAAACAAAAACAAAAACAAAACAAAACAAAAAAAAAACACATACACATAATTGGGGTTCCAGAAAGAGTGGAAACTGAGGAAGGAATAGAAAACCTGTTTGAAAAAATAATAACAGAAAACTTGCCTGATATAGGAAAGAAACACACACACACACACACACACACACACACACACACACACACAGACAAATCCAAGAAGCTAACAGAGTCCTAAGCAAAATGAACCCCCAAAAAAACAACACCAAGACACATCATAATTAAATTGGCAATCACCAATGACAAAGTAAGAATCTTAAAAGCAGTCAGAGAGAAACAGAAAGTTACCTACAAAGGAACCCCCATAAGACTAGCAACGGATTTCTCAATAGAAAACTCATCAGGCCAGAAGGCAATGGAATGAAATATACAAAGTCATGCAAAGGAAGGGTCTGAATACAAGAATACCCAGCAAGGAATTCAAAAAATTTGAAGGTGAAATCAGGAGCTTCACAGACAAAAAATGACTAAGGGAATTTATTACCACCAAACTAGCAATGCAACAAATGTTAAAGTGTCTGCTGTAAAACATAGAAATAGGAAACAATGAGGAAACACAGGGTTTAAAAAATAAAAATGGTGACAGACAAGTACATATCAATAATAACTTTAAATGTAAATGGATTAAATGATCCAATAAAAAGACATAGGGTAACAGACTGGATAAGAAAACATAACCCATATATCTGCTGTCTACAAAACCTCACCTCAGAAAAAGAGATGCATACAGACTGAAGGTGAAGGGATGGACAATGGTGTTTCAGGCAAATGGAAATGAAAAAAAAAAAGCCGGTGTTGCAATACTTATATCTGACAAATTAGATCTCAAAGTGAAGGACATAACAAGAGATAAGGAAGGCCACTTCATAATACTAAAGCAAACAATCCAACAAGAAGAAATAACTCTGGTAAACTCATATGCACCCAATATAGGAGCACCTAAATACATAAAAAACTCTTGGAGGATATTAAGGGAGAGATTGACAGCAATACAATCATAATAGGAGACTTTAATACCCCACTGTCACCACTGGACAAATCCTCTAAACAAAAAATTAGCAAAGAAACATCAATCCTAAATGACTCACAAGACCAGATGGAATTAATGGACTGGACATCTCCAAAACATAACACCCCAAAGGCAAAGAATATACATACTTCTCCATTGCACATGAGTCATTTTCAAAGATAAAACATATGTTGTGTCATAGGAAAAGTCTCTTTAAAATCAAGAAAATAGAAATCATATCAAGCATTTTCTCAGATCACAGCGGCATAAAACTGGAAATAAACTAAAATAAAAGCAATACAAAAAAATCAAACATATGGACACTAAACAGCAATTACACAATCACTGGGTAACCAGAGAGATCAAGGCAGAAATAAAACACATCATGGCAACAAATGACAATGACAAAAAAACAAAAATTTATGGGACACAGTGAAAGCAGTCTCGAGAGGGAAGTTCATAGCTCTACAAGCCTACTGCAATAAACAGGAAACAATGACAATAAATTACCTAACCCTACAACTCAAAGAGCTAGAAAGAGAGCAACAAGAATATCCCAGTGTAAGCAGAAGGAAGGAAATAGTAAAGATCACAATGGAGATAAGCAACATAGAGACCAAAGAAACAATTCAAAAGATCAACAAAACCAAGAACTGGTTCTTTGAAAGGATAAACAAGATTGATGGTTCTCTATCCAGGCTCAACAAGAAGCAAAGCAAAAAGACCCAGATAAAATCAGAAATGCAAGAGGAGAAATAACAACAGACTCCCAAAATAAAAAGGATTCTTTAAAAATATTAAGAACAACTATATTCCAACAAACTGGACAACTTGCAAGTAATGGATATATTCCTAGAAAAATGTAACCTTCCAAATCTCAATCAGGAAGAATATAAACATCTCAATAGTCCAATACCTATGGAAGAAATTTAAGCAATCATCAAATAGCTTCCAGCAAACAAAAGCCGGGGACTAGATGGCTACACAGGAGAGTTTTACCAAACATTCAAAGAAGAATTAAAACCTATCCTCCTCGGATGAATCAAAAATATTAAAGAAGAAGGAACACTTCCAAACACCTTCTATGAAGCCAGCATCATCCTACTACCAAAACCAGATAAAGACAACACAATGAAAGAGAATTAGAGGACAATATCTCTCATGAATATCGATTCCAAATCCTCAACACAATTTTAGCAAATCAGATCCAGCAGTGCATCAGAAAGATCATTCACCATGACCAAGTAGGATTTATCCCTGGAGTGCAAGGATGATATTATATCCACAAATCAATAAACATGGTGCATCACATAAACAAATTGAGAGATAAAAATCACATAGTCATATCATTTGATGCAGAAAAAGCATTTGACAAACTACAACACTGTTTCGTGGTAAAAACTCTCAGCAAAGTGGGAATAGAAAGACCATACCTCAACAACATAAAAGCTATATATGATAAACCCACAGCTAACATCATACTCAATGGGTAAAAACTAAAACCATTTCCCCTAAGAACACGAACAAGACAGGGATTCCCACTCTCACCACTATTGTTTGACATAGTACTGGAAGTATTAAGCATTGCAATTAGACAAGAAGAAGAAATAAAAGGCATCCAAATTGGAAAACAAGTAAAACGGTCCATATTTGCAGATGACATGATACTGTGCAGAAAAAACCTGAAGGATTCAATCCAAAAACTAATAGACTTAATAAATGAATTCAGCAATGTAGTAGGATACAAAATTAATGCCAAGAAATCTATGGCATTTCTATACACTAATAGTGAAATTACAGAATGAGAGACTAAAAAAGCAATCCCATTTTCCATCTCACCAAAAAAAATTAATATACATAGGAATAAACCTAACTAAGAAGGTAAAAGACCTATGTGCAGAAAACTGCAGGACACTAGAAAAAGAGAGAGAGGAAGATGTAAGCAGATGGAAGAGCATACCAAGTTCATGGATTAGGAGAATCAACATCATTAAAATGTTTATACTACCCAAAGCAATATATAGATTCAATGCACTACCCGTTATAATACTAACGACATATTCCACAGACCTAAAAAGAACTCTTGAAAGATTCATCTGGAACAAAAAGACAAAGAATTGCCATAGCAATCCTGACAAAGAAGAATAAAGTAGGTGGGATCTCAATACCAGATTTCAAGCTATATTACAAAGCAGCTATTCTCAAATCACCCTGGTACTGGCACAAGAACAGACATGTAGACAAATGGAATAGAATAGAGAATCCAGATATCCACCCAAACCACTACACTCAATTAATATTTGACAAAGGAGGCATGCACATACAATAGATTCAAGACAGCCTCTTCAATAAATGGTGTTGGGAAAATTGGACAGATACATGCAAAAAAATGAAACTAGGCCAAAAGCTTACACCATACACAAAAATAAACTCCAAATGGATACAGGACTTAAACATAAGATGGAAAACCTTAAAAATACTAGAGGAATCCACAGGCAGCACAATCTCAGGCATATGCCAAAAGAACTTCTTTACTGATACTGCTCCAAGGGCAATGGAAGCTAAAGAAAAAATAAACAAATGGGACTACATCAAAATAAAAAGCTTTTGCACAGCCAAAGAAACCAACAACAAAACAACAAGAAATATCACTGTATGGGAGAACATATTTGCAAATGTTATCACTGATAAAGATTTATTACCAACATCTACAGCCAACTTATACAACTTAATAAAAGGAATATAAATGATCCAATAAAAAAAATGGGCAAAGGACCTAAATAGAACCTTTTCCAAAGACAACAGAAGAAATGCCAAGAGATACATGAAAACATGCTCAAAGACTAATTATCCGAGAGATGCTAATCAAAATGACAATGTGATACCATCTCACACTGACAGAATAGCAATCATCAACAAATCAACAAATGACAAGTTTTGGCAAGGATGTGGAGAAAAAGGAACCCTTGTGCACTGTTGGTGGGAATGCAGACTGGTGCAGCCACTATTGAGAACAGTATGGAGTTTCCTCAAAAAATTAACAATGGAACTCCCATTTGACCCAGCAATCCGACTCTTAGGAATATATCCTATGAAACTAGAAACACCTATCAGAAAGGATTTATGCACCCCTATGTTCATAGCAGCACAGTTTAGAATAGCTACAATTTGGAAACAGCCTAGTTGCCCATCAGCAAATGAGTGGATCAGAAAACTCTGATACATCTACACAATGGAATTCTATGCTGCCATAAAAAAGAAGGGATTCTTAACATTTGCAGCAACCTGGATGAAACTGGAGAGCCTTATGCTAAGTGAAATAAGCCAGTCAATGAAGGATGAACACCCCATGATCTCACTCATTTGTGTATAATAAAGAACATTATAAACCGATGAACAAAAAGATAGATACAGAGGCAGTAAAGCATCAAACAGACTGTCAAATTACAGCAGGAAGGTTAAGGAGAGGTGGGGTAGACAAGAGATCAACTAAAGGACTTGTATGCATGCATATAAGCATAACCAATGAAAACAGGACACATTATACATGTAACACATTAATAAAAATAACAATTATAATAAATAAATAAATATATAAAGGAAGAGGTGGAAGTCCTATTCCTATATTTAAACTGGAGAAGAATTTAGACATTTAGAATTTCTTTCTCCATATGAGAATGTAGACTGTTCTGGAATGTTGTCTGGGAGAAAATTCTTTCTATCTAAGGTTCTGCACAAGCCCTTTGTGGAGGTCCAAGAGGAGGTACAGAGGCTGTCACCACCACTACCACCATTATTATCCTCCGATGTGGATGATTTTACACTGGGTTTTGTGCTGACAATCTCTTTCTTTTCTTTATTCAGCACAGCAAAACCTAGAGTATTGTGTTCTGTGGCTAATTCTCTTCTTCTTAAAGAAATGGTCAGCACCACATGTAGTTCTTTTCCTGTCTCCTACTGACTCATTCTCCTTCTGATACTTCACAATGTGCCTGAAATCCAAAGTGACCTTTGGAGACAGTCCAAATATATAGAGCTTAATATTTAAATCCAAAAAGAAAAAAAAAGAGTATAGACTTTGGAGTTCAGTTGCATAGTGTTTAAAGTCCTAGGTGTGGGGTCTGACAAAAAGTTCAATTTCTGGTCTGCTACTTAGCAGGTATATTGTCTCAGTCAAATTATTAAAAGTTTCTGAACCTCAGTATCCACATCTGTAAAGTGAGAACTACAATGCTCAATTTTACAGAGATATGGTCTCCCTTTAAATAATTAATTGCACTTAGCATAATGCTTGGCACACAATAAGCACTTGATACACGGTAGCTGTTAGTGTTGTTATTATTAAAATAAGCATTGAGGAAAGATGTAGAGATTATAGTAATCAAGTTCTGTCTTAAAGTATTAAAATGTCATGCAATAAACACTTAATGATCTAGACTAGGCAATTGAAAATGCAAAGACATGGCCAAATACATACAATTTTCAAAGAATCCACATAACATGGATATATTAAGAATGTAAAAATTTGCCCCCTTCCAATCACCTTTTCTCCAAAATGGCATTTATTAAAATCTTAGACATTAAGAGAACTTGAAAAAATTGGTAAGATGCTCCAAGTTTTTGGAGTTTTGTTTACTCTTATTTTACCTGTTCATTTATATTTGACCCTTTAATAACTGCTAGTAAGGTTTTTCTGTTAGAAATATATTTGTTTCCAGTAATAGAAAACTCAGTACATAATGTGATGAGAAAAAGAAGATACAGAAAGGAATATATGGATTTGCTTAACAATTGAAAATTCCAGGGATAGAACTGACTTCAAGATCAGCTATTTTTAGGGTCAAGGACTGATCTAATCTCTATGTCATGACTTCCTCCAGCTGGTTTGGCCTCATACTACTCTATACAGTATGAAGACAGTAACACTTCCATCTTCCTCCCACTCCCCCCTCCCCATTTCCCTGTATCCACTGGCTATGCCTACACACACATGCATACAAGTCCTTCGGTTGATCTCCTACAGGCCCCTCCCCCCCCAACCTCCCCTGCCTTCCCACTGTAGCACCACAGTCTGTCCATTGCTTCTTTGCCTCCGCATCTGCTTCCCCCCCACCCCCTGATTCTTGTCTTTAAGAACATCTTGCCCCTGTAGGCTAGAAATAAACCCACCAGAGCAAAAGAAAAAATGATTGAGTCACAATTTCAATGTCTGATAGCTTTGAGTCCCAATTTCAATGTCAGACAGTTCCTTATGTATACATGGTATCTGGATAGTGGACAAATGGTGGCAATGCTGGTGCGACCCTCTCTGGTTTCTTCCTAGGCATCCTGTAGCGATGCTCAGCTGCAAACTGCTCACATGGCATGGATTCCTCAGCTTCTTCCATCTGTGGACTGTTTCTCCTCTTGCCTTTGTGGTTGGTGCAGACCTGTCAGTTCCTCTCTGTTGCAGTAGTCCACTTGGTCTTGGAATTGTTTTCTGAAATTATATAAACATATTCTCGACCAAGAGTTAATAAAGGAATCTTTTCTATAAATTGATTTGGGGTCCTTTTTATTTTTGCCTACCCGCTTTTCCTTTGGCTTATTTTGACACCATGTGTGTTTTTCATAGGTGTCTTGCTGTTAGTATTACACATGAAAATTAATTTTCTAAAGTGAAAATTTTCTAGATGTAATTTACTTAACATGTAATTTACTTAACAGGTATTTTTCCTTACATGATATTATTCTACCCCCCCCCGGGTTGGTTGATGGAGAATGTGGTAAAATTTTTAATGCAATCTTTTTAAATTAATTTTATACATATATCCCTATTGCTCCCCCTCCCTCCAGGCATACCCCAACCCTCCAGTGTCTATATTAATTGGTTATGCTTATATGCATGCATACAAGTCCTTTGATTGATCTCTTATCTATCCCACCTAACCTTAATCTTCCTGCTGTAATTTGACAACCTGTTTGATACTTTCCTGCCTCTGTATCTATCCTTTTGTTCTTGACAACTTTAAATTTTAATTTTTTGCACACGAATATAACTTTTTTTTGTTCATTGCATATTAAGCAATTTTACCATGAGATGAGCTATCAATAGAAATTTTAATTCATACTTTGGAAAAAGCATTATGTCCAGTACACTTAAATTTTCTTGGGTGTTCGCTTATTTCAGTTTGCCAATTTTAATTAATCTGAAAGCTTGTTAACTCTTTTACATCAAATTTAATACTCAACCAACAATCTTAGATTACCCTGTATATATTAGTGGAAAGGTTTATTTCCATTGAGTAGGCACTGAGCATTCCTAGTGCTAGGCTGCATTTAAATATAGGGCAGCTGCTGTTAGCATGTTTCTGTACGTTACCTGGGTCCCAATCTGTTCTGAGCGTGGGGAGCGAGGTGTTGGAAGGGAGTGAGGGTCTGTGCCCTACCTCTATTGACCCCCAAATTCTCTCCTGATGGCCCCTCTGTGACTGTGCCTGTCTGAGATTGTTCCTTCCCTGAGGAATCTTACCCGTCTCCGGCTAACCAGTCATCCTCAGGGCCAAGCAGGGTGTTGTGAGGTTCAGTTCTGTCTCCATGGTAGCTTATGCCCCTGTGGCCTCCATGCCCAGCACCTGCCTTGGGGATCCCCTCGTCTACTGGCTGGTGCCCCGACATAGATCACTTATCTTGGACAATTCAGGTTCCTTCTCCAGTGAGGGTTCAGTTCACACCATTTGGCGAGAGACACATCCATTATACCAGCCACCTCTAGGCTTCAACCTCAGCGTGAATAGAGACCTCAGGCTACAGCTGAGGGCCATTCGATTGTGAGAAGAGGGTCCCTCTTGGCAAAAGAGGAAAGAGGACCTGTATAGAATGCTCAAGTGTCTTCCCAGTGCCACAATTCCTTCTGAAAGGAATTAAATCCTTTAATGTCCTCTTTTTAAATTGTTACTAAACATTCAAATAATTAATTTGTACGTTTGTTTGGGATCGTTGAACAATATGCTGTTGTGAAATGTCAAAAATTAAATGATATTGTAGGATAATATCATGTAAGGATATTCTTTGCTCTAGGCCATGGCAATTCAATTTCAAATGGACTGACAATTTCTTATTGTAACTTTATATAAACTTTTTCAAGAAGGCAAAAGCACAGATTACTTACCTTAGCTCAAGAGGCCAAATATGTTGACTTTCAATTACAATCCTTATTACATTTAAAGGAAATTTCATGTTATTTCCTTCCAAAATGATATTCATGTTACAGAGTTTCATTTAAAAATCTTTGTCTCATGAAGCAATTTCTCTTAAGGTTATGGTGACCACTGTATGGATTCCCTCTTATGCCCCACTTTCCCCGTTGTCTGTGCCCAATGATTATGCTCATATGAATGTACAAAGGTCCCTCTGTTGATCTCTCCCCCTTATTTCCACCAACACCGAACTTCCCCAAGATTTGATGTTTGGATCGATGTTTCTCATTCTCTGGATCTGATCTTGATCATCAATTTATGTCATTCATTATATTCCACAGATGAGTGAGATCATGTGATATTTGTCATTCTCTGCCTGGTTTATTTCCCTAAGGATAATGTTTACCATCTCCATCCATGTTGTTGCAAATGATAGGAGCTCCTTCTTTTTTACTGCAGCGTAGTATTCCATTGTGTAGATGTACCACAGTTTTTTAATTCAGTCATGGGCACCTAGGCTGTTTCCAAATCTTAGTTATGGTGAATTGTGCTCCTATGAACATAGGGGTGCAAATATCTTTTCTGATTAGAGTTTCTAGTTTTTTGGGATATATTCCTACAAGTGGGATCACTGAGTCAAATGGGAGTTCCATTTTTAGTTTTTTGAGGATCTCCATACTGTTCTCCAGAGTGGCTGCACCAGTCTGCATTCCCACCAGCAGTGCACAAGGGTTCCTTTTTCTCCGAATCCTCACCAACACATGTCCTTTGTTCATTTATTGATAATAGTCATTCTGACATGTGTAGGATGATACTGCATTGTTGTTTTGATTTGCATCTCTCTGATGATTAGTGACTTTGAACAGGTTTTCATATGTCTCTTGGCCTTCCTTATGTTTTCTTTTGAGAAGTGCCTATTTAGATTAGTTGCCCATTTTTTGATTGGGCTGTTTATCTTTTTTTGTGAAATTTTATGAGTTCCCTGTAAATGTTGGAGATTAAACGCTTATCATTGATATCATTGGCAAATATATTCTCCCATGCAGTGGGCTTTCTTGTTTTTTTGTTGATGGTTTCCTTTGCTGTGCAAAAGCATTTTATTTTGAAGTAGTCCCATTTGTGTGTTTTTTCTTTAGTTTCCATTGCCTGAGGGGCTGTGTCCATGAAGAAATTCCTTCTGCATATGTCAGATTTTGCTGCCTGTGTATTCCTCTAGTATTTTCATGGTTTCTCTTTTTATGTTTAAGTCTTTTATACATTTTGAGTTTATTTTTGTGTATGGTGTAAGTTGGTGGTCTAGTTTCATTTTTTGCATGTTTGTGTCCTATTTTCCCAATACTATTTGTTTAAGAGACTGTCTTGACTCCATTGTATGTTCCTGCCTCCTTTGTCAAATATTAATTGAACATACTGGTTTGGTTAGATTTCTGGGTTCTCTATCCTATTCCATTGATCTATATGTCTGTTCTTGAACCAGTATCAGGCAGTTTTGAGAACAGCGGCTTTGTAATACAGCTTGTAATCTGGCATTGAGATCCCACCTACTTTGTTCTTTTTTCTAAGCATTGCTGCAGCTATTCAGGGTCTTTTTATATTCCAGATGAATTTTTGGAAAGTTCTTTCTAGGTCTGTGAAGTATGCCTTTGGTATTTTCATGGGGATTGCGCTTAATTTATAAATTGCTTTGGGTAGAATGGACATCTTGATGATATTGATTCTCCCAATTAATGAATATGGTATGTTCTTCCATCTGTTTGTCTTCCTTTATCTCTTTTTTTAGTGTGGTGTGATTTTCTGCGTATAGGTCTTTTACCTCCTTAGTTAATTTTATTCCAAGGTATCTTATTTTTTTTTGGTGAGATGGTAAATGGGATTGCTGTTTTAGTCTTTCTTCCTGTAAGTTCATTATTGTTATATAGAAATTCCAAAGATTTCTTGGTGTTAATTTTGTATCCTTCTACATTGCTGAATTCATTTATTAAGTCTAATAATTTTATGGTGGAGTCTTTAGGGTTTTCTATCTACAGTATCATGTCATCTGCAAATAAGGACAGTTTTAATTCTTCTTTTCCTATTTGGTTGACTTTTATTTCTTTTTATTGTCTGATAGCAATGGCTAATTCTTCCAGCACTATGTTAAATAAGAGTGGTGAGAGTGGGCATCCCTGTCTTGTTCATGTTTTTAGGGGAAATGGTTGTTGTTTTTGCCCATTGAGTACGATGTTGGCTGTGGGTTTGTCATATATGGCTTTTATTATGTTGAGGTATGATCCTTATATTCCCACCTTGCTGAGAGTTTTTATTAATAAAGGGTATTGGATTTTATCAAATGCTTTTTCTGCATCAATTGATATGATTATGTGATTTTTATCTCTCAATTTGTTTAAGTGATGTATCACATTCATTGATTTGTGGATATTATACTATCCTTGCATCCCTGGGATAAATCCTATGTGGTCATAGTATATGATCTTTCTGAAGTACTCCTTGATTCGATTTGCTAGAGTTTTGTTGAGGATTTTTGTATACTTTATATATTTCATTCCATTCCCTTCTGGCCTGGTGTATTTCTGTTGAGAATTCAGTGGATATTCTAATAGGAGATCCCTTGTGGGTAATTTTGCTGTCTCTCTCTGGCAGCCTTTAAGATTCTTACTTTGTCATTAATTTTCGCCAATTTAGTTATGATTTGTCTTGGTGTCGGTTTTTTTTGGGTTCAGCTTGTTTGGGACTCCGTGTACTTCTTGGACTTTCATATTTTTGTCCTTGCCAATATCAGGGAAATTTTTTGTTATTATTTCTTCAAATAGGTTTTCTATTCCTTGCTTTTCTTCCACTCCTTCTGGTATCCCAATTAAGCGTATGTTGTTTCTTTTTGTTTTGTCCCAAAGCTCCCTTAGGCTCTCTTCTTGTTTTTTAAGTCTTTTTTTCCAGTTGTTGCTGTGTTTGTGTGTTTTTTCTTACCTTGTCTCCTAATTTGTTGATGTGGCCCTCAGCCACTTCTAGTCTACTGTTTCTGCCTTCCATTGTGTTCCCTATTGCAGCTATGCCGTTCTTCATCTCCTCTTGGCTTTGTTTCATGTTGTTGACATTCTCATTCAGCTCCTTATAGTTCTCATTGAGTTATGTGTATTTGTCATTGAGTTGTGTGTATTTGTCTTCCATCTGTTTAAACATCCTTAAAACCATTACTCTGAATTCTTTCTCTGCAAGGCTGCTGGCTTTAATTTCATCTAACTCCCTTTCTGGTGATTCCTCTTTTTCTTTCCTTTGAGGATTGCTTTTACATCTTCCCATGTTTTCCTGTAATGTTTTAATTGTAGATCCAATTGCATTACTACCCAAGTTTTTTTTTTTTTTTTTTTTTTGGAGAGGGTGGTGCTACTGGTGTATTTTCTCAGTTCTCCTATGTTTGTTAATTTATTGTAGTTTCCTACTTGAGCTATTTGGATTCTCTTGATGTAGATCTGGGAGCTTGATTAGCACAAGTGTGGTGTCCAGAAGTTGGCAGCCATCGAGAGGAGTGTCCCTATTTTTGCTGTTTTGCACCCTTAGTTGATATTACGGGTGCCCAGCAGGGATACACAGTGGCACCAAGGACCCGTCTGTCTGGGTGATGTGTTTCAGGGGCCTACACCCTGGAGAGGCGTGGCTGTGGTGTCCAGAGTTAAAAAATCACACCCGCTGGGGCTCCCAGTGGTTCCCAGGTACTGTTTAGGAGGTGGACCGCCAGGAACGTGCTGCTGAAAACCCGCCTTGGGTGGCAGCTTCAAGGTCACACCGAAAACGCAGGTGACCAGGGAAATCCACAAACCAGATAGGAGGGCATGCCACTGACAGGGTAACCAAAACACACATACATAGGGCCTAGGGCACTGCAGATGGTGTGACCCTGACAAGCAAACACAGGGACTAGGGTGTTTCGCAAACTGGCGTGCAAACTGGCCCGTAACCTGGTGCGCAAACTGGTGTGAAAGCACCCTGCAGACTGGGGCACGTGCAGTCGGGGACTAGTGTGTAGCCGCAGGTGAAATCCTGGCATACCGGAAACCGTGGTTCAAGCACAGGGTGCGCATACACTTGGTGATCCACACACACTCGGTGACTTGGGAGATTGCAAGACCGGAGCCCTGAGTGGCCGCTGCTGCAGCCACGCCCCCGCTGATGTCGCTGGGGAGGGGAGGTTGCACTCACTGCTTTGGAGGCAGAGGTCCCAGGGTCTGCGGGTTTGCAGGGTTTGTGGGTCTGCGGGACTCTGGCTGGAGTGGCTGTTGTGTTGTAGGGCAGCTCCAATGCCTGTCTGGCCGGCGGTGTTGGTGAGTTCCCAAAGAAAGGCCGTTTTTCCCTGTGTGCCCGAGTCCCGCAGCCTGGGGAGTGAAAGCCGTGATGGCAGTCTCTCCTTGTCCAAGAGAGCCTGGACCGCCAGCCCCCACTGCTCCCGTGAGATTCCACTGTCCCTCACTCAGTCACACACCCTCCACACACACCCACACACTCTCCTTTTGTCCCCTCACACTTCCTCTCCATCACCTCCGTCCTGCCAGCCGCCATCATCCAGTTCTCTCCCTACACAATGATTTTAAAGTAGCATCAGAGAAGTAACTTGTTTTCCAAATACAAAGGCTAGAAAATTTAAATAACTGAACTGCATAATTTTAATTTTCCTATATCACATAATACATTTGATAAAAGTGGTAAATTCTCAGAAATATTACTTTCAATCAGAAGAATAATAACTGAGTAAAGACAAAATGAAAAGAAGATGCAAATTTGAAACAATAAAAAAGATGAGTATTAAGTTTAGTATTTTGGACTCTATTAGCATGAACTTAAATTCTAGACCTGGTGTGTTACAGAATCAATTTCTACTTTGTTATCTTTCAAACTTCACCCTTCTATGAAGTTATTGGCTTTATTTGGAGGAAAAATCATTCATCTTTAGAATGCTTTTGAAAATGAAGCTACATTTTTCAAAAGCTATCGTTCACTCCATAAATGTGTTTATCTTTAAAAGCTGTTCATCAGTTTGTAACTTCTTATAAAGTTTAACCATGGGCAGTGCTTTAGTAGCTATAGAAAGAAAGACCTGGCACTTACGAAAAATTCAAAATTTTCCTAATTATACTACATGGAAAAACTATGAAAAGACATAATACTGATGAATAAAAAGTCTAATTAAGATTTTAAAAACTGGCAAGTAATTAATGGAATAAGAAAATATGTCAAAGACACTTTTTAGAAACATAGTATAAACTTCATGTTTTTAATGCTTTTTACATTTCATGATTCCGTTTAAGCTAGAGAGAAAAATGAATTAAAGTAATATTTATAGGAGACCATATATACCCATAAAGAAACTATTATATATGAACTTATAAAATTTATAAATTAAGTTCTTATTTTAAAATATCTTACACATTCCACAATCAACTACTTAACTGTTTTTATTTTCTTTCCTGAAAAGATGATATAACAGAAAATACCCCAGAACTCAATGAAAACTTGGTCCTTTCAGGAGAGAATTAATGAGGCAGAATACTTATTTGGCATTCTGCTGAGACCAACATGGTAGTTTTTTGACTAGGTATAGTAAAGTGGTATTCATATGCTTCTTGTCAAGTAGGATGTCTAGTTTGAGTGAGATGTAGCTACTGCTTTGACTATGAAATACGGGAAGTCCTAAATAATTTACAATCTAAGAAGGAAGGTAAAATTGAAAAGCCATTTGGATAATGCACCAAAATGAGAGGTTTAACTTAGAACCAAACACTCCTGAATACTCGGTAAAGAAAAAGAACTATCAGGGCAAAAATATGGAAATTTAACAAGTAGTAAGTCTGTCATGGTGACAATGGAAGCATTTTGTAGCAAAATGGGTTCCTCTTCTCCGTTTTTAAAATTGGCAGGTTTATACTTATCCACAGGTCAGAATTCTGGAAACATAACAAAAATCAGAAGCAAAAATAGCATCTTATCAGAAAATTTATAATATAAGGAGGCTGCATTTTACTATGTAGGAAAAACAGAATCACTTCCCAGCAAAATAGATGATAGATAGGTGATAGATAGATAAATTAGATTAGATAGAAAGAGTTGATAAAATTATAGAAATAAGGCCATGAATAGTAGCAGTATATACTTTTAACCTTGAGGAATTCTTTCTCAGCCTCAACTGTGGGTCTGTGAGGATAGAGTAGATAGGACGACTTCGAAGATAAACCTTTAGCTCTTCTTATATCCAGAAACCTCAGACCTAGTCCAAAATATTAATATTTGCCACCCTTCATCAATTCTACCCAGTGTTATTTCTTGCTGTATTTTCTGTTTAACCCATTTTTTCCCTTCTGTTTTCATTTCCTATCTATTTTCAGTACTTATGTCCCCTTATGTGCCTAGTGCTTAGTCTCTTTTTCTTCTAGTTTTCCTCTTTTCATATATTCTTTCTCTATCTGCAATTGTATATCAAAGATCTCTGTATTAATACTCAACCCTATATTCCCAGAATTGTCCTTCTTATTTTCCAATGAAATAAAACTCCTGGAGAGAGATAGAGGAAGATTTAGAAAGCCCTATGAAACAAGCTTCACAAATCCAAAAGCAGATGCATTATAATTAGACTGGTAATATAATATATACTGTTATTAATCAATGGGTTAAACATTTTCTGCCTGCTGCCTATAATTACAAAATATTAACAAATTAGGATTACCAGAACCTATATATGGGTAACCAAAATGTGAAAATGTTCATCACCAAAGAATACTCTGTTGATACTATGTACATTCATACTACAGGACTATAGAAGATAAGATCATCACAGTGATGTTTTATGGCCTATAAGGAATAACTGATCAAAGTGGGTAATGAAGATTTTATGTGTGAGGCAATAGAGTAAATTACATGTTTTAGAAAATATCTTTTTATAAAATAACCAAAAATTCATAAAATTTATTTTTACTTGCTAACTTATTTAATTATCTGAAAAAAATGTTAATTATATAGGGAGTGTTACTTGGGGTTTAAGTTACCTCAACAAGTAAAAAATGGAAGTACATTATGATCCAGCAATTTCATTTCTAGAAATTTGTCCCAAGAAACCTGAGACACTAATTTAAAATATATATATCCCTATGTTCATTACAGCATTATTTACAATTGCCAACATATGGCAGAAACTCAATTGCCCATTAGTATATGAGTAGATAACACAGCTGTGGGACATTTGCACAATGGAATATTACTTGATCATAAAAAAAAGGAATCCTTAACCTTTGGAACATCATGGATGAACCTGGAATGTATCATGCAAAGTGAAATAAGCCAGTCAGAGAATGACAAGGAACTTATACTTTTACTGATATGTGGAATTTAATGAACAAACTATACAAACAAAATAAAGACATACATAGAGAGTAGACAGACAGCTCAGATAGGGAGAGAGGGTTCTCGGGCATTTGAGGGATTGAGCAAAAAAAAAAAAAAGAACTCATGGGCATGGACAATAGTGTGGTGATTGTGGGAGTGAGAGGAGTTGTGGAGATAGAAGAGGGCATAAAGAAGATGAATGGTGATGGGAAAATTTTTATTTAATTTAAAAATAAAGTTTAAAAAGTGTTTGAGAGCATAAAAACAACAAACCAAACACATAAACAACCCATCCTTGTGAGAATAAGGCAAAAAAGAAAACAGAGACCTCAAAGACTACATATATTGGGATCACTAAGTAGAGAATGTTATAACTATCTAAAATAGATGCACAGTGGTACCTCGAGATATGAGTTTAATTCGTTCCGTAACCTTGAGACGTGGGAAACTATGAGACGCTCGAGTCGCGGTAAACTGGTGGGTGGTGTGCAGCCGGCCGATCCGCGCAATTACTCGTATCTCAACAGTTGCTCGTATTTCAAAGCAAAAATAGCTCGTATCTCAAAAATCTCGTATGTTAGGGCACTCGTATCTTGAGGTACCACTGTATATGAAATATAAATATATAGCTTAAACATAAATAGATATGCTATTAAAAAGCTTAATAACTCTATGTTAATATCAGATAAAATGGACTTCACACATGATAAAGCAATCAATTAATCATGAAACTTGACAATCAGGAGTATGTATGAAAATCCTAGCATAGCTTCACAATAAATGTAGCCAAATTTTATAATACTGTGGTTTGTAAACAAAATCATAATTAGATTTTAATCTCTGTCTCTCTCTCAGAATTTTATAGAAAAAATTATACAAATTGTAGATATGTGAACAACACTATTCACCCCCATGGCTTAAATAATATTTACAGAACACTAAGGGCTTTCATAATACATTTTTCTTTTCTAGTGCATATAGCTCTTTCCCAAGATAGTCAATATGTTAGGGCATAAAAGCAAGTCTCAACTAACTTAAAATGGTTAAAACCATAAAGAGTATGTTCTCTGACCACAACAGAATTAATGTATATGAAAATGCAGAAGGATAAAAACAATAAAGACTCATATAAAAATTTATAAAAGACAGAGTGTCCCATCCTACCAATAATCAAAACATTTAAAAGCAAATTATAGTCAAGTGGTATAGAAAAATAAATAGGCTAATTGGCTTCTATCTCTATCAGACTGTGTAATAAAAATTCCTGAAATATCTATAATCATATATTCAATCCTTGATCCCTATCCCAGAAAAAATAATTGCCACTGCAAATCATTTTTATATATTAACATTACCTTGACACATCACTTATAATCTTTTCTAATCAACTGGAAATTTAATCTTGCAGTAACTAGAACCCTAGGATCTTTGTATTGGCTATATGGCCTAGAAGTTTGTGACTTACTAGTACATTTGTTGTTCAAAGACTTTTTATGAAATGAAAGGCCTTGGTAATGCTGATAATTGCTGATAATTGCTATTCCTTCTCTGGAAAGGAATCTTACTTTATAACTAGCAGATCTTTAATGTAGACCAAATGTGAGTATGCCTCACTGCCACATTCTATTATGTTTATGATTCATTCAGTTTTTGAACTTTCATTTGAGTTTGGTATTAAATTGAACCAATTGCCATTTTGTAATGTTTCTGGAGTGATAACCTCTACCTCGGGAACATGACTAAGACAATAGTGTCTCTTGTCAAATAAGTCTCCAAGGAACTATTGATAATGAGAATTTTTGGTTTGAACCACAACCACATTTCCAAATGGTGTTAAACTTAGTAATCTAAAGAGCTCTTCAGAGCCTAGTGAAGTATGTCTGCACAATTAGTTAGAAATGCCTTTCAATATAAAAGCTACTAGGTCTTAAAGGAACTGTGAGAAGTATTTTATGTGTATAAGAAGATCTAAAAATAATTACACAAGCCAATATGATGGGGCACGTCATCTAGAAGTCATGCCTGAAATACGATGACTGGGACATTAGAACTGAATTTCTGCATCCCAAACATTACTGCCACTACATAAAAATAACTACTCTGCTGTTCAAAATGCTTTAAGAAAAAACTCTAAAGTTTGAAATGATCCTGCAAATCCCATTTCTATATGCTTTTTTAAAAGTTGTTTAGTTCTGAATCAGTAGGCTATAAGTGTGTTTAATCACTGCAAGTAACCGTTTCCCATGGAACAAATAGGAAGGAAATCAGGTTATAGAGAGGGCACCCAGCAGGACTACTCAACTGTCTACTCAGTGTCAATGTAAACTTATTTCTTTAAGAAAGACACTCAGGTAAAAGAGAACAGATTGCAGGAAAACATGTTAAGCATGCAAGAAAGAGCAAAGAGATAAGATACAGGATACTTAGTGATAATTTTGCAAAAGGATACTAGTAAAAAAAAAAATACAAAAAAAAAAACCCACAGAGAAACAGTACAGCTAAAGCCTAAAAATATTGCAGGAGGTGGAAATTTTACAAACTAGGTTTGCTTGCAGAAGCACAAAATAGATAATTCACGAATGTTCTGGCCTGTTATCTTTCTTTTATTTAAAATAATTGCCAGCTTATAAATTCCTGATGGTTTGTTTATCATGGCTCATGTTACTCAAATTGTTATTTGCTAAGCATAAGGTTTGAGCTAAATAATAATAGTAGTAATACTAATGACAATAACAACAACAACAGCAATATCAACAACAATCATAATAATAATAATGCATCAACTAACAACCACAGAGGAATAGATGCATTAAGAATAATCCTGGGGACACATTTCTTGGGGAGAAAAAATGGAGGAGGAATAGACAGCCATGTCTGGAGCCTTATCGCTGGGCAGATGGAGAGAGCAGTTGAGAGTCACACTGGGAGTGTTTGTTGGCAAGTTAAGAGTCAGTTATGCTCCAGGAGAAGGTGGGGGACTGCTGGATGGGGCTCCCCTGACCAAGAAGCCCCACTGCCATGGGGTTTTTGTCTGTCGGAGCCACCAGTGTGAACACGTAGACCACGCCATCTTGCAGCGGGAACTAGATGTCTACAGCGGTCAGAAAAGCTACAGCTGCAGCACCCACCGAACAGCCGGGGGACCCAGAACACCGCTCTCCAATCAGCGCAGACACACGGACTCAGAGGAGCTCCACATGCCAAATGGAAAGGTCAGACTTTGCCTGGGATAAGGTGAGGTATCCTGTCCCAAAGAATGGAGACTCCCACATTGTGGGAATTGGACTGGGGGAAAGCTTCTCTAAAGAGAAATCTGCAGATGTGGGACAGGGAATGATACCTAAATGTGGAAGGGGACCCTCAGAACTATTAACAGAGGGGAGCTCTAGAAAGCAACCTATTTTGATCTGAGGCAGAAGGACAGCCTGGGAGTTGTTGCAGTGTCCCGGCTGCTCAAACAGGAGCAGGGAAGGGAGAGAGCACAGACAGAACTTTCCTCTTCAGACCCTGACATCTTATTGCTAAGCCCAATACATAGGATCATGCAATTGGAGTCTTCAGGGGAAGGGTGTTTTTCTGGAACCTGGGAATTGGAGCGCAGAGTAACCATCAGAGAATGAGCTCTGGGGCAACCCATCCCCACAAACTGGTATTGAGAACCACAGAGTAGCAGGATCTAAGCACAGCCTAGAGAGGTCCTATGCTTAGTCTCAGAGGTCAATTCCAAAACACTGCCACCCAGTGGGTGATTCAAAAATTGACTCTCGCATAATCAAAAAAAGAATAAAGAGATTAAGACACACCTCAGCAGTGAAACACAGGGAACTGCAATACCCTCACAACTGGAAAACGGGAGCGCCAAACAGAAAAACAGAAGTGAATGACCTCCACTACTACCCATTCTATTTTTTTAGTTTTTGCATATTTTAATTAAAAACTATTTTTTTTCTTTTCTCCCCAATTGATTTTACCTTTTTAATTATTACATTTTTATTTTCAACTAGTATTATTACTACTACTAATTTACCTTTTGGGAAAAAAAAGTGTCATTTTTTTGCTCTTAATTTTACATTGGGATTAGAGCTCTACATTCTATTTTCATCTTTCCTTTAGCATAATTTACTCTATATCAACTCAACCTTTATGTCAACACCCTCTTCCTGACTTTCCCCATTTTGCTGTCTTGTTACTGTTTCTCTTTTCCAACTTTAGATTCTCCCTATTCTTTCTCTTTATCTGGTTAAATTACACACCACTTATATATCTAATTTCAAATCCCCTACTCCAAGTCCATACCAACTTCTCTCTTCTACTCTTCACTATCCCCAAAATTGTTTTTCTCTATGTCCTTTTGTTGTTGTTTGCCTGAATGGTGATTATATCGATTTTTTATACTTTTTTGTGAGATTGTTTTTGCTTATACTACCTGTTTTATTTTACTTTGTTTTGGTTCATTTTTTACCTCACTTTTCCCTCACCTCCCTTGATATTGGTTGTTATTTGTAGTTTGTATTAGTCACCATGTATTTGTTGCCAGCATTTCTTGGTATTAGTGGTAGCTCTATCGGAGTTTCCTCCTCACATCTATAACTTGTTCCCCTTTTCACTCTTGTTCTCTTTCTTTTCGCTCTGACTTATTTCCTCTCTCCTTTTCTTATTCCTCTTTTTTATTTTTTAATATTTTATTTTATTTTTATTTATTATTTTTTAAAAATTTCTCTCCCTTCTCCCAATTTTATGTTGGCACTTATTTCTTTTCTTTTTTTCCCTCATTTTTCTCTTCTGATTTCCCTACTTACCCCTAATTTGTCTTTATTGTTGGTCACATAATTTGTGGTTATTAACATCGTGAATATATTTCTGTTCAGACCCTTGTGTATTATACCTGGTTGTGTTGGAGTTTGTGCCTTTAAATCAATGTAGGAGAGAGAACTACATAAACAGACACCTGGAGAAGAAAGACCATGGACAGATGAAGAAACAGCCCGCATATGACAGAAAAGCCGGTATCATCAGAAAAGGAAGAAAACAAAATAGAAGAAGAAATAGACCTGCCTGAGAAAGAGTTCAGAAAAATGGTCATAAGGTGGCTGAAAAGAATGGAAGACAAAATCGACAATGTGAGTAAGAACCAAGAAGAAATGAAGGAGACCCAAGGAGAAATGAAGAAGAACCAAGAGGAAATGAAGAAGAAGCAAGAACAAATGCAGAATAATCAAGAATAAATGAAAAATGACATCACTGATATAAATAACTCAATAGAAAGCATCAAAAGTAGACTAGAAGAAGCAGAGGACCACATCAGTCAAATAGAACACAGCATAGGAAAAAATACCCAAGTACAGCAACTTCTAGAAAAAAAAAATCAAAAAGCAAGAGGAGAGCCTAAGGGAACTTTGGGATAACATGAAACAAACAAACGAAAAAAAATCCGCATAATTGGGTGCAAGAAAGAGTGGAAACTGAGCAAGGATTAGAAAACATTTTTGAAGAAATAATAACAGAATACTTCCCCAATATAGGAAAGAAAAACGCACAAAAATCCAAAAAGCTCACAGAGTTCCAAGCAAAATGAGCCCCAAAAAACCGACACCAAGGCACATTATAATTAAATTGGCAAACACCAAGGACAAAGTAAGAATCTTAAAAGAGCCCAGAGAGAAACAGAAAGTTACCTACAAAGGACCCCCCCCATAAGTCTAACTACTGATTTCTCAACAGAAACTCATCAGGCCAGAAAGGAATTGAATGAAATACACCAAGTAATGCAAAGGAAGGGTCTGAATCCAAGAATACTGCACCGAGCAAGGCTTTCAATCAAAACTGAAGGTGAAATCAGGAGCTTCACACACAAAAAAGGACTAAGGGAATATATTACCACAAAAATAGCAATGCAAGAAATGTTAAAGGGTCTGCTGTAAAAAATAGAAATAGGAAGCAAAAAAGAACTTGAGGATAAAGACTAAAAATGGCAACAGATAAGTACCTGTCAATAATAATTTTAAATGTAAATGTATTAAATGCTCCAATCAAAAGACATAGGGTATCCTATTGCTTAAGAAAACATGATCCATATATCTGCTGTCAATAAGAAACCCACCTCAGAAAAAGAGATGCACACAGATTGAGAATGAAGGGATGAAAGGTGGTATGTCAGGCGAATGGAAATGAAAAATAAAAGCCGGGGTTGCAATACTTATATCTGACAAATTAGATCTCAAAGTGAAAGACATAACAAGAGATAAATAAGGCCACTTCATAATACTAAAGGGAATAATCCAAAAAGAAGAAATAACTCTGGTAAACTAATATTCACCCAATATAGGAGCAGCTAAATACATAAAAACAAACAAACAAACAAAAAAAACTCCAGGAGGATATCAAGGGAGAGAATGACAGCAATACAATCATAGTAGGAGACTTTAATACCCCACTGTCACCACTGGACAAAGCCTCTAAACAAAAAATCAGCAAAAAAAACCAAAAACCAAAAAACAACAACATCTATCTTAAATGACTAAATAGACCAGATAAAATTAATTGACATCTTCAGAACAGTTCACCCCAAAGACACAGAATATGCATTCTTCTCCAGTGCACATGGGTCATTTTCAAAGATAGAACATATGTTGTGTCATAGGAAAAGTCTCTTCAAATTCAAGAAGATAGATATCATATCAAGCATTTTCTCAGATCACAGTGGCATAAAATTGGAAATCAACTAAAATAAAAACAATACAAAGAAATCAAACACATGGACACTAAACAACATGCTATTAAACTATGACTAGGTAACTAGAGAGACCAGGGAAGAAATAAAAAACATCATGGCAACAAATGACAATGACAACACAACAATACAAAATTTATGGGACATAGTGAAAGCAGTCTTGAGAGGGAAGTTCATAGCTGTACAAGCTCACTGAAAAAAATAGGAAACAATGGTAATAAATTACCTATCCCTACAATTCAAAGAGCTAGAGAGAGAGCAACAAGAAAAGATCAATGTATGCAGAAGGAAGGAAATAGGAAAGATCAGAGCAGAAATAAACAACATGGAGACCAAAGAAACAACTCAAAAGATCAAAAAAAAAAAAAAACAAGAGCTGGTTCTTTGAAAGGATAAACAACATTGATAGACCTCCAGCCAGGCACACCAAGAAGCAAAGAGAAAAAACCCAAATAAGCAAAATCAGAAATGAAAGAGGAGAAATATAAACAGACCCCAGCAAAATACAAAGAATTGTTAAAAATATTATGAACAACTCTATTCCAACAAATTGGACAACCTGCAGGATATTGACATATTCCTAGAAAAACATACCTTTCAAAACTCAATCAGGAAGAATGTAAACAGCTCAATAGTCCAATAACTATGGAATAAATTGGAACAGTCATCAAAAAGCTTCCAGGAAACAAAAGCCTGGGATAAGATGGCTGCATCGGAAAGTTTTACCAAACATTCAAGGAAGAATTAAAACCTATCCTCCTCAGACTATTCAAAAATATTCAAGAAGGAACACTTCCAAACACCTTCAATGAAACCATCATCACCCATATACCAAATCCAGATAAAGATAACAAAGGAAAGATAATTATAGGCCAATATCTCTCATGAACATAGATGCCAAAATCCTTAACAAAATTCTAGCAAATAGAATCCAGCAGTACATCAAAAAGATCCTACACCATGACCAAGTAGGACTCATCCCAGTAATGCAAGGATGGGACAATATCCACAAATCAATCAACGTGATACATCACATAAACAAATTGAGAGATGAAAATCACATAGTCGTATCAATTGATGCAGAAAACTCATTTGAGGAAATCCAACACCCTTTCTTGATAAAAAACTCTCAGCAAGGTGGGAATAGAGGGATCATACCTCAATATCATAAAAGCCATATATGATAAACCCACAGTTAACTTCATACTCAATGGGCAAAAACTAAAACCATTTCCCCTAAGAACAGGAACAAGACAGGGATGCCCATTCTCACCTCACCTGCTCGACATTCTACTGGAAATATTAGCCATTGTAATTATACAAGAAGAAGAAATAAAAGGTATCCAAATTGGAAAAAAAGAATTAAAGCTGTCCATATTTGCTGATGACATGATACTGTACATACAAAACCCGAAGGACTCCATCCCAAAACTAATTAACTTAATAAATGAATTTGGGAATGTAGCAGTATACAAAATTAATGAAAAGAAATCTGTGGTATTTCTATACACTAATAGTGAAATTATAGAAAGAGAGACTAAAGAAGCAATCCCATTTACCATCGTACCAAAAAAATTAAGATACCTAGGTATAAATCTAACTAAGCAGGTAAAAGACCGATACACAGAAAACTACAGGACACTGAAAAAAGAGATAGAGAAAGATGTAAACAAATGGAAGAGTGTATCATGCTCATGGATTGGGAGAATCAACATAATTAAAATGTCCATACTACCCAAAGCAATCTATAGATTCAGTGCACTACCCATTAAAATACTAATGACGTATTTTACAGACCTAGAAAGAACTCTTTAAAGATTCATCTGGGACCAAAAAAGACCGCAAATTGCCACAGCAATCCTCAGAAAGAAGAATAAAGTAGGCTGAATCTCAATACCAGATTTCAAGCTATATTACAAGGCAACTGTTCTCAAATCAGCCTGGTTCTGGTACAAGAACAGGCATATAGACCAATGGAATAGAATAGAGAATCCAAATATCCACCCAAACCACTATGCTCAATTAATATTTGACAAAGAAGGCAGGAACAGACAATGGAGCCAAGATAGCCTCTTCAATAAATGGTGTTTGGAAAATTGGAGAGATACATTAAAAAAAATGAAACTGGACCACAAACTTACACCAAATGCAAAAAGTAACTCAAAATGTACACAGAACTTAAACATTCTTTGGGAAAACATAAAAATACTAGAGGAATACACAGGCAGCACAATCTCAGACATATGTCAAAAGAACTTCTTCACTGATACTGCTCCAAGGGCAATAAAAGCTAAAGAAAAAATAAACAAATGGGACTACATCAAAATAAAAAGCTTTTGCACAGCAAAAGAAACCAACAACAAAACAACAAGAAAGACCACTGTATGAGAGAACATATTTGCAAATGTTATCACTGATAAAGGCTTAATCTCCAAAATCTACAGCCAACTTATACAACTTAATAAAAGGAAGATAAACGACTCAATAAAAAAAATGGGCAAAGGACCTAAATAGAACCTTTTCAAAAGACGACAGAAGTAAGGCCAAGGGACACATGAAAACATGTTCAAAGTCATTAATTATCAAAGAGATGCAAATCAAAATGACAATGCGATACCATATCACACCTGTGAGAATGGCAATCATCCACAAATCAACAAAGGACAAGAGTTGGCGAGGATGCGGAGAAAAAGGAACCCTTGTGCAATGTTGGTGTGAATGTAGACTGCTGCAGCCACTGTGGAGAACAGTATGAAATTTCCTCACAAAACTAAAAATTGAAATCCCATTTGACCCAGCAATCCCACCCTTAGGAATATATCCTGAGAAAGTAGAAACACCAATCAGAAAGGATTTATGCACCCCTATGTTCATAGCAGCACAATTTACAATAGCTACAATTTAGAAACAGCCCAGGTGTCCATCAGCAGATGAGTAGATCAGAAAACTGTGGTACAGCTACACAATGGAATTCTATGCTGCCATTAAAAAGAAGGGATTCTTACCATTTGCAGCAAACTGGATAAAACTGGGGAGCCTCATGCTAAGTGAAATAAGGCAGTCAATGAAGGAGAAACACCACATGATCTAACTCATTTGTGAATAATAAAGAACATTATAAACTGATCAACAAAAAGATAGATACAGGGCCAGTAAAGCATCAAACACTCTGTCAAATTATAGCAGGAAGACTAAGGAGAGGCGGGTTAGATAAGTGATCAACCAAAGGACTTGTATGCATGCATATAAGCATCACCAATGAACATAAGACACTAGAGCGTTGAGGTATGCTTGGGAGGGTGGGAGCAATGGGAAGATATGTATACATGTAACACAATAAAAAATTAAATAAAAAGAATAATTGGGGGGCGGGGGGAGTGGCTGCTAAATAGATGGATGTGTCTGGAGCCTTGTCGCTGTGTCCAGAGCCTTGTTGCTGTGCAGATAGACAGAACAGATTAGGTTCGCACTGGGACTGTATGTTGGCAAGTTAAGGGACAGTGATCCTCCAGGAAAAGGTTGGGGGTTAATGGACTTGGCTCCCCTGAACAGGCAGCCTCACTGCTACTGGTTTTTGTCTCCCGTAGTCACCAGCGTGAAAGCAGAGACCATGCCATCTTGCAGGGGAAAGTTGATGTCTACAGTGGCCTGAAAAGCTAGCTGTAGCACCCACTGAACAGTTAGGGGACCCAGAACACCACTCTCCAATCACCACTAACACTCGGACTCAGAGGAGCTCCACCCTCCACATGGAAAGATCAGATTTCGTCTGGGATAAGGTGAGTTTTCTGGTCCCACAGAACAGAGAGATGCACAAACTGTGTGGAATGGAGTGGGGGAAAGCTACACGTAGAGAAATCGGTGGATGTGGGGTAGGGAGTGATCCCTGAATGTGGAAGGGGGTCCTCAGAGCTATTAACCGAGGGGAGCTCTAGAAAGCAATCCATTTTTATCTGAGGCAGAGGAAAGCCTGGGAGTTTTTAAAGTGTCCTGGCTGCTCGAACAGAGTGGGGAAAAGGGAGTGCACAGACTGTACCCTTTCCTCTTCAGATCCTGGCTTCTGATTGCTAATCCCAATACATAGGATCATGGAATTGGAGAAATCCTGAGGGACTGCAGAGGAAAGTCATTTTTCTGAAACCTGGGAATCAGAGCACAAAATAACCATCAGAGAATCAGCTCTGGGGCAACCCACTCCCACAAACTGGTATTGAGTAACACAGAGTAAGGAGGATCTAAGCACAACCAAGAGAGGTCCTGTGCTTAGTCTCAGAGATAAATTCCAAAACACTGCCACCCAGCAGATGACTCACAAACTAACTCTCACATAGTCACAATAGAATAAGATACACCTCAGCAGTGGAATGCAGGGAACTGCAATACCCTCTCGACTGGGAAACAAGAGTGCCAAACAAAACAATAGAGGAAGTGAATGACCTCCAATACTGCACATTCTATTTTTTTATTTTTAATATATTAATTTTTATTTTTGCATATTTTAATTAAAATCTATTTTTTCCACAATTGATTTTACCTTTTTAATTATTACATTTTTATTTTCAACCAGTATTATTACTACTACTATTTTACCTTTTTGAAAAAAAGAGTGTCATTCTATTTTCTCTTTATTTTACTTTGGGATTAGAGTTCTAATTCTATTTTCATGGTTCTTTTAACATAATTTTACTCTATCACAACTCCACCTTTTTGCCAACACTCTCTTCCTAACTTTCCCCATTTTTTTATTTGTTTCTCTTTCCCTTTTCCAACTTTAGATTCTCCCTAATCTATCGTTTTACCTGGTTAAAATTACACCTCACTTACATATCTAATTTTGAATCCTCTACCCCAATTTCATACAAATCTCTCTCTTCTCTGTCTCCATTATCCAAAAAAAAAAAAATTGTTTTTCTCCATGTCCTTTGGTTGTTGCTTGCCCAGATGGTCATTATATAGATTTTTTATATTTTTTTGTAAGATTGTTTTTGCTTATTCTACTTTTTTATTTTTCTTTTTGTTTGCTTAGTTTTTGTTTGTTTTTCACCACTGTTTTCCCTCGCCTCCCTTGATATTAGTTGTTATTTTTAGTTGTATTAATCGTCAGGTACTTGTTGTCGGCATTTTTGTGATTGATTGCTGTTCTATTACAGTTTTCTCCTCACATATATAATTTATTTCCTTTTTCTTTCTTATTCTCTTTCTTTTCTCTCTTACTTTTTTATCTTTCGTTCTTTCTTCTTCTTCTTCTTCTTTTTCTTCTTCTTCTTCTACTTCTTCTTCTTCTTCTTCCATGTTTTCCTCATTTTTACTCTTCTCCCAATTTCATTTTGGCACATCTTTTTTTTCTCTTTTCCTCCTTTCTCTCTTATATCTATACCTACCCCTACTTTCTCTTTCATTGGTGGTCACCTTATTTGTAGTTATTAACATCCTGACTATATTTCTGTTCAGACCCTTGTGTGTTGTAGTTTGTGCCTTTAAATCTATGTAAGAGAGAGAACTACATAACCAGATACCTGGAGAAGAAAGATCATGGGCAGATGAAGAAACAGCCCACATATGAAAGAAAAGAAGATATCACCACAAAAGGAAGTAAACAAAATAGAAGCAGAAAAAAACTGCCAGAGAAAGAGTTCATAGAAATGGTCATAAGGTAGCTGAAAAGAAAGGAAGACAAAATTGACAATATGAGTAATAGCCAAAAGGAAATGAAGAAGACACAAGAAGAAATGAAGAATAATCAAGAAGAAATGAAAAATGACATCACTGCTGTAAAGAACTCAATAGAAAGCATCAAAAGTAGACTAGAAGAAACAGAAGACCGAATCAGTGAGATATAAGACAAGGTAGGTAAAAATACACAAGTCCAGCAAATTCTAGAAAAAAATTCAAAAGCTAGAGGAAAGGCTAAGGGACCTTGGGATAACACGAAACAAAAGAACATCTGCACACTCTCTTCCTAACTTTCCCCATTTTTATTTTAATTGGGGTTCCAAAGAGAGTGCAACCTGAGCAAGGAATAGAAAACATGTTTGAAGAAATAATTACAGAAAATTTCCCTGATATAGAAAACAAAAAAAACCCACACAAATCCAAGAAGCTCACAGAGTCACAACCAAAATGAACCCCCCAAAACCGACACCAAGGCACATTATAATTAAATTGGCAAACACCAACAACAAAGTAAAATCTTAAAAGAGCCCAGAAAGAAACAGAAAGTTACCTACAGAGGAACCCCCATAAGACTAGCAACTGATTTCACATCAGAAACTCATCAGGCCAGAAGAGAATGGAATGAAATATACAAAGTCTTGCAAAGGAAGGGTCTGAATCCAAAAATCCTGTATGCAGCAAGTCTTTCAATGAAAACTGAAGGGGAAATCCGGAGCTTCAAAGCCAAAAAAGGACTAAGGGAATTTATTACCACCAAACCAGCAATGCAAGAAAGGTTAAGGGGTCTGTTGTAAAAAAAAAAAAAAAAGAAATAGAAAGTGAAGAGGGAACAAAGGGGTAAAGAATAAAAATGGTGACAGATAAGTACCTACCAATAATAATTGTAATGTAAATGGATTAAATGCTCCAATCAAAAGACATAAGGTAATAGATTGGATAAGAAAATATGATCCAGCAGGTCAGCACTGGACAAGTCCTTTAAACAAAAATCAGCAAAGAACATCAATCTTAAGTGACTCACTAGACCAGATGGAATTAATGGACATCGTCAGAACATTTCACCCCAAAGACACAGAATATACATTATTCTCCAGTGCACATGGGTCATTTTCAATACAGACCATATGTTGGATCATAGAAAAAGTCTCTTCAAATTCAAGAAGAGAGAAATCATACCTAGCGTTTTCTCAGATGACAATGGCATAAAACTGGAAATCAACTAAAATAAAAACAATACAAAGAAAGCAAACACATGGAGACTAAACAGCATGCTATTAAGCAATGACTTTTACCAGAGAGATCAAGGCTGAAATAAAAAACATCATGGCAACAAATGACAATGAAAACACAGCAATCCAAAATCTATGGGACAAAGCAAAAGGAGTCTTAAGAGAGAAGTTTATAGCTCTACAAGCCTACTGCAAAAAATAAGAAACAATGGTAATAAATTACCTAACCCTACAACTCAAAGAGCTAGAAAGAAAGCAACAAGAAAACCTCACTGTAAGCAGAAGGAAAAATTAAGTTCAGAGCGGAGATAAACAACATGGAGACCAAAGAAACAATTAAAAGGTCAATAAAAGCAAGAGCAGTTTTTTTGAAAGGATGAACAAAATTGATGGACCTCTAACCAGGCTCACCAACAAGCAAAGAGAGAAAACCAAAATAAACAAAAAAATAAATGAAAGACGAGAAATAAAAACAGACCCTGCTGAAATACAAAGGATTGTTAAAAAATACTATGAACAACTCTATTCCAACAAACTGGACAACCTGCAGAATATTGACATATTCAGAGAAAAATTAAACCTTTCAAAATTCAATCAGGAAGAATCTAAACATCTTAATAGTCCAATAACCATGGAAGAAATTGAAGCAATCATCAAAAAGCTTCCAGCAAACAAATGCCCAGGACCAGATGGCTATACAGGAGAGTTTTACCAAACATTCAAGGAAGAATTAAAACCTATCCTCCTCAGACTATTCAAAAATATTCAAGAAGAAGTAACACTTCCAAACGTCTTCTATGAAGCCAGTATCACCCTAATACCAAAACCAGATGAAGACAACACAATGAAAGAGAACTACAGGCCAATATCTTTCATGAATACCAAAATGCTTAACAAAATTTTAGAAATCACATCCAGTAGTACATCAGAAGGCTCATTCACCATGACCAAGTAGGACTTATCCCTGGAATGCAAGGATAGTACAATATCCACAAAACAAATGTGATATATCACATAAACAAATTGAGAGATAAAATCACATAGTCATATCAATTGATGCAGAAAAATCATTTGACAAAATCCAACACCCTTTCTCAATAAAAACTCTAAGCAAGGTGGGAATAGAAGGGTCATTACTTAACATCATAAAAGCCATGTATGATAAACACACAGCTAACATCATACTCAATGGGTAAAAACTAAAACCATTTCCCTTGAGAACAGGAACAAGACAGGGATGCCTAGTCTCACCACTCCTGTTCTACATTGTACTGGAAGTATTCGCCATTGCAATTAGACAAGAAGAAATAAAAGGCATCCAAATTGTAAAAGAACAAGTAAAACTGTCCTTATTTGGAGATGACATGATACTGCACAGACTGTCAAATTACAGCAGGAGAGGTGCAGTAGATAAGAGATCAACCACAGGATTTGTAGGCATACACATAAGCATAACTAATGAACACAAGACACTGGGGGGTTGGGGTATTCCTGTATTCCTGGGGGGGGGCAATTGGGATATATGTATACATTTAACACAATAAAAAATAAGAAAGAAGGAAAAAAACAAAACAAAACGAAGGATTCCATCCAAAAACTAACAGACTTAATACATGAATTCAGCAATGTAGCAGGATACAAAATTAATGCCAAGAAATCTATGGCATTTGTATACACTGATAGTGAAATTACAGAATGAGAGACTAAAAAAGCAATCCCATTTTCCATCTCACCAAAAAAAATTAAGATACCTAGGAATAAACCTAATTAAGGAGGTAAAAGACCTATATGCAGAAAACTAAAGGACACTGAAAAAAGAGATAGAGGAAGACTTAACCAGATGGAAGAGCATACCATGCTCATTAAACCAACATCATTAAAATCTCCATACTATCCAAAGCAATCTATACATTCAATTCACTACCCATTAAAATACCAAGGTCATATTTCACAGACCTAGAAAGAACTCTCGAAAGATTCGTCTGGAAAAAAAAAAGACCCCAAATAGCCATAGCAATCCTGAGGAAGAATAAAGTAGGTGGGATCTCAATACCAGATTTCCAGCTATATTACAAAGCAACTGTTCTCAAACAGACTGGTACTGCCACAAGAACCGACAGATAGAGCAATGGAATGGAATAGAAAATCCAGATATCCACCCAAACCAATATGCTCAATTAATATTTGACAAAGGAGGCATGCACATACAATGGAGTCAAGACAGACTCTTCAATAAATGGTATTGGGAAAATTGGGCAGATACATGCAAAAAAATGAAACTAGAACACCAACTTACACCATACACAAAAATAAACTCAAAATGTATACAGGAATTAAACATAAGACGGGAAACCTTAAAAATACTAGGGGAATCCACAGGCAGCACAATCTCAGACATATGCCGAAAGAAAAAATAAACAAATGGGACTACATCAAAATAAAAAGTTTTTGAACAGAAAAAAAAAAATCAACAAAAAAGACCACTGCATGGGAGAACATATTTGCAAATGTTAGCACTGATAAAGGTTAATCTCCAACATCTACAGCCAACTTGTACAACTTAATAAAAGAAGATAAATTATCCAATAAAAAATGTGCAACGAACCTAAATAGAACCTTTTCAAAAGACAACAGAAGGAAGGCCAAGAGACACATGAAAACATACTCAAAGTCACTAATTATCTGAGAGATGCAAATCAAAACAACAATATGATACCATCTCACACTGACAGAATGGCAATCATCAACAAAAGCCAAGTGTTACTGAGGATGCAGAGAAAAAGGAACCCTTGTGCACTGTTGGTGTGAATACAGACTCGTGCAGCCATTGTGGAGAACAGTATGGAGTTTCCTCAACAAACTAAAAATGGAACTCCCATTTGACCCAGCAATCCCACTCTTAGAAATATATCCTAAGAAACTAGAAACACGAATCAGAAAGGATTTATGCACCCCTTTGTTCATAGAAGCACATATTACAATAGGTACAATTTGTAAACAGTCTAGGTATCTATCAGCAGATGAGTGGATCAGAAAACTATGATACATCTACACAATGGAATTCTATGCTGCCATAAAAAAGAAGGAATTCTTACCATTTGTCACAACCTGGATGGAACTGGAGAGCCTTATGCTAAGTTAAATAAGCCAGTCAATGAAGGAGAATCACATGATCTCACTTATTTGTGGATAATAAAGAACATAAATTGATGAACAAAAGGATTGATACAGAGGCAGTAAAGCATCAAACAGATTGTCAAATTACAGTGGCATGTTTAAGGAGAGGTGGGGTAGATAAGAAATTAACCAAAGGACTTGTATGCATGCACATAAGCATAACCAATGAACTCAAGACACTGGGGGGTTAGAGTATGCCGGTAAAGCGGGGAGCAATGGGAAGATATGTATACATGTAACACATTAATAAAAACTTAATAATAAAAAAGAATTATTTTAATAATATAGAAAATGTTGCTGGAAGAAATATAAAGAGCTCAGAAATTAATATATATTTGTTCTTATAAGCTTAATTAGCTTCATGCTAGTTAAGCAAAGCAGTTTACAGAAGGGAACATTATCTGAAAGTGTAAAATCTTTCAGCCTAACTTTGAACATGTAAAGGCAGCTAGTTCAGTGAATAAAATCAATGCATTCTCCACTTTGGGAAAATACGATATTGTGTGAACCTCTTTCCACGTCCCGCGTGGTTCAGGGTTCCTGGGTCAGGGTTCGGGTTCTGAAGGAGGCCTCATGCAAAGAAAATGAGAGACTAGAAAATGTTAATTTGGCCATATTGGGGGCCAGGCGGGAGCCTTCCTCTAGTGGAAAGAACTGCCACCTTCCTTTGGCCTTGCCATCCCTTTTATTTAGGTTTGGGATACACCCTTTGCCCTGAAGCAGGCAATTCCAGTAACAAGTAGATTATTTTATCAGTCAGGATTGACATGATTATTTGATGGGCAATTCATTGTCTCAATTAGATAGGGAGTGGCTGGTTTTGATCTTTCAGAGCTTCAAGGTTGACCAGCCTTCTAGCCTCCTGTTTACATCCATTTAGTGAGAGCAATGTTTGGTTTCCAACACAATATTACTATAGAATGGATAACTTTTTTATTTAATCCTTCCTGAGGACCTGTTTTGTGTTTTTTATTTTATTTTATTTTTTTATTATAGAAAGGAAGAGGACTATGAAGGGAGAGGCATACAATATAGATGTGAGAAACATTGATTGGTTGCCTCCCATATGCCCTCCAATGTGGGGTGCAACCTGAAACCTAAGAGTGTGTCTGGACCAAGAATCCACCTGCAATCTTTTGATGTATGGGACAAAGCTCCAACCTACTGATCACTGGGCCAGGTTGATAACTTTTTTATTTTAATGTTTTATTTTCAGATAATTTGAACTTACTGTGCAATTTTTCCTTTGTTCCCACAATGGTAGCATCTTGCAAAACTCAGATACATTTTAAAAGATACATTTTGATCTTCAAAAGGCAAAAGTGTGCCATTCTTTTTATATGCATAAAAAAGAATATTGATATTAGTACAAAATGTTTTATCACCACAAGGATACTCATTCTTCTTTAGCAACATGTATTATTATTACCCTCACCCATCCACTTTGTCTGCTGGCAACAACTAATCTGCTCGCCATTTCTATAATTTGGTCATTTCAAAAATGTTATGTAAATAATAATTATACAATATGTGACCTTATTTGGCTCTTTTTACTTAGCATAATTCCCTAGAGACTCATCCAAGTTGTTTTATGTACCAATCATTCATTATTGTTATTGAGTAGTATTGTTTGATATGGATGTACTATGTTTATTTAATCATTCACCCATTGAAGGACATTTGGATTTTATTTATTATGAATAAATAAATAACATTTCTGTATAAACATAAGATTTAATTTCTCTGGGTAAGAGTACAAAGCTCGCTTTTATGATAATTTCCTGTCTAATTTTATGAGAAACTGCTAAACTGTTTTTCCAGAGTGGCTGTATCATTTTATGTTCCCACCAGCAATGTATAAGTTATCATATTTTACTGTATCATTGCCAGAATTTGATGCTGTCACTATATTTTTATTATAGCCATTTTTGTAGGTGTTTATAGTCACTAATTATGGTTTTAACTTGCATTTAATGGTTAATGAAGTTGAATATCTTCTCATGTGATTATTTATTTTTATTTTTATTTTTTTGCCATATATCCTCTTTGGTGAAAAGCCTTTTAATATCTTTTTTTAAAAATCCTCATTTGAAGATATGTTTCTATTGATTTTGAGAGAGAGATGTGAGAGAGCAACATGGATCATTTGCCTCCCATTCCCACTCTGACCAAGGATGGAACCTGTAACCTGGATATTTGCAGTGATCAGGAATGAAAACCACAAACTTTGGGTGTGTGGGACAATACTTTAACAAATTGAGCAACCCAGTCATAGCTGTTTATGTCTGTTAGTCATTTTTTTTGAAAATATAATTTCCATTCTTTTTTTCTTTTTTTTAATTTAATAAATCTTTATTGTTCAGATTATTATAATTGTTTCTCTTTTTTCCACTCCTAGCTCCCCTCCACCAGATTCCCACTCCACCCTCTGCCCATATCTCCCTGCCACTATCTTCATGCATGTGTGTACAATTTTTTCCAGTCTCTTCTCACACCCCCCCACATCCTTTTCCCCCTAAGAATTGTGAGTCCACTCCCTTTCTATGCCTCTGATTCTACTATATTTACCAGTTTATTCTGTTCATCAGATTTTTCTTTTTCTTTTTTTTTCTTTCCTAAATATATTTTATTGAGTTTTTACAGAGAGGAAGAGAGAGGAATAGAGAATTAGAAACATAGATGAGAGAGAGACATGATCAGCCACCTCCTTCTTGCCCACTACTGTGGATGTGCCCACAACCGAGATTCATGCCCTTGACCAGAATCGAACCCGGGACCTTTCAGTCCACAGGACAATGCTTTATTCACTGAGCCAAAATAGTTTTGACCTGTTCATCAGATTTTTAATTCACTTGATTTTTATATTCACTTGTTGATAGATACACATTTGTTGTTCATAATTTTTATCTTTACCTTTTTCTTCTCCCTCTTCTTAAAGAGTACTTTTCAGCATTTCATATAATACTGGTTTGGTGTTAATGAAATCCTTTAGCTTTTTCTTCTCTGTGAAGCTCTTCATTTGCCCTTAAATTCTTAATGATGGCTTTGCTGGGTAGAGTAATCTTGGTTGTAGGTTCTTGTTATTCATCACTTTGAATATTTCTTGCTACTCCCATCTGGCCTGCATAGTTTCTGTTGAGAAATCAGCTGGAAGTTGTATGGATGCTCCCTTTTAGGTAACAAATTGTTTTTTTTCTTTTTTTTTCTTGCTGCTTTTATATTCTCTTTGTCTTTTGCTCTTGGCATTTTAATTATGATGTGCCTTAGTGTGGTCCTGTTTGGATTCCTTTTGTTTGGGGTTTTGTGTGCTTCCTGGATCTGTAAGTCTATTTATTTCACCAGGTGGTGGGAAGTTTTCAGTCATCATTTCTTCAAATAGGTTTTCAGTATCTTGCTCTCTCTCTTCTTCTGGCACCCCCATAATTCTGATGTTGGTATGCTTGAAGTTATCCCAAAGGCTCATTACAGCATCTTCACATTTTTTTTTTATTTTTTCTTGTTGCTTTTCCAGTGGAGTGTTTTTTGCTTCTTTGCATTTCACATCTTTGATTTGATTCTTGTATTCCTCTAGTCTGCTGTTAAGTTTCTGTATAATATGTTTTATTTCAGTCAGTGTATATTTAATTTCTAGTTGGTCCTTTTTTATATCCTTCAGGGTCTCACTAAATTTATTGGCCTTTTCTAGGAAATTCTTGAAAATCCTTGTAACTGTGGTTTTGAACTCTATAGCCAGTCATTTGTTTTCCTCCATTTCTTTCATTTGTGATTTGTTTCTTTGTCTCCACATTTTTGATGCTTCCCTGAGTTGGTAGAGTAGTTTTGTGTGCTAGGTGTCCTATATTGCCCAGTGGCTCAGCCTCAGTTACTTGAGGTAGACACTCTTGGTGCACTCCTTTGTGGACTGTGTGTACAGCCTTGTTGTAGTTAAGTCTTGATTGTTTTTGGTATGACTGGGGGGAATTGACCTCCAGGACTATTGACTGTGAGGATCAGCTGTGTCTATGCTGGGAGAATTTCTGTGCTGGAGACAACCTTAGGAGACAAGACTTGCGAAATTGCAAAAATCTCTGTGCTCAGCTTGGATGGGGCAGAGTCTCAGGGCTGAGCAGACAGCCTTGGCTTCCAATCAACCCTGTCTTATGAGGCTTCCGAATCTCAGGGTCCCTCAGGTGTGATTTCTGTAGTCATCTCTGTGCACACTCATGAGCATGCCTCCAGACCTTTGCCTTTCGTGACTCCCTTGAGTTTCTGTGCACTCCTCTCTTTTCTCAACAGTCCAGACCCTCCCTGTATGAATCTGGGTCTCCATGGTCTCACCCAGGACTGAAGATCAGTGCAGTCAGAACTGGGGTTCAGTATAGTAGGAAGTTTCCATCTCCCTCCCACTAGAGAAAGCCAGCTGGGCACTCTGCCGACCATCCTCTCTGCATGTGTCTCAGTACCTCAGATTTTGTATTTTCTCTGAGTCTCTATGTGCTCCTCTCTTTCCTTCTAGTTGTGGAATATCCACTCTGCCAGCTTTTTTGTGGTTATGGATGATGTCCATTCTGTCTTTTAGTTGTAGTTTTGAAACTGTTGTGCTTGGCAGCAGTTTAAGTGTTCACCAATGCTGCCATCTTGGTTTATCTCTGTTGATCATTTTTTATTGAATTGTTTGTGTTTTCTATTAAATTGTGTAATTTCTTTTCAAAATACTAGTTTATTGCTGGATATATGCTTTGAAATCACATTCTGTAGCTTGTATTTTTTTACACTCTTTTCCTACGTCTTTTTTTAATTTTAATCTTTATGCTTGCAACTATTACATATGTCACCTTTTTCCCCCATTCAATTCTTTGAGCCCACCACCCCCTCCCTCAGGCCTTCACCACCTTATTGTCTGATTCTTGGAACAGCACAATTTATAAAATTTTGGTGAGGTCCAATTTATCAAATTATTAGTTCTGTGGATCATGCTTTTGGTGTCAAGTCCATGATTAAGTTCAGGTTAATTTTTGTATAAGGTGTAGTTTAGATAACAGGTGTTTTTAAAATTTTGTTTTGTTTTTATTTTTTATTTCCCCTCTTTAAATTTATTTTATTATTTTTCCATCATCATTTACCCCATCTATGCTCCCTTCTATCTCCATCCACATCCTCCTGCCCTCCCCCACTGCAATCACCAAATCTTCTGCCCCTGTCTAGGAACTCTTTCTACTTTTTTTCTTTTTTGTTCAATCATTTCACACCCACTTCCCTGCAACCAGAGCTGTGTGCTTCTCTTTATATGAGTCTGTCTTTATTTTGATGGTTCAGTTTGTCTATTAGATTCAATATATAAGTTAAATTATATGGTCTTTATCTGACTGGCTTATTGGAATTAGCATTTATTTTATTTTATTTTTTTATTTTTTTAATTAAATCTTTATTATTCAGATTATTACATTTGTTTCTCTTTTTTTCCCCTCCATAGCACCCCTCCACCCAGCTCCCACCCCTCCCTCTGCCCTTAGCTCCCTCCCATTGATCTCATCCATAGGTGTATGATTTTTGTTCAGTCTCTCCCTGTACACCCCTCACCCCTTCCCCCCTGAGAATTATCAGTCCACTCCCTTTCTGTGCTCCTGATTCTATTATATTCACCAGTTTATTCTGTTGATCAAATTTTTAATTCACTTAATTTTTAGATTCACTTGTTGACAGATATGTATTTGTTGTTCATAATTTTTTGGCTTTTACCTTTTTCTTCTTCCTCTCCTAAAAGAGTACCTTTCAATATTTCATATAATACTGGTTTGGAGTTGATGAACTCCTTTAGCTTTTTCTTCTCTGTGAAGCTCTTTATCTGCCCTTCAATTCTGAATGTTAGCTTTGCTGGATAGATTATTCTTGGTTGTAGGTTCTTGCTATTCATCACGTTGAATATTTCTTGCCACTCCCATCTGGCCTGCATCGTTTCTGTTGAGAAATCAGCTGACAGTTGTATGGGTGCTCCCTTGTAGGTAATAAACTGTTTTTCTCTTGCTGCTTTTAATATTCTCTCTTTCTCTTTTGCTCTTGGCATTTTAATTATGATGTGTCTTGGTGTAGTCCTCTTTGGATTCCTTTTCTTTGGGGTTCTGTGTGCTTCCTGGACTTGTAAGTCTATTTCTTTTACCAGATATGGGAAGTTTTCAGTCATTATTTCTTTAAACAGGTTTTCAGTATCTTGCTCTCTCTCTTCTTCTGGCACCCCCACAATTCTGATGTTGGTACGCTGAAAGCTGTCCCAGAGTCTCCTTACATTATGTTCACATTTTTGGATTCTTTTCTCTTCTTGCTTTTCCAGTTGAATGTTGTCTGCTTCTTTATATTTCAAATTTTTTACTTGGATCTTGCCTTTCTCTAGTCTGCTGTTAGGACTCTGTATAATATTTTTTATTTCAGTCAGTGTATGTTTAATTTCTTTTTGGTCCTTTATCATCTTTAGTAGGACCTTTTCCATCTCTAGTTGGCTCTTTTGTATCGCTAGTTGGTCCTTTTTCATCTCCTCTTGGGTCTCACTAAATTTATCGAATTTTTCTGGCATATTCTTGAAAAACCTTACAAGCGTGGTTTTGAACCCTATATCCAGTCGTTTTTTTTCCCTCCATTTCTTTTGTTTGTGATCCCTTCCCTTGTTTCGGCATTTTCACTATGCCGGGGAAACTTCTGTGTTGGATTCAGCCTTATGATACCAGATGCAAAACCGAAGAAGCCTCTGTTGAGCTTGGGAGGGGTGGAGTCTCAGGGCTTAAGGGACTGCCTTGCCTTCCAGTCAGCCCCGCCCTCCACGGCCCCTGAGTCTCACGGGACTGGGTAATGGCTAGAGCGGTCCTTGTGCGTGGGCGCACCCGCAGTGCCTCTAACCGCTGCCTTTCCAGCTCCCCTGAGCACTAGGACCACACGAGTCTAGGTCCCCAGGGTTTTGCCCCAAAGAGGGGCTTAGTGGAGTCAGAAGTGGCACAGTTTGGAGGGTCTGTCTCCCGCCCACTCGCGAAAGCCAGCGGCACAATCAGCAATCTGTCCTGCGCGCAGCACCATCTGCGTGCGAGACCAGACCTGATCTTCTGCGACTCCCCTAAATTTCCTTGCACCTCTCCCTTTTCACAGTCCAAACTCCCCCCGTATGAGTTTCGCTGGATCTGGGGTTTAGTGTAGTAAAATAAGGGGTTCAATGCTGTTGGGAGTCTCCGTTTCCCTCCCGCCAGAGAAAGCCAGCCAGGTACTCCGGCACCCGCTCTCTCAGTGCGCGCGTCTCAGTACCTCGGCTTTTTGCAGCTCCTCTGGGTCTCCGTGAGCCCCTCTCTTTCCTTCTAGCTGTAGAACTTACACTCCGCCAGCTTTCCTGTGGTTCTGGATGATGTCCGTTCTGTCTTTTAGTTGTAGTTTTGAAATTGTTGTGCGAGGCAGCAGTGTAGGTGTTTACCTATGCCGCCATCTTGGATTCCTCCTCCTGTTTTTTATTTTCATTGGAGTTTTTGCTGTTGCTGAATATATATATATATATATATATATATATATAT
>JAAGEH010000037.1:3608764-3628450 GCA_011751065.1 Lasiurus cinereus
TTTATATATATATATATATATATATATATATATATATATATATATGCCCTGGTACCAATATTTTAAATTTTTTATTGATTAATGTATTACATACATGCCCTTATTCCCTTATTCCCCCATTATCCCTATCCTCCCACTTGCGCCTTCACTCACCTGTTGTCTGTTTCGATTGGTTAGTCCTATATGCATGCATAGAAATCTCACTCATTTATGGAATATAATGAAGAACATAAACTGATGAACAAAAACAGAACTGGTACCAATTTTTAGAAAAGTCCCTATTGAATTGCTTTTGCACCCCTCTCATAAATCAATTGAGCAGATTTATATGGGTTTTGATTTTGTGGGTTACCTTTTCTGTTCCATGTGTCTATTTGCCTATGCGTCCATCAATATCATACTGTCTTGCTTCCTCTACCTACATGGAAAGCTTTAATATAATATAATTCCCTCAACTTAATTATATTATTTCAGATTTTTTAGTTATGCTGTCAGTTTTTCTCCATAAAATTGAGAAAACCTCATTTATGCTATAAAAATGCATTTTCCTATATTTTGATAAGAATTAAACTATAGATCAATTTGGAAAGATATGACATTTTTACCATGTTGAGACTTCTAACTAATGATCACAATATGTGTCTCCATTCATTTATATTTGTTTTTTTTTCTATTTCTTTCATCAATATTTTATAATTATAGTATGCAGTTTCTGTAAATACTATTTTTTATTTGTGTACTTCAATTTCTTTGGAACAATTATAAATTGTATTATTTTTAAAACTTATTTTTCATGTGATAATTTGTGTACAAAATGTAATTGATTTTTGTGTTGGTCATAAATTCTATAATGATGCTGAATTCATTAGTTCTAGGAGTTATTTTTGTAGACTCTTTGGTATTTTCTATATAGAAAATCATGTCATCTACAAATAACTGCAGATTTTTTTCCTTCCCAATATGATTGATGTTTATTGTTTTCTTGCCTAATTGCCTTTGCTGGAACCTCCAGTAAAATATTAAATAGAAGTTATGAGATGAAAAAAAACAAACACACACACACAACCCTTTGGTGATCCTAATGTTAGAGTGAATGCATTCAGGCTTTCATCATTAAGTATGATGTCAGCCTTATCTTTTTTGTAGATGCTCTTTATAAAATTGAGCAAGTTCCCTTCTATTGTTAGCTCTCTATGTTTTTAAGCAATAGGTGTTAGATTTTGTCAAAAGCAATTACATAATTAGTTAGTATGACTATATGATATTTCTTCTCTAGCTTGTTAAAATAGTAGCTTACATTGATTGACTTCTGAAGGTTGAACCAATCTTGCATACTTGAAATAAATCCCAATTGGTCTCATTGCATAAATCTTTCTATACATAGCTTATTTATATAATGTCAATTATTTTGTGTGTCTAAGTTCATGAGAAATATTAGTTTATAGTTTTCTTTTTGTTACTCCCTTTCTCTGGTTTTGGGTATTAGTTTATAATGACTTCTTTTTTAAAAATATATTTTTATTGATTTTTTACAGAGAGGAAGGAAGAGGGATAGGGAGTCAGAAACATTGATGAGAGAGAAACATCAACCAGCTGCCTCCTGCACACCCCTACTGGGGATGTGCCTGCAACCAAGGCACATGCCCTTGACCGGAATCAAACCTGGGACTTTTCAGTCCACAGGGTGATGCTCTATCGACTGAGCCAAACTGGTTTCAGCTATAATGACTTCTTAAAATTAGTTGAGAAGTGATCTTTCCTCACCTATTTTCTAGAAGAAGCTGTTGCATTGTACTAGTAAGCCCTAAAATTTCTAATACTGCATTTCTAGTTTTTTGTCAATTACAGTTTACATTCAATATTATCTTGTATCAGCTTCAGGTATACAGTATAAGTGGTTAGAGAATCATATACTTTACAAAGTGTCCCCCTGATATTTCTGGTACCAACCATGCACCACCAATATTATTGACTACATTTTCTGTATTGTATTTTGCATTCCCATGACTATTTTGTAACTACCAATTTGTACTTCTCAATTCCTTCATTTGGTCTACGTGGTCTCCACACCACCTCCCCTCTGGCAATCATCAGTCTGTTCTCTGTATCTATGAGCTATTTTCTGTTTAGTTTGTTCCTTTATATATTTTTTTAGATTTCACATAGTAAAATCAAATGATATTTGTCTGTCTCTGACTCATTTATTGCACTTAGTCCAATGCTGCTTTTCTAAATGTGAGTTTCACAGGCCCTTAAAGGCCTAACTGAATTCCCCTGCTTTCACCAGATAGGCTCCTAATCCAAAGAGAAAGGTTGCCCTATTAGCCAAACCTGCTAATACCCATCCAGTCCTCAAATGGGTAGTGTGGACTTGAAATTAAACAAACAAATCTTATCATCCCATGGGAACCAAGGGTCACCTCATGAAACTTACATTCCACAGTTCCTGTTGGTTTAATCTATTCCTGAGTGCAATCTGTGTGGCAGCTCTATAAGATGTATAATGTCCTCCTAAACAAGTATAAGAGTATGTATCACTAATAAAGCATTGCTAATATCATATACCCATTGCTGGGTGTTGGGTGTTCTGCAATTTCTTACTATTTAAGGTAACAATCCCTCCTTCTCTGATGGAGTAAATGGAAGGTAATTAGAATAATTGCATACAATTGGCATTAATTTGTAAAAGATTTGATAGATTTTTCCAGTAATATTCAATATTTTATTTAGAGGAGCTTTTAACAGTTATGGTACTATTCACATTATTTCATCATGGTTGAAATGTAATTTTCAAGGAGTTGGTTCATTTCTTTTAATTTGTCCAATTTAAAGAGAGTAAAGTTGTTCATATTATCCCTAATTAACCTTTCAATGCTTGCTGGATCTATAGTGACATTCCCTGTTTTAGTCCATTATTTTGTTTATCAGTGCCTTTGATGTTCTTATCTTTTTTCAATCCTGCTAGAGATTTATGATTGCATGTTTTAAATAACTAGCTGGTGGCTTAATAGATTCTCTCTATTGTTTTTCTTCTTATAATTTCATTTTTAATTAAATTTATTAGGGTGGCATTGTTTAACAAAATTATATAGGTTTCAAGTATATACTCAATTCTATGATATATCAGAATTGTGTATATATTTTTTTCTGCCTGCTTTAAGTTTATTTCTTCTTTCCTCCTTTCTAGACAATATTTTGGTAATGTAAACAGTTGTACTATAACTTTCCCTTTCAACACTACTTTAGTTAAATACCACACATTTTTTATGTTTTATTTTCATTTTATTTCAATTCTATTTTGAGCTTTATTTCCTTTAGACTTCCTCTTTAACCACAGATTCCTTACTTTTAATTAAATTTCTTATAGTCACATTGGTCAATAAGATCATATAGGTTTCATGTTACATTTCTATGATACATGATCTGTATATTACATTGTGTGCCCACCACCCAAATTTAAATAAACTTTGTCAACATAGATTTGGCTCCATTTACCCTTTACTACTCCTAACCTCTTCTCTCTGGTAAGCACCATAATGTTATGTGTGTCTATGAGTTTCAGTTTATATCCCACATATGAGTGAAATCATACAGTTCTTAACTTTTTCTGATGGACTTACTTTGCTTAGCATAATATTCTAGAGATCTATCCATGTTATTGCAAATAACAACATTTCATCTTTTCTCCTGGCTGAGTTGTGTGTTTAACACACCTTCTTTAGCCAATTCACTATTGAAGAACACTTTTGTTGTCCCCTTGTCTTGGCCACTATGAATAATGCTGCAAAGAATATAAGGGTGCTTCAATCTTTGCAAATAGATATTTTCTAGTTTTTTGGGGGGATAGCTGAGTCATATGGTAACTATAGTCTTATTTTTTAAGGATCCTTCATGCTGTTCTCCATAGTTGTTGTACCAGTTGACAGTCCCACCAGCAGTGAATTAAGGTTTATTTTTCTCCAGAACCTCTTCAACACTTGCCTTACCTTTTTTATAATAGCTTTCTAACAGTTGTGAGATGGTATATCATTGTATTTTTTATTGCATTTCCCTAATAATCCTGCCAGGGTGCCTGGTATAACTAGTGAAGTTGAACAACTTTTCATTATCCTGTTGGCCAATTGTATGTCTTCTTGAGAGAAGTGTCTATTTAAGTCCTTGGCTCGTTTTTTTAATTGCATTGCATCTTTAATTGCTCTTGAATTGTATGTATTTTTTATATATTTTGGATATTAACTCCTTGTTGGATCTGTTGTTTGTAAATAACATCTCCATTTAGTTGGTTGCTTTTTTGTATTTTTAAAAGTATTTCCAACTGTTTGAACAACTTTCTGTTGTCTTTGTTATTATTTGCACTTTGTATCCATTATGGTGAGATAAAATGTTTCCTGTTATTTGTATTTTTAAAATATGTTGAAGTTCATTACTCAAAATATGGTATATACTGGTGAACATAACATGGTTACTTGCAAAGAATGTGTATTCCCCAGTTATTGGTGAATTATTCTACACATATCAATTAGATCCTATTCATTAATATGCTGTTGAGTTCAACATCTTTGTTAACTTTCTGCCTAATAGTTTTCAAATGCTGTAAATGGGATCAGAAATCTGAAACTATATTTATAAATTTATCTGTTTTTCTTATCAGCAGTATCAGGTTTTGTTTCTTGTATTTTAAAGCCCTATTGTTTGGCATATACACTTTTTGGATCATTATATCTTCTTGATAGGTTAATTATTTATAACTAAAGGCCAAATGCATGAAATTCATGCATGAGTAGGTCTTCTTTCCCCCAGCTTCCAGCACCAGTACCCCTCTGGCACCTGAGACAGTCTTCCCTTCTCCAGCCACCAGCAGCCATCCAGGACCAGGGCTGGCTTCCCTCAGGTCACCAGCACGCACCTGGGATCTGGAATGGCTTCCCTCTGGCCTCAATGACATCCTGAAGACCTCCAGTCTAATTAGCATATAACCCTTTTATTATTATAGATTATAAAATGTGCCCTTTTTTCACTAAAATGTTTATTTTTTAATATATTTTATTGATTGTTTACAGAGAGGGAGAGGGATAGAGAGTTAGAAACATCGATGAGAGAGAAACATCGATCAGCTGCCTCCTGCACGCCCCCTACTGTGGATGTGCCCGCAACCAGGATACATGCCCTTGATGAGAATCGAACCTGGGACCCTTCAGTCCGCAGGCTGATGCTCTATCCACTGAGCCAAAACAGTCTCGACTAAAATGTTTCTTAATTGTATAATTTGATTTATCTGATGTTAATAATACCACTCCTGTTTTTTCTTTCTAAACCATGTTAGCATGATATATACTTTCCATCATATCTAAGGTATTTTGTTTGCAATGTATTTCTTAGCCTATATAATAAAGAGATAATATGCAAATTGACTCACATGCCTTCACAAGATGGCTGCCTACAACCAGGCTGGCAGGAGGGTTAGTGAGGGATGACTAAATGACTGGAAAGGCAGGCTGAGTGGGGCGACCAGGTTGGCAGGGGGGTTAACGAGGGACAACCAAACGACTGAATAAGCAGGCTGCCTGGGGCCACCAGGCCAGCAAGTTGTTAGTGAGAGTCAGCCAAATGATTGAACAAGCAGGCTGCATGGGGTGACCAGGCTGACATGGAGGGCAGTTGGGAGCAATTAGACTTGCAGGGGGAAGTGAGGGGCAACTAGCCCAAGGAGGGCAGTTGGGCACAATCAGGCTATCAGGGAGGGGGCAATTGGAAATAACCTGGCCAGCAATGGTGGGCAGTTAGAGGTTACCAGGCAAGCAGGGGGTACAGTTAGGGCCAACCAGGCAGGCAGTTGGGTCAGCAATTAGGAGTTAGTGATCTAAGATTTTGAGAGGGATGTCCCCCAAGGGGTTGTGGATTGGAAAGGATGCAGGCTGGGCTGAATTTTGTGCACTGGGCCTCTACTATACTTATATAGTAGAATAATTTTTTAAGTTTACTTGGCCAATCTCCATCTTTTAGTTGGCCCATTTAAACCATTTTCATTGAAGCAATTATTTATAGGTTGGTATTTAAATTTGCCATTTTATTATGTGTTCCATTTGTTTCCTCTTTCTCTCTATCCTCTTTTTTTCTTCCCTTGGCTTCTTATAAATTACTTGGGGTTATTTTTTATGATTTAATTTTGTTTTAATTATACTTATTTGGAGGATATCATTTTGTACAGTTTTCTCTAGATATTTTAATACACATATGTAACTTATCACAGACTACTGATACTCTGTGTTTTACCACTTCAAATGAAATGTTGAAACTGTTTCCATTTAGGTCCCTTTATCCTCCCCGATTATTAAATGTAATTTTATCTAGTATTTCCTCTGCATACATTTAACACCAAAACAAATGCTATATTTTTGCTTCAGCAAACAGATGCTATTTAAAAGATTTATTGGAAGAAGGAAAATCTAATATATTTACCTCTATTTTAATGCATTCTGTTCTTTTGTATTTCTCAAGTGCCCATCCTTCCTTTGTTTGAAGAGCATCCTTTAGTCATTAGTCAAAGGTAAATTTGTTAGAGACAAATTATCTTACTATTCTTTCCTTGAAGAATATCTCTTCTTAACTTTCATTTCTGAGGGATAGTTTCACTAAATATAGAAGTCTCAATTAACTTATCTTTTTCTTTTAGTATTTGAAAAAATGTAACACTTCTTTTTGGTCTTCCTGATTTCAGCTGACAAATCTACAATCATTTGGATGGGTATCTGCATCATTTTCCTCTGGTTATTTTTGAGATTTGGTGTGTGTGTGTGTGTGTGTGTGTGTTTCCAAAAATTTAATTATAAAATATTTTGACTTTGATTTCTGTAGGGGTGTTCTATTTAATGTTGACTTGGTGTTTTTAAATGATGGTTTATACCTTTCATCAAATTTGGAAAAATTTCAGCCAATATTTCTTCAAATATTTCTTAGTCACAATCACGCCTCTATTTCTGGAGCTCAAAGAATGTAAATATTATATCTTGGGTTATTATGCCACAGGCTTCTGAGTCTGTTCATTTTTATTTTTTGTTCTGTTTTTTTTTGTTGTTGTTGTTTTATTGTGTTACATGTGTACATATATCCCCATTGCCAACCCTCCCTCCGAGGCATACCCCAACCTCCCAGTGTCTATGTTCATTGGTTATGCTTATAAGCATAGATACAAGTCCTTTGATTGATCTTTTATCTACCCCACTTCTCCTTAATCTTCCTGCTATAATATCACAGTCTGTTTAATGCTTTACTGCCTCTGTATCTATACTTTTGTTCATCAATTTACAATGTTCTTTATTATCCACAAATGAGATCATGCGGTGCTTCTCCTTCATTGACTAGCTTATTTCACTAAGCATAAGGCTCTCCAGTTCAATCCAGGTTGCTGCAAATGGTAAGAGTTCCTTCTTTTTAATGGCAGTATAGAATTCCATTGTGTACATGTACCACAGTTTTTGGATCCACTCATCTGCTGATGGGCACCTAGGCTGCTTCCAAATTGTAGCTATTGTAAATTGTACTGCTATGAACATAGGGGTGCATAAATCCTTTCTGATTGGTGTTTCCAATTTCTTAGGATAAATTCCTAAGAGTGGGATTGCTGGGTGAAATGGGAGATGAATTTTTAATTTTTTTAAGAAAACTCCATAATGTTCTCCACAGTGGCTGCACCAGTCTGCATTCCCACCAACAGTGAACAAGGGTTCCTTTTTCTCCGAATCCACACCAACACTTGTCGTTTGTTGATTTGTTGATGATTACCATTCTGACAGGTGTAAGATGGTATCGCATTGTACTTGTGATTTGCATCTCTCGGATAATTAGTCACGTTGAACATGTTTTCTTGTGTCTCTTGGGCTTACTTCTGGCGTGTTTCGAAAAGGTTCATTTTAGGTCCTTTGCCATTTTTTTATTGGATCATTTATATTCCTTTTATTAAGTTGTATAAGTTGGCTGTAGAAATTGGAGATTAAACCTTTATCAGTGAGAACATTTGCAAATATGTTGTCCCATACAGTGGTCTTTCTTGTTTTGTTGATGGTTTTTTTTGCTGTGCAAAAGCTTTTTATTTTGATGTAGTCCCATTTGTTTATTTTTTCTTTAGCTTCCATTGCCTTTGGAGCAGTATCAGTGAAGAAGTTCTTTCGACATAAGTCTGAGACTGTGCTGCCTGTGGATTCCTCTAATATTTTTATGGTTTCCATTCTAATGTTTAAGTCCTGTATCCATTGTGAGTTTATTTTTGTATTTGGTGTAAGTTGGTGGTCCCGTTTCGTTTTTTGCATGTATCTGTCCAATTTTCCCAACACCATTTGTTGAAGAGGCTAGCTTGACTTCATTGTATGTTCATACCTCCTTTGTCAAATATTAGTTGAACATAGTGGTTTGGGTGGATATCTGGATTCTCTATTCTATTCCACTGGTCTATATGTCTGTTCTTGTGCCAGTACCAGGTTGTTTTGAGAAAAGTTGCTTTGTAATATAGCTTGAAATCTGGTATTGAGATCCCACCTACTTTATTCTTTTATCTCAGAATTGCTGTGTCTATTCATGTTATTTTTTTGTTCCAGATGAATCTATGAAGAATTCTTTCTAGGTCTGTGATATATGTCGTTGGTATTTTAATGGATAGTGCATTGAATCTTTAGATTGCTTTGGGTAATATGGACATTTTAATGATGTTGATTCTCCCAATCCATGAGCATGGTATGCTCTTCCATCTGTTAACATCTTCCTCTGTCTCTTATTTCAGTGTCCTGTAGTTTTCTACATATAGGTCTTTTACCTCTTTAGTTAGGTTGATTCCTAGTTATCTTAATTTTTTGGTGCGATGGCAAATGGGATTGCTTTTTGAGTCTCTCTTTCTGTAATTTTACTATTAGTGTACAGAAATGCCACAGATTTTTTGGCATTAGCTTTGTATCCTGCTACTTTGTCAAATTCATTTATTAAGTCAATTAGTTTTGGGATGGAGTCCTTCGGGTTTTTATGTACAGTATCATGTCATCTGCAAATAAGGACAGCTTTACTTCTTCTTTTCCAATTTGGATGCATTTTATTTCTTCTTGTCTAATTGCAATGCCTAATACTTCCAGTACTATGTCAAACAGGAGAGGTGAATGTGGGCATCGCTGTCTTGTTCCTGTTCTTAGGGGAAATGGTTTTAGTTTTTGCCCATTGAGTATGATGTTAGCTGTGGGTTTATCATATATGGCTTTTATTATGTTGAGGTATGATCCTTCTATTCCCACTTTGGTGAGTGTTTTTATCAAGAAAGGGTGTTGGATTTTGTCAAATGCTTTTTCTGCATCAATTGATATTACTATGTGTTTTTTGTCTCTCAATTTGTTTATGTGATATATCACATTTATTGATTTGCGGATATTGTACCATCCCTGCATTCCTGGGATGAATCCTACTTGGTCATGGTGTATGATCTTTCTGATGTACTGCTGCCTCCGTTTTGCTAGAATTTTGTTGAGGATTTTGGCATCTGTGTTCATGACAGATATTGGCCTATAATTCTCTTTCATTGTGTTGTCTTTATCTGGTTTTGGTTTTAGGATGATGCTGGCTTCATTGAAGGTGTTTGGCAGTGTTCCTTTTTCTTGAATGGTTTTGAATAGTCTGAGTAGGATAAGTTTTAATTCTTCCTTGAATGTTTGGTAAAACTCTCCTGTGTAGCCATCTGGTCCCGGGCTTTTATTTGCTGGAAGCTTTTTTGATGACAGCTTCAATTTCTTCCATAGTTATTGGACTATTGAGGTGTTTAGATTCTTCCTGATTGAGTTTTGGAATGTTATATTTTTTCTAGAAATATGTCCATTTCTTGTAGGTTTTCCAGTTTGTTGGAATAGAATTGTTCATAGTATTTTTTAACAATCCTTTGTATTTCGGCGGGGTCTGTTGTTATTTCTCCTCTTTCATTTCTGATTTTGTTTATTTGGGTCTTCTCTCTTTTCTTCTTGGTTAGCCTGGCTAGAGGTCCATCAATCTTGTTTTTGTTGATCTTTTGAATTGTTTCTTTGGTCTCCATGTTGTTTATCTCCACTCTGATCTTTACTATTTCCTTTCTTCTGTTTACACTGGGCTTTTCTTGTTGCTCTCTTTCTAGCTCTTTCAGAGAAATATTTTTGAAATAACATTCTTGATTGACAAAAATTTCACATAAGAAGAAATAAAACATCTTGAGTTTGACAAAGATTATCTGAAAACCCAACTGTAAACATCATACTTAATGATAAAAATTTAAAATATATGACACCATGTTTTATTTTATAAAGATAACAGTTTTTATAATAAAAAATAATATCTAAGAATAATCAAGGAAATCTTGATTAAGAAAGTTAAGTTAAAGATAACATATATAAAAACCTACTTAAAATGATAGAATTAGGAGGGCATTATATTGGTACCATTATATATAAATAGACTAAAGAGCCAGAATATGGAAACCTGGAATAGCTTCGCACATATAGCAGTCTACCCATGTGACAAAAATAACAATGCTGTGTATAGAGGAAAAATGGTTTTCTCAATAAATTATGTCATGTTGAATATCTGCTTTTTAAAAAAGAAGAATCCTAGTGCTAACTTATGTCATATACAAAATCAAATTTCAGATGGTTTACAAACCTAAATGTTAGGCTAAAACAATCCTTTACAAAAATAAGAGAATCTAGAAAGTTAGAAAATGACTTGTTAAAAAATACACAAAATGTGCCCACTATAAATGGAAAAATGCTAATTGAACTACATATAATAAATTTTGTATTAAAAGTCACAATGCATAGAATGAAAAGACAGGTTATATATATTTTGTGAATGTATTTTAAATAAAATACATCAAAGTAAACAATATGCATGAGGATGGACCTGAAGAGTATTATGCTAAGTGAAATAAGTTAGAGAAAATTAAGTACCATGTGATTTTACTTATATGTGGAATTGAATGAAAATAAACTAACAAACAAAATAAAAACAAACTCATAGATAGAGAACAGACTTACAGCTATCTGAGGGGAAGGGGGTTGAGGGTTAGGTGAAAAAAGTGAAGAAATTCAGCAAAGAAAAAACACTCATAGTCATAGACAACAATATGGTGATTACCAGAGGTAAAGTATGTACATGGGGGAGTTGTAAGAGGGTAAAGGGGAGATGAAAGGCAATGGAAGGAGATTTAGCTTAGAATGATGAACACACAGTACAGATGATGTATTATAGAATTGTACACCTGAAACCTATATAATTTTATTAACCAACCAGAGGCTAAATGTATGAAATTCATGCAAGAGTACGCTTTCTTTCCCCCAGGTGCTGGCACTGGCTTACCTCTGGCATCTGGGATCCGGGCTTCCCTTGAAGCCCTGGCTTGATCTGGAAGGTTGTCCAGAAGGACGTCTGGTCTAATTAGCATATTATGCTTTTATTATTATAGATACCACTACTATAAATTCAATTAAAAAAGAGTTTGTGCCTAGAAAAGAGTATATAGGCAGTTCTGTTCCCTGATTTGTTTGTGATGTTGTTTTCAAGGTTCTAAAAATTCATTAAATTCTGCACTTATTATATGTGCATATATCCTATGCATGATTATGTGTGTGTGTTTTAAACACAGTTTAGTGACTTATTGGAACATCCCTGAGGAAGTTACATTTAAAGTGAGATCAGAAAGGTGAATGACTTTCTTCTCAGAGGAAACAGCATACATGATTTTTTTTAGATAGAAAAATATTTTACTTTTGGAGAAAATGAAAGGAGACCACTTTGGCAGGAATGTCAACATTGAGAGAGGGAATGACATGAAATGATACTGGTGGACAGCCATGAAGACCATGTTATAGATTGTAATTTTTTTCTCATTGATGGATATAGAAAAATTTTAACCAGTGACATATTATACTATTTTAATCTATTGCAACTTGAAAGATATTGTGTGCCTTGAGAATACTGTATTGGAAGGCAACAAAACTGAGTTTTGGGAAACAGATTAGGAGTTTATATAAGAAATGATAATGGTTTGTATCAATTTTGTGACAGTGGAATTCAAATACATGGAACAGACTGATGGCTGTCAGAAGGGAAAGGGTATGGGACTGGATAAAAAAAGTGAAGAAAATAGTCAATGTACATATATGCATAGCCCATGGACACAGACAACAGAGTGGTGATGGCCAGAGGGAAAGGGGAGGCAGTGCTGGGTTGAGATGGGAATGGGGACATGTGTAATAGTGTCAACAACAAAAAGAAAGTAAAAAATGAGTGTACATATTGAAGAAATATTTTAGAGGTAGAATTAGCAGAAAATAGTGATGGGTTGGTTATGGGGAGTGAAGATATTTATAATTTGACTCAGACATTTGGCTGGTTCACCTGGATCATTCTGTAGAGGTGAAGAAGACTTTTAAAAAAGTAGGTTTAGAATTAACACAAATTTAATTTCATATACATGAATTTTACATGTCATACAATTATGTATAATTTTCTACATATTTCATTTTAATTGTGGTAAAATGTAAAGAATTTATCATTTTTACCCTTTATAAATGTACAGTTCAACAGTATTCAGTATATTTACATTTTAGTGCAACAGATTTCCAAAACTTTTTTATCTTATAAAACTGAAACTGTATTCATTTAATAGTTTTCTATTTCCCTCTCTATCTAGCCCCTGGTAAGCACCATTCTACTTTCTCTTTCTATGTATTTGACTACTTTAGATTAGATATTTTATATATGTGAAATAAGACAGTATATGCTTTTCTGTGTCTGGGTCACTTTACTTAACATAATGTCCTGAAGGTTCATACATATTGTAGCATCTGACAAGATTTCTCTTTTTTTAAGGCTGAATAATATTTCATTGTATTTATATACCATTTTTGGTTTATCTATTCATTTATTAATCAACATTTGGATTGCTTAAATTTAGACATTTTAATTTTCAAGAATGTGTTGAAGATTTCAAATGGAAATATCAAGAAAACAACTGTACAGTGACAGGTAGAGTTTATATTCAAAGTATAAAATAAGTGACAAAGATTATCTGTTTAGACTCTATTTGGCAATTGACTATCTTTTCAATTGACAAATTTGGTTCTTCCAAAAGTAATCACATAAGTGAAAGTGGCATGCATAGTTATACCTATATAAATAAATCTTGCTAAAGCAACATTTGATAATAGAACTTATCTGGTTTTGTTTTACTGGATATGGACATCTTGACTGCAATAGTCATCTGGCTCTAAATGTTAGAAAATTTCTTAAAATTTAGATTTTATAAATGGTTCAGAGTATTAACCATGTATTAAACTATAAAATGACAGAGAATATTGCTCTAAATGATACACAGTGATTAACACACATCTCATATATGACCACTGTGTATGCATATACAAAACCATTACATATCACATATATGTTAAATGAGAATAATGGAAGAAAATAGGGAGCCCAAGTATAAAACCATATGTATATGGACAAATAATTTTTGACAAAGGATCCAGAAACACATATTCAAATAAAGATAGTTTCTTCAATAAATGGTGCTTGGAAAACTGGAAAGCCATGTGTGAACTAATGAAACTGGATCAATGTTTGTTCCTCCATGTTCAAAAATTAATTCAAAATGGATCAAAGACTTAAACATAAGACCTGAAACAAAACATTACATAGAAGAAAATATATGTACCAAACTTATGGACCTGGGTGGTATAGAACATTTTATGCACTTGATTCCAAAAGCAAGAGAGGTAAAGGCAAAAATAAATGAATGGGACTATATCAAACTGAAGAGCTTCTGCAGGGCAAAAGACACGGACAACAAAACAAACAGACAGCCAACCATATGGGAGATAATATTTGTAAACAGTAGCTCTGACAAAGATTTAATTTCTAAAATATATAAAGAACTCACAAGTAAACTTAACCAAGGATATAAAAGACATGTACTCAGAAAACTAAAAGGCATTGAATAAAGAGATACAGTAAGACATAAACAAATGGAAGAACATACCATGTTAATAGATTGGTAGAATCAACATAATTAAAATGTCCATACAAACTACAGCAATCTATAGATTCAATGCAATACCTATTAAAATACCAATGGCATATTTTGAAGATTTAGAACAAACTTTCCAAAAATTCATCTGGAATAAAAAAGACGCCGAATTGCCACAACTATCCTGAGATAGAACAATGTTGGAGGGATCACAATACCAAACATTAAACTATATTATCTAGCCATGGTCTCAAAACTGCCTGGTACTGGCACAAGAACAGACATATAGAACAATGGAATAGAATAGAGGACCCAGAAATTGACCCAAACCACTATATTCAATTAATATTTGACAAAGGAGACAAGAGCATGCAATGGAGCCTCTTTAATAAGTGGTGCTGGGAAATTTGATCAGATACATGCATAAGAAAATGAAATTAGATCACCAACTTACACCACACATAAAAATAAACTCAAAAATGGCTAAAAGACTTGACTATAAGATGGGAAACCATAAAAATCCTGCAAGACTCCATAGGCAGCAAAATTGCAGATATATATCATAGTGATATCTTTACAGACACAGATCCTCAGGCAAGAGAGATTAAGGAAAAAATAAACAAATCGGACTACATCAAAATAAAAAGCTTCTGCACAGCAAAAGACACCATCAACAAAAAAAACAAGAAAGCCCACTGCATGGGAGGACACATTTGCCAACATTATCTCTGATAAGGGTTTAATCTCCAACATGTACAGGAAAATCATACAAGTTAACAAAAGGTAGATGAAAAAATCCAATTAAAAAATGGGCAAAAAACCTAAATAGATACTTTGCAAAAGAGGATATTCAGAAAGCCAAGAAACACATGAAAATATGTTCAAAGTCACTAATCATCTGAGAGATGCCAATCAAAACAATGAGGTCCCACCTTTCATCTGTCAGAATGGCTATCATCAACAAATCAACAAATGACAAGTGCTGGAGAGGATGTGGAGGAAAAGGAACCCTCCTTCACTGTTGGTAGAAATGCAGACTGGTGCAGCCACTGTGGAAAACAATATGGCATTTCCTCAAAAATTTAAAAAGGGTACTTCCATTTGACCCAGTAATACCACTTCTAGGAATATAGCCCAAGAAAAGAGAAACATCAATCAGAAAGGATCTATACACCCCTATATTCATATCAACACAATTTACAATAGCTAAAATTTGGAAACAGCCTACATGCCCCATCAGCAGATGAGTGGATTAGAAAACTATGATACATTTATACAATGAAATACTATGCTGCTATAAAAAAGAAGGAATTCTTACCACTTGCAGCAGCATGGATGGAAGTAGAGAGCATTATGTTAAGTGAAATAAGACAGGCAGTGAAAGAAAAATACCACATGATCTCACTCATTTATGATAATAAAGAACATTATAACCTGATGAATAAAAAGATAGATGCAGAGGCAGAGAAGCATCAAACAGACTGCCAAATTACAGAAGGAAGACTGGGGAGTGTTGGTGGGGGAGGACTAAGAGATGAATTGAAGGACTTGTATGCATGCATATAAGCATAACCAATGGACACAAGACACAGGGGGAGGGGGAGGGCATGTGCCGGGTCATAGGGGAGGCCAGGGGAAAGTCATTGGGGAAGAAAATGGAGACTTATGTAGTACTATTTGTAATACTTTAAACAATAAAATAAAATTTTAAGAAAAGAACTCATAAAACTCAACACCAAACAAACAATCCAATCAAAACGTTGGTACAGGACTTGAAAATTTACCTCTCCAAAGAAGACTATAGATACACACACACACACACACACACACACACACACACACACACATATATATATATATGAAAAGATGTCCAACCTCACTGGCATTTATTAAAATGAAAATCAAAACTACAATGAGATACCACCTCACACCTGTTAGAGTGGCCATTATCAACAAGAGAAGCAATAACAAATATTGGACAAGTTGTGGAAAAAGGGAACCCTCAATTACTGCTGGTGGGAATGTAGACTGGTACAACCACTATGGAAAACATCTAATGATTTCTCAAAGAATCCTATCTAATAAAAGGGTAATATGAAAATTTAGCATCACTCTGTCACAAAGATGGATGCACCCATAGCCACAAGATGGTGGCACCCATTCCCAGAGGGGAGAGGGTCAGTTGCTGACAGTGGGCAACATGAGCGCCCTGGAGGAATGCTTGCTTTGTTGCCATGGTGATGAGGCAAACGTTCCATGCCTGGCTACGAATGGACCTCTGGCCTGTGGAGAGCCTGTGGGCAGTGGTCTCAGAGTGGCCAGGCCCCACAGAGAGCTACTGGTTCACAGATTTGTGCGCAGAGCTACTAGTAATAATAAAGCTAGCATATGAACCAGCAAACGCAGTCCTATTTATATACCTGAAAAACTCAAAATAATATATTCACAAAGATATATGCACCCTTATGTTCACTGCAACATTATTCATGGTGGAGAGGACATGGAAGCAAGCAGTGTCCTGCAATAGAGGACTGGATACAGAAGATGTGGTACATAAACACAATTGAATACTTCTCAGCCATAAGAAAAGATGAAATAGTGCCATTGGCAACAGTGTGAATGGACCCTGAAAATATTATGTTAAGTGAAATAAATCAGACAGAAAAAGCTAAGAACCATATAATTTCACTCATGTACGATATAAAACTGAAATTTATGAACACAAACAGCAGAATGGTGGTTGCCAGAGGGAAGGGGCTGGTGGAGAAGGGGGCCTTAAAACGAGCTGACAAAAGACTTTGGGTGGTGGGCACACAATGCAATATACAAATCTTGTAACAGAAACCCAGACATGAAACCTATATGTTCATGTTGACCAATGTCAACCAATCAATCTAATATTTAAAAGAAAAGCAAATGAGAACTCTATTTTATTTATAGAAAATGTAATAGATAATGTTACATAGAAAGTCTTCACACCGAAAGCGGTTTGGCTCAGTGGATAGAGCATTGGCCTGCAGACTGAAAGGCCCCAGGTTCGATTCTGGTCAAGGTCATCTATATTGGTTGCGTGCCCATCCCCAGTAGGGGGCGTGCAGGAGGCAGCTGATCGATATCTCTCTCTCATTGATGTTTCTAACTTTCTATCCCTCTCCCTTCCTCTCGGTGAAAAATCAATAAAATATATTTTTTAAAAAAGAAAGTCTTCACTACAGGAGTATTTGGAAATGTGACAACAATAATTCAATGCACAATAACAGAAGAGAAAGAACATATGGACACAGACATCAGTGTAGTATATTGGGGGGAGCATAGGGATAGGTGGAAGTGGAAGGTGGTATAAGGGGAATAAATGATGATGAGGAAAAATAAAAAAAGGAAAGAAAAAATATTCAATGAATAAAGGTAAATAAAAATCTGTAAAAGGAACCACAACAACAAGAAGTTTTTTTTTAATATATTTTATTGATTTTTCACAGAGAGGAAGGGAGAGGGAGAGAAAGTCAGAAACATTGATGAGAGAGAGACATCGATCAGCCACCGCCTGCACACCCCACACTGGAGATGTGCCCACAAGCAAGGTACATGCTCCTGACCAGAATCGAACCTGAGACCTTTCAGTCTGCAGGCCAACGTTCTATCCACTGAGCCAAACCTGTCTCGGCAACAAGAAGTTTTAAAGGAAAAGACAAAAACGGCAATAGACCAAGGCAATCAAGGGGGAAGGAAAAAGCATTTTTCTGTACCAGGAATATTGGTAGATGTTTAAAGCATGAAATAAACTACCAAGAATTCTTTAATTACTAGCATGGTGACTCATTAGTCAACTTTATATAAGCATATGGAAGAAGAAGATTTGATTCTGTAATTGATTTCTTGTAAGTCAAACTCAATTCATGACCATCAAGAGAAATATGCCCTGAATTGAAAGTCCAAACTAAGTGAAATTTGAGGCCTAGAGATTCCTTTAGAAAGCCAAGAGGGGAGGAAAATGGCAGAGGAATAGACAGATGTGTCTGGAGCTTTGTTGCTGGGCAGAGGGAGAGAGAGCAGCTGAGAGTCGCACTGGGAGTGTTTGTTGGCAAGTTAAGAGTCAGCTATCCTCCAGGAGAAGGAGGGGGACTGCTGGAGGGGGCTCTCCTGGTTTTTGTCTGCCGGAGCCACCAGTGCGAACCCAGAGACTGCACCATCTTGCAGAGGGAGGTGGATGTCTGTGGCGGTCTGAAAGCTGCAGCTGAAGCACTCACCGAACAGCCAGCCAGGGGACCCAGAACACCGCTTCCAATCAGCGCAGACACACGGTGGATTCAGAGGACATCCACACAGCACATGGAAAGGTCAGATTTCGCCTGGGATAAGGTGAGGTATCATGTTCCACAGAACAGAGACACGCACACTGTGGGGACCAGGCTGTGGGAAAGCTGCCTCTGGAGAGGTCCACAGAGGTGGGGCAGGGTGTCATCCCTAAGTGTGGAGGCAAACTCTCGGAGCTGTGGACAGAGGGGAGCTCTGGAAATGACTCGTTTTGATCTGAGGCAGAAGGACAGCCTGGGAGTTATTACAGTGTGCCGGCTGCAACATCCCCACAAACCGGTTTTGAGAACCACAGAGTAGCAGGATCTGAGCACAGCCTAGAAAGGTCCTGTGCTTTGTCTCAGAGGTCAATTCCGAAACACTGCCAACCAGTGGATGACGTACAAATTGATTCTTGCATAACCAAAAAAGAATAAAGAGATTAAAACACAACTCAGCAGTGGAACACAGGGAACTACAATACCCTCCCGACTGGGAAACAGAAGTGCCAAGCAGAACAATAGCAGAAGTGAATGACCATTGTATTTTTTTTCTTTTTCTTTTTTTTAATATCTTATTTTATAGGTTTTCATTTTTGCATATTTTAATTAAAACTATTATTTTCTTTCCTCCTCAATTGATTTTACCTTTTTAATTATTACATTTTTGTTTTCAACTAGTATTATTACTATGACTATGTTAGCTTTTTAGAAAAAAACAAGTGTCTTTATTTTACTTCAGGATTAGTTTTCTACATTCTATTTCCATCTTTCCTTTAGCACAATTTTACTCTATCTCAACTGTACCTTTATGCCAATACTTTTCCCCATTTTGTTGTCTTGTTTTCACTTTCCCTTTTCCAACTTTAGATTCTCCCTATTCTTTCTCTTTACCTGGTTAAAATTTCACCCCACTTATATATCTAATTTCAAATCCCACTACTCAAAGTCCATACAAACCTCTCTCTTCTTGACCTAACTATCCAATAAGTTGTTTTTCTCTATGTCCTTTTGTTGCTGTTTGCCTGAAAGGTGATTATATCAATATTTTGTACTTTTTTGGTTAGATTGTTTTAGCTTATGTTACTTGTTTTATTGTGCTTTCTGTTTACTTTGTTTTGGTTTGGATTTTACCTCTCTTTTTCCTAGCCTCCCTCCATACCAGTTGTTATTTGTAGTTTGTATTAATCTTCAGGTACTGTTTGCCAGCATTTGTTGGGATTACTGACTATTCTCTTGGTGTTTTCTCCTGACATCTATATTTTGCTCCCCCTTTCTCTCTTATCCTCTTTCTTTTCTCTCTGACTTTTTCTCTCTTTCTCTTTTCTTCTTCTTCTTCTTCTTCTTCTTCTTCTTCTTCTTCTTCTTCTT